>ML058514.1:600000-812330 GCA_003013855.2 Liriodendron chinense
GGGATCGACATCCCGAGAGATTTTCAATAAAAGCCGGTATCGGTCTTGATCGCTCGAATTAAGATCCGACGACACCGAGTACTTTCAAAAAAATAAAAAAACAAAAAAAAATGTCTTTCCTGTTTTGTGCAATACTGGTCCGAAGACCTTAAACTACGTCGGGATCAGGATCCCGAGGGATTTTCAATAAAAGCCGACATCGGTTTGGATCGAATCAAGACCTGACGATCTCGGACATTTTCAGAAAACCAAAAAATATATACATCACATGTACAGTTTCTGGTCCGAAGACCTTAAACTACGTCGGGATTAACATCCCGAGGGATTTTCAATAAAAGCCGGGATCGGCCGTGACTGCTCGAATCAAGATCCGCTGATACCGGATATTTTCCAAAAAAAGAACAAAAAAAAAAGAAAAAATATGTTTGCCCCCCTTTTGTACAGTTTCTGGTCCGAAGACCTTAAACTACGTCGAGATCAAAATCTCGAGAGATTTCCAATAAAAATCAGTGTCTATCTTGACCGTTCAAAATTGAAATTTTATGACCTGGAACAGTTTTCGAAAAATCACAAAAAAGAATGTATTTTCAGCATGTACATATTTGCGGTCCGAAGACCTTAAACTACACTGGGATTAGTTTCTCGGGGGACCTTTCTCGCTTTCAACAAAAATCGGCATCGATCCCAGCCATTCGAACCAGGATCTGATGACCCGGATCATTTCCAAAATACCACAAAAAAAAAATTTATAAGCTTTCCATAAAAACCAGTGTCAATCTCGATTACTCGAGTTGAAGTCTGGAACTTTTTCAAAATAAAAAAAATATACAATATAAAACAAAAAAGTTTTCACCACCAGTTTCAACTCACCAATTTATCCCCAGTGGTCCGAAGACCTAAAACTACACTGGGATTAACTTCTCGGGGGCTTTCTTTCCTAACCTGTTCTGGACATGGCTGACACTTGATCGTACGGGTGTCTGGAATCTTTTAAACAAGTAAGGGCTGAGGCGGGCAGAACTCCGCAACCCTGTTCGTGTTGAACGCACCGTGATGGACAACCTTGATTTGGAAGTCGCTGTTGAATCTAACGGATGTTCCCTGTTCCTAAAACTCATGAAGGGGATTAAGGCTGTTGGGAGGTGAAGCTCACCCTCACGGAATTGTGAGCAACGTAAGACCCCAAACTGGATTGACTAAGGGAAATGTGAGGATGTGGCTCATCTTGTGGCCTAAGGAGTCCGTCAGACGATACGTGGTCTATGTGCATTGCACATGAGGAACAGGCAACTTTGTGGGTGTGTTGACTGAAAACCCTCAAAATCTCCTCATCCGAAGATGTAAAACTACGGCACTTGACTGTGTGAGACTCGTCTTGCTCGCTGACGTAAAATGGATCGGGTGCCGTACCAGCAGTAGAAGCTGGAAGTGGATGAAAATTCCACACTTTTCCTGCATTTCAGAAAAATCACCAAAATACAAAAACATTGCAAAATATTTTCAAAAATCACAAAATATTTCCTTTACTTTCAATCAAAATATTGTCAAAAATCACAAAAAATATTTCCTGTGTTTTCAATAAACTGATCTCTACCCTGACCGCTCAGGTAAAGATTAGGATCCACATATTTACAAAAAATCACAAAAATTAGTATCCCCAGCACTACAATTCAGGAGTCTTGAACTCCGCTCACTTCACAGTATGGGATGACGGATCCAATCGCCCGCAAATTGAATCTTGACCAAAACGGGCAACCAAACACCATCTCAATCACATGTATGCCTAGAAGAACATCTTGAAGTCAAATGATATCCTCGTACATTCTCATTAGCAAAGAAATAGCATCTTGGGACGATGGACCTGATCGACCACGGGTCGGGATCTTGACCAACCCGCTGTCCAAACCTCCGTATCAAAAAGAAAAATCCCCAAGGGAATACAACCCTGCAAGCAATAAGCTCAAAATTCTTTGCATCTCCAGCAAAAGCAAAATCATCAAACGAAAAGAGAATGAGCCAAACCATGCATTTATCATGCATCTCCATGCATCAGCATCCATCGCACCAATCATCATGTTTACCTGCTTTCAAAATAAAGTCGGTTAGCTAAAGACCCCACAGGCATCCCTAGTGGAGGCACATGCAAACCAGATTTTCATTTCAAAAAGACAAAAAATATTTCTATTTGCAAATAAAAACCCCACGGAGTATCACTCCCCAGAGTGGGTATCTTTTCAAAATCCAAAAATATTTTCTCAGTAGAGCGTTCTGCCTCCAACACACCAGGAGATCTTCCATATCTCTGGGTAGGAGCCGACGCAAAAATCAAATAAGATCCGATGTCTCGCGGTTTCCCCGGAGACCATCGGATCCAATGCACTCAAAGTACGATCGAACTGAACTCCAGTGTCAGTGTGGTCGTGCCACATGCCAAGATACAAAAAGATGAAAGCCAAAAGGCTCGGTCACAGAAACCATTTGAACAGGTGGAAACAATGAATTGTAACCCAAGTATCAAAATCAGCAGATAGGGTGGAAAGAGTTCACCCGCACATACCTAGGCGTGGATGCCTGAAGTACCTTGACTGAGTCCAAGTCGGCGTAGTAGAATCCCTGTAAGACTATCTGACGCAGGGTGTCTAACCACTTTGACAGTCAAGCGAAACAAGTACTCCTGGAGTGATCTGGCAAAACATCAAACATCACACAATCAGTCTCAGGGTCAGCAACCTCGTAAGACTGTCGACGCAGAGGCTCTGCTGTACCTTTCCGATGTTAGTACCGATCGGGAATGGAAGGGTTGCGATTGGGTACCCAGGTTGCAGCAAACTGCAGGGACAATCGCAACGTTTTCTCCAAACTCCCGCAGTATGTGTGAGTTATCAATTTCTAGACAATCAACTGACTCAGATACAAAGGACAACAAAGATTCCAGACCACAATCAAGGAAAGAATGAATTGCAAACTAAGCATCGAAACCAGCGGATCGGGTGGAAAGAGTCCACCCGCACATACCTAGGCGTGGATGCCTGAAGTACCTTGACTGAGTCCAAGTCGGCGTAGTAGAATCCCGTAAGACTATCTGACGTAGGGCGTCTAACCACTTTGACAGTCAAGCGAAACAAGTACTCCTGGAGTGATCTGGGAAAACATCAAACATCACACAATTAGTCTCAGGGTCAGTATCCTCATAAGACTAGCAGACGCAGAGGCTCTGCTGTACCTTTCCGATGTTAGTACCGATCGGGAATGGAAGGGTTGCGATTGGGTACCCAGGTTGCAGCAAACTGCAGGGACAATCGCAACGTTTTCTCCAAACTTCCGCAGTATGTGCGAGTGATCGATTTCCAGACGATCAACTGGCATAGATGCAAAGGCAAGCAAAGATTTCAGAACATGATCTATGAATGACCGGGTCAGAAGTGGGGTGGCCACTCGCTTTGGCATTCGGTTGCACGCAACCTCTGCCAAAGAGGGGCATCTGTAGACACCCCACCTTTGGCTACACTGTTGGTAGAGATAGCTGGATGAATGGAGGACCATACCCCCAAATCCCAAGTCCAAACTCAGCCAAACTCACCCTTGTAAGCCCCTTTCCACAGCCCAGTTCAAGCCTGAACCCAGTCAACCCAGTCCTAAACACCACCCTGAAAACCCCCCCATAAAAAAGGCCAGTAAAAAAATCCTAAAAAGTCAAACTCACTGAGTCAACCCGCTGAGTCAACCCGCTCAATTAACCCGCTGAGTCAACCCGTCAAGTCAAAACACCGAGTCAACCCGTCGAGTCAAACCACCGAGTCGACCCGCTGAGTCAACTCACTGAGTCGACCAGCGAGTCCAGCAGCAGCCCCGAGGGAGCAACCGTACTAGCTGGAAACCGAGGAGCGGCCGTACGGGCGGCCCATGGCAGGCCGCCCGGACAAAATTACGAGAGCTGCCACTCTCCGCTGCTATAAATACCCCCCTCCCCTTCTCATTTCAACATCCCTTCAAGTCCAGCCAGTCCGTGTGCGATCCGAGTCCCCTTTCCCCTTTAGTCCATTTTTCCACCAAGGAGAGCCCGAGTGAGGAGAGCCTAACCCTGGTCCAGCCCAGCTTGACCACTGGTCCAAGCCTCTCAAGTGACCCAAGTCTTGATCCAGCCACTCGAAGCAAACCCTTGCGACACTTCCGTCCATCCAGCTACTCTTTTCCAACATCATCTCATTTGCATCTAGCATAAGTGCAACATTTACTTTTCTTCCAACCCCCCTGCTTCACTGCAAACACTTTGATTATTCAAACACACCGCATGCATCTCGCATAAAGCACCTGTCAGTTCGAGCGTATGCTCTGGGCTTGCCCGTTGTTGGAACCTGCCCATCAGAAACTCTTACTGTTCAGACCTGCATTCACGTACATATCACTATAAACACTTTGAATATTCAAGCACACAGCATGTATCATCTCGCATAAAGCACCTGTCAGTTTGAGCGTACGCTCTGGGCTTGCCCGTTGTTGGAACCTGCCCATCAGAAACTCTTACTGTTCAGACCCGCATTCATGCATCATGTCATCCATGAGAATATACGAGGATTAAACTAGACTTTCAAGTATTCGATCGATTCTGTGAAGTAGAGACCGTACTTCGGTACGGGCAGTGTGTGGGGTGCTTAACCTCTTACCACCCTGTAACCGTGATCCCTTACCTTGAATCTCTGGCCGCAGATCAACAGGAGTCATTTTAGAGGAAGGAAGCTTCGGATTCCCTTCTCTAACGTTTCTACGGGGTCTAGCCGACTGTAGATTCGAAGTAACTGGCTAGTGGCGACTCTGGTCTTATATAAACTCATTTAAACATATCCAGCTTAACACGACAACCAAACAAAGCCCTCGAGAACGAGGCAAGCCAGTGGCACAAACGGTGATTTCGCACTCACGCATCCTCATCTCCTTCTGTTCCGAAAGGAAAGGGGAAGGGAGAAGAACGTCGTGGGGGAGTGCGGAAAAATCGACGAGGGTCCACACAGGTAGAAAGTAGGTTCATCTTGAGTTTCGACTGTGAGCTCCCATTCTGAAGCTCCTTTCAGGATCTTGAGCATTAATGCAAGTGTAGCGATAGCATCTGCAAACTGATTCTTAGCCCTGGGCATGTATGAGAAGGTGATCCCTTTGAATTCTTTGATCAGGTTTTCAAGATACACATGATATGGTATCAACTTCTCGTCCTTGGTTTTCCATTCGCCATTGGTCTGATTGATAATAAGCTGTGAGTCTCTAAATACTCATAGCTTCTTGACGCCCAAGATTATGGCTTCCCTTAGACCAGCGATGCATGCTTCATACTTTATCATGTTGTTGGTGCATTCGAATGCTCTGCACCTTGAGATAGGAATAGGGACATCGTCCGAAGAGTAGAGGGTTGCTCCGATACCACTCCCTTTAGAATTTGCTCCGCCGTCGAAGAATAACGTCCACTCATCTTTCTTCTTCTTTTCTTCACCTTCGATAAGTAAGAGATCTTCATCAGGGAAGAATGTCTTGAGCGGTTGATAATCTAGGGGAGAGTGAGCGACAAGATGATCGGTGAGGGCCTGCCCCTTGATTGCCTTTTGAGTGACATAGGTGATGTTGAATTCAGACAGGAGTAGCTGTCATTTAGCTATCCTTCCAAGTGAGTGCTGGTTTCTTGAACAGGTATTTGAGCGGATCCATATGAACGAGGAGGAGAATAGGGAACGCAATCATGTATTGACGGAGTCACTGAGTTGCCCAGACTAGGTCGAGGCAAGTCTTCTCGATCGGGGTATACCTAGTCTCGTAGTCGGTGAAATTTTGACTCAAATAGTATATTACTTGTTCCTTCTTCCCAATCTCGTCGTGTTGGTCGAGACCACAGCCAATGGCTTTTACTGCTACCGAGATGTATAACAATAGTGGTCGTCCGGGAGTGGGCTGCACTAGCACTAGAAGATTCATGAGGTACTTCTTGATGCGGTTGAAGGCGACTTGGCAATCGTCATTCCATTCTTTTAGAACGTTTTTTCGAAGGAGCTTGAATATGGGTTCACAGATAGGTGTGAGCTGTGCGATGAAGTGACTGATGTATTGAATTCTGCCGAGGAAGCCACGAATTTCTTTCTCTGTTCTAGGAGGGGGCATCTCGATGATTGCTCTGGTTTTAGTTTCGTCGACCTTGATGCCATCCTCGCTCAGCATAAAGCCAAGGAGTTTGCCTCCCATTACACCGAAGACACATTTCTGAAGATTGAGACGGAGCTTGTACTTTTCTAATCTATTGAATAACTTCTTTAGATCTTCGAAGTGTCCTTCGATCGTGCGAGATTTGACGATCATATCGTTCACATGTCGTGGGTGTTGAACCTCAAATTTATACATTGCATTGCCCATTACACGACAAGGTTTGCATGATTTTCATGGTTTAAAGGCCCACCTAACACGTGTTTTATAATTATAGGGATGAGAGCGGACTTCATTCAATTACGAGCCAAAAGAATACATTTGTAGCTTTTGGATGAAGGATGAAAGAAGACCAAAGAAAAGAGAAGAGAGAGAGAAGAAGAAAAAGGAGAAAAAGAAGCAAATGGAAGAAGGCCGACCGGTCATGACCGGTCGGCCATCAAGCCTGATCAAAGAGAAGACAGGCCGACCGGTCTTGACCGGTCGGCCATGAACACTGGAAGCTGGACATTGGAGCCCGACCGGTCTTGACCGGTCGGCTGTATATACTGGACAAAGCTAAAAACAAAGCCCGACCAGTCATGACCGGTCGGGTATGCACGCTGGAACAGTTGGACAGGTCTGTCCTGACCGGTCTTGACTGGTCGGTAGCACTCCCTGGAATGTGTAAAACATCAGTCCGACCGGTCACGATCGGTCGGCTCTGCGTATGGAGAGTCCTTTCTAAATCTGGACTCCGAAAATGGCTGCGCAATGCGTAGTCTTTCGCAGAATCCGACGCAAGGGAGGTTGCTTGCTATAAAAGGACACCTAGGGGCTCTCCCTAAGGTATCAGAGAAGCTAGGGAGCGTGGGTTTGGAGAGTGAAGGCGATTGTGGAGCGACTGCAACTCTCCTATTCGGGTTTTTCTGTTTTTATGCTTTATTTCAGAGTTTTTAGTTGTAGCATGACTATGCTCGGCTAAAACCTCTCAGCTAGGGCTGAGAGGTGAAGCTTGTAGCTAATTCTATGTTGGTTTCAGTTTAATTCAAGTAATTTACATTCAAGTTTGAATTTTTACATGATTTAGTTCCAAAAAGTGGTAGTTTGAGATGTCTTATCTGAGTTTATGTGCTCCGGACATGAATTCCTTTTAATTCTCTGAGATTATCATGTTTGTTTATCTAAATTCGGATTATAGTAATCCTTGAGCAGGCCATAGTCCAAAGGCATGGCTGTTACTCCGAAGGCTATGGTTTGAGTTTAGTATTGATTTTATTGGACTAGAACTTGGAAGTTCAACTTGAATGTGATGGAATGTGTGTGAATGCTTTATTCTCCAACTAGATGAGAGATAGGACTTCAAATCTAGTTGTGTTTTTCTACTTGGATTGACTGAATTGACATAGGATTGTTACAAGTGGATCCTTGAAAGCCTTAGTACTTTATATCTCTGATTTTTCATTAAGTTCCTGCTTTAAGTAGACATTCAATTGAATCTGAATTTCCTCTATAAAACTGAGTTGCTGGAGTGATTTGTGGAGCTGTTACTATTTCCCTATGGATCGACCTCGGTCTTACCGAGTTTTATTACTACATCGCAGCCTTGCACTTAAGGTGAGCGAACAAGTTTTTGGCACTGCTGCCGGGGAAATTAGATAACGGTTTTCAAATAATTCAGTGGCTGTAGAAGTAGAAATAGATAAGCTTCCTGATTTTCTTAGAACTAACTAATTCTTTCTGTTTTGTAGGAATTCTTCTTTAGTTCAAGCGCATCAGGTGATATTTTTCTAACTTAGTCTTTTTAGTTTTTTTTAGATTACTCTCAGATTTCTAGGATAGGATTAGTTTCAGTTTCTGGTTGAGTGGTTTATGTCCCGTTGGGAGCGTAATCACTCAAATCATCTCCAATCTGAAGGTGGTTTAGTTGGACCATTGTCAGTCCATAGACGAGTCCAGAATTATCAAGAGCATTGTGAAAGTTTGGGGAGTATGGATCAAACACCTTTAAGGAATCCTCCCCCCCCCTACTCCAACTACAAACACAAATCAGGAAGGAGTAGGAGAGAATGAGGTACATAATATTCCTCCAATGAGATCACTACGGGATTACCTACAACCTGCCCGTGCAATTACACCTTCTTGCATAGTTCTACCAGCTAACGGTGGGACCCTTGACATAAAACCGAGGTGTAATTCAACTTTTACCTAAATTCCATGGGCTAGACTCTGACCGCCCATACTTACACTTACAAGAATTCGAAGAAGTGTTGGCCACCTTGCATTATCCCAATGTTTCTGAGGACACAATCAGACTTAAACTTTTTCCCTTCACTTTGAAAGAAAGAGCCAAAGATTGGCTTCACTCTCTTAGACCACATTCGATTGGGTCATGGGTTGAGATGAACCGGGAATTCCTGAAAAAATTCTTCCCAGCTCATAAAACAAACACTCTTCGAAGGGCCATAATGAATTTTTCGGCTAAAGAAGGTGAATCTTTCTTTCAATGTTGGGAAAGATTTAAGGAACTCCTGCTTGCTTGCCCACATCATGGCTATGAGAGTTGGTGAGTTATAAATTTTTTCAATGATGGATTAAGTTCCAATATGCGCCAATTTGTGGAAATGATGTGCAATGGCGAGTTTATGAGTAAAAATCCAGATGAGGCTTGGAGTTACTTGGACATGTTGGCTGAAAACGCCCAATCTTAGGATACCTCGGATAAACCCAAGAACCCCAAGCCCACTCAAGAGAAAGGAGGGATCTATGTCCTTAAAGAGGAAGACGACGTGAATGCAAGGATAGCCAACCTCACAAGGAAGGTTGAGGCCATGGAACTTAGCAAAAGTGGAGTTCCCAAGTCCAAGGAAGCTGTTGAAACCACATGTGGGATTTGCCTCACTGACTTACACGCTACGCAAGATTGTCCCACAATTCCTGCATTTAAGGAAGTGCTACAAGAGACAGCCAATGCCACATATGGTTATCAACGGCCATTCAATGGACCGGTAGGTAATACGTACAATGAGAGTTGGAAGAACCACCCAAATTTCAGTTGGAAGAATGCTCCTACGGGCAATCCTACTAACTCCCAAAGAGGGCCACCCATGCAAAATATGGCCCCACCTCAATTCTCATTGGAGGATACCTTGAGAGCGTTTATGCAAGGGCAAGCGCAAATAAATGAATCGAATCAGCAAATGTTCCAAGAGCTTAAAGTCTCGGTTGATGAGATTAAGGGACGCTTGAATGCTAGGGAAGGGACCTTTCCGGCCCAACCTCAACCCAATCCAAAGCAAATACATGAAGTGAGCATCCCTAATCCTTCCAACCAAAACATGGAGCAAGCTAAATCCATTACCACCCTTAGAAGTGGTAAACAAATTGACAAAACCATTCCGGTGAAGGCCGATGAGCCTAATGATCCGGTAAATTCTGAGGATGAAAATGGATCTAACTTAGCCCCACAACAACCGGAACGCATTTACAAGCCCGTAGCACCATTCCCTTCGAGATTGGTTGCCCCAAAATCTCTCCCAAACTCTCAAGATATTCTAGAGATTTTCAGACAAGTCAAGATCAATATCCCTTTGCTTGATGCCATCAAACAAATTCCCTCTTATGCCAAGTTTCTAAAAGACCTATGCACAACAAAACGCAAATATAATGTGCAGCAAAAGGCCTTCTTAACTGAGCAAGTTAGTGCCATCCTCACTCAAAAGACCCCCCCAAAATTCAAAGATCCCGGTAGTCCCACCGTCTCATGTATCATTGGAGACTACCGGATTGAACGTGCCTTGTTAGACTTGGGGGCGAGTGTGAACTTGATCCCATACTCGGTATATGAGCAATTGGGTCTAGGTGAATTAAAACCCACCAAAACCACATTGCAACTCGCTGATAGATCTATCCGTGTACCGAGGGGGATAGTTGAGGATGTTTTACTCCAAGTTGACAAATTCTACTACCCGGTAGATTTTATAGTCTTGGACACACAACCGGTTTTGGATGCTAGCACCCAAATACCGGTAATCCTAGGCCGCCCATTCCTTGCCACATCAAACGCAATCATCAATTGTCGGAATGGGGTGATGCAACTATCTTTTGGAAACATGATCTAGAGGTGAATGTGTTTCACTTAGGCAAAAGACATAGGGATGTTGATGATGATGAGTTCTTCGAGATAAACATGCTTGAAACTTTTGAAGAAGAAGAACTCCTCCAACTTGAACCACTAGAAAGCTTGGAGATATGCTTAGCACATTTCATGGATTCTAAAGACCCCATCATTAGTGAGATTGTGCATGCATTAAATATAGAAAGACCGGTAGTTGATACTAGCCGGTGGAGGCCCCATTTTGAAAGATTGCCACCAACCACATCAAGGCCTCTATCGTCTAACATCAAACCACCGAAGCTTGACCTTAAACCATTACCATCCGAGCTTAAATACGTATATTTGGGTCAAGAGGAAACGTTCCCAGTTGTCATTGCCTCCCACCTAGAGAAAGATCAAGAGCTTAAATTGATTGAGTTACTCAAAGAACATAGGGAAGCTATAGGTTGGACAATAGCGGATCTCAAAGGGATAGATCCTTCGGTTTGCACTCACCGAATACACCTTGAAGAAAATGCAAAAACGACTAGACAACCTCAAAGACGGCTAAATCCAAACATGATGGAGGTTGTCAAAGCCGAGGTGTTAAAGCTATTGGATGTGGGTATCATCTACCCCATCTCAGATAGCCAATGGGTGAGTCCTACCTAAGTTGTCCCCAAGGAATCCGGTATTACCATCATTGAAAATGCCAACAACGAGCTTATACCGACTAGGGTGACCACCGGTTGGCATATGTGCATTGATTATAGGAAGCTCAACACGGTCACTAGGAAAGATCACTTCCCTCTCCCATTTATGGATCAAATTTTGGAGAGGTTGGCAGGCCATTCCTATTATTGCTTCCTAGATGGCTATTCCGGATACAACAAAATTGAGATAGCTCCAGAAGACCAAGAGAAAACCACATTTACATGCCCATTTGGTACCTTCGCTTACCGAAGAATGCCATTCGGGTTATGTAATGCACCCGCCACCTTCCAACGATGCATGTTGAGTATTTTCTCAGACATGGTGGGTGAGTTTCTTGAGGTATTCATGGATGACTTTTCTGTTTTTGGTTGTACATTTGATGAGTGTCTCGAGCAGTTGAAGTTGGTCTTGATGAGGTGTGTGGAAAAGCAACTTGTATTAAACTGGGAAAAGTGTCATTTCATGGTACAAAGAGGAATAGTCCTTGGACATATCATCTCGTCCAATGGAATAGAGGTAGACCGGGCGAAAGTTGATATAATTTCCAATCTACCACCACCCAAAAGCATACGCGATGTGCGGTCCTTCCTTGGACACGCCGGTTTCTATCGAAGGTTTATAAAGGACTTTAGTCACATCTCAAGGCCTTTATGCAACCTTCTACAAAAGGAGAACCAATTTGAGTGGAGTGCCGAATGTCAATTAGCTTTTTCAAAGCTAAAAGACATGTTGACAACCGCTCCTATCATGCAACCACCAGATTGGTCCATGCCTTTTGAGTTGATGTGCGATGCGAGCGATTTTGCTATTGGGGCGGTGTTAGGCCAAAAGAAAGATAAAAAGCCCCATGTCATTTACTATGCCTAGTAGGACCTTGAATCCTGCCCAAGTTAATTATTCGACTACGGAGAAAGAGCTCCTAGTTGTTATTTTTGCCTTGGACAAATTCAGGCCATACTTAATAGGATCCAAAGTTATTGTGTACACGGATCATGCGGCGCTGAAATACCTTCTTTCTAAGAAGGATGCTAAGCCCCGCTTGCTTAGATGGATCCTACTCCTTCAAGAATTCGACTTGGAGATCAAAGATAAGTAGGGGGTAGAAAATATGGTGGCGGACCATCTATGCCGCCTAGTCCTACCAAATTCCATTGACGAGTCACCTATTGAGGACTCATTCCCTGATGAGCAACTCTTTGTTGCTATGCATCCACCATGGTACGCTGATATAGCCAATTATCTTTCCACAGGTGCGATGCCGACTCATTGGACTGCGCAAGACAAACGTAAATTTCTAAGGGAAGTGCGCAGATTTTTCTGGGATGAACCTCTATTGTTTAAATATTGCCCAGACCAAATTATAAGGAGATGCGTCCCCGATGATGAACACAATTCAGTCATCTCCTTTTGTCATGATCAAGCATGTGGGGGTCATTTTTCAGCCAAGAAAACAACTGCAAAAATTCTGCAATGTGGTTTTTATTGGCCCACGTTATTTAAGGACACCCACGAGTTTTGCAAAGTGTGCGAGCGCTGCCAGAAGTTAGGAGGATTATCCCGTCGAAATATGATGCCTCTCACCCCAATTCAACATCTTGAAGTCTTTGACTGTTGGGGCATCGATTTCATGGGACCATTCCCCTCATCTTTTGGGCATGTCTATATTCTGCTTGCCGTAGACTATGTGTCTAAATGGATAGAGGCTATCCCATGTAGAACCAATGATCATCATACGATTCTCAAGTTCCTCAAAGAAAATATACTTTCTAGATTTGGGACGCCTCGAGCCATTATTAGTGATGGTGGTTCTCACTTTTGCAATAGACCTTTTGAAACTTTGATGAAGAAATATGGTATTAGGCACAAAGTGAGTACCCCATACCACCCACAAACAAGTGGGCAAGCTGAAATCTCCAATAGGGAAATCAAGCAGATTTTGAAAAAGACGGTGAGACCGGATCGCAAGGATTGGTCCCTAAGATTAGATGATGCACTTTGGGCTCACCGTACTTCCTACAAGACACCCATTGGAATGTCCCCTTATAGACTTGTCTATGGGAAAGCTTGCCACTTGCTTGTGGAGATAGAACACAAAGCCTATTGGGCAATTCGGGCTCTAAATTTTGACATTGACAAGGTTAGCTCGCTTTGCAAACTTCAATTAAATGAGCTTGATGAGATCCGGAACGATGCATATGAGAATTCGAGAATTTACAAGAGCAAGATGAAGGCCTTTCATGACAAGCACATCTTAAGGAAATCTTTCCATGAAGGATAGAAAGTGCTCTTGTATAATGCCCGACTTCATCTTTTTTCGGGAAAATTACGATCTCGATGGACCGGCCCATATATTGTCAAAGAAGTTTTTCCTCATGGGGCTGTTGAGATTGAGAATGCAGCGAATGGTGACTGTTTCAAACTTAATGGACAACGCCTTAAATCATTCGTTGAGAAATTTGATTCAGAGGACATGTCCATCTCCCTGAATGATCCTGTCTATCAGGATGATTGATCTCCTAGTCTGATGGAGGTATAGCATAGGTAGGTTTAGTTTTGTTCTTCTGTTTTATTAGGTTTTAGTTGTTGAGTTGGAGAATTCCATGGTCGCTCTCTCAGGTACTATTGTTCTCACTCTCTCATTGTTTACCATTGCTCTCATGTTCATGCTAATTGACTATCTTTTTACATTGAGGACAATGCAAGATTTGGTTGGGGGGTGAGATGAGATCCCTCATCTAGAATATTGCAACATTTCGAGCTTGATATGCATAAAAAATTTTTGAATTTTCTAACATCTCAAAAATCTTTTAGAAAATCTTGTTTCTATACATTTGAGATGCTATGAGTATAAGAGGAGGAGATATGAAGTGTGCGATGTTGTCGTCTTGAATTTCTTCCAACATAATGGTTTTATATGTTAATTCCCCTATTGTTATGATTAATAGAAAATTTGAACACCTTTACACCAAGTTCACATTACACGATTTTCATGAGTGACAGGTTTATGTGATTTGTGGATTAGCTAGACTGTGATTTAAAGGTGTTGAGCAGCCAAGCCGGGGTATTTTGTCCATCCTTGTCCATGGGAAAATAACGGAAGATATGGATTTCTAAAAATTCTATCTAATTTAAAAGAAAAAGGAAAGAAAGGATGAAATCGGGACGGAAAGAAAAATGGTGGAAAATTCCGAAAATGGTTACCTATTACCAACCGGCGGATGGTCGAACCGTAACCAAAGCCGGAAATGGGACGTAGTGTGAAAGCCGTCGGAAGGACGGTAAGGCAAATTCCTGTCATAGGCTTGTTGTTGCTCTGTGCACTTTAAAATCATTGGTTTACCTAATCTATGAAGAAGATGATCCCAGGAACTCATGAGATGAATTTTCACTATACACACTAGGTTGAATTTGTTCGAGTTCCTCTATTTATCAATCAGTCAGCGGGAACCTCATGTAAACACTTCTTATGTTTTGAGAGTCCAAGGTTCAGCTTCTATCACCTAATTTCTTCAAATTTTATACTTCTGCATCTTGGAATGGATAGAAACATGGATTCTGGAAGAGTGTTGGGTTTGGAGGTTTGAAATTGTTTCACGCATGTTTTGCTCGGGACTAGCAAAAAGATGGTTGGGGTGTGTGTTGAACCTCAAATTTATACATTGCATTGCCCATTACACGACAAGGTTTGCATGATTTTCATGGTTTAAAGGCCCACCTAACACGTGTTTTGTAATTATAGGGATGAGAGCGGACTTCATTCAATTACGAGCCAAAAGAATACATTTGTAGCTTTTGGATGAAGGATGAAAGAAGACCAAAGAAAAGAGAAGAGAGAGAAGAAGAAAAAGGAGAAAAAGAAGCAAATGGAAGAAGGCCGACCGGTCATGACCGGTCGGCCATGAAGCCTGATCAAAGAGAAGACAGGCCGACCGGTCTTGACCGGTCGGCCATGAACACTAGAAGCTGGACATTGGAGCCCGACCGGTCTTGACCGGTCGGCTGTATATACTGGACAAAGCCAAAAACAAAGCCTGACCGGTCATGACCGGTCGGGTGTGCACGCTGGAAGGTTGGACAGGTCTGTCCGACCGGTCTTGACTGGTCGGTAGCACTCCCTGGAATGTGTAAAACATCAGTCCGACCGGTCACGACCGGTCGGCTCTGCGTATGGAGAGTCCTTTCTAAATCTGGACTCTGAAAATGGCTGCGCAATGCGTAGTCTTTCGCAGAATCGGACGCAAGGGAGGTTGCTTGTTATAAAAGGACACCTAGGGGCTCTCCCTAGGGTATCAGAGAAGCTAGGGAGCGTGGGTTTGGAGAGTGAAAGTGATTGTAGAGCAACTGCAACTCTCCTATTCGGGTTTTTCTGTTTTTATGCTTTATTTCAGAGTTTTTAGTTGTAGCATGACTATGCTCGGCTAAAACCTCTCAGCTAGGGCTGAGAGGTGAAGCTTGTAGCTAATTCTATGTTGGTTTCAGTTTAATTCAAGTAATTTACATTCAAGTTTGGATTTTTACATGATTTAGTTCCAAAAAGTGGTAGTTTGAGATGTCTTATCTGAGTTTATGTGCTCCAGACATGAATTCCTTTTAATTCTCTGAGATTATCATGTTTGTTTATCTAAATTCGGATTATAGTAATCCTTGAGCAGGCCATAGTCCAGAGGCATGGCTGTTACTCCGCAGGCTATGGTTTGAGTTTAGTATTGATTTTATTGGACTAGAACTTGGAAGTTCAACTTGAATGTGATGGAATGTGTGTGAATGCTTTATTCTCCAACTAGATGAGAGATAGGACTTCAAATCTAGTTATGTTTTTCTACTTGGATTGACTGAATTGACATAAGATTGCTACAAGTGGATCCTTGAAAGCCTTAGTACTTTATATCTCTGATTTTTCATTAAGTTCCTGTTTTAAGTAGACATTCAATTGAATCTGAATTTCCTCTATAAAACTGAGTTGCTGGAGTGATTTGTGGAGCTGTTACTATTTCCCTGTGGATCGACCTCGGTCTTACCGAGTTTTATTGCTACATCGCAGCCTTGCACTTGAGGCGAGCGAACAGTGGGATAATGCTGTCATTGCTCGCTGATATGTTGCTCCTACGTTCTTCAGACCGAACGGCATTACCCTGTAACAGAAGGTTCCCTAGGGAGTGATAAACGATGTCTTCTCGCGATCTTCGACGACCATCTTGATCTGATTGTAAGTTGAGAACCCGTCCATGAATGAGAAGACCTTCTACCCAGCAGTGTTGTCGACCATAATTTCGATATGTGGCAAAGGGAAGTCATCTTTAGGACTGTCTTTGTTGAGATCTCGGAAGTCGATGCACATTCAAACCTTGCCATCCCTCTTCGGTACTGGTATGATATTAGCGAGCCATTCAGGGTAGTTGGAGACTACCAAGAATCCCGCGTTGTACTACTTGATGACTTCATCTCAAACTTTTAGGGCCCATTCTGGCTTCATTCTACGAAGTTTCTGTTTCACTGGCTTCATATCTGGCTTGGTTGGCAGATGGTGTACAACGAGCTCTTCATCGAGCCCCGACATGTCTTCATATGAAAACGCGAAGTTGGACAATCTTGGAGCTAGGAACTCTATCATTCTCTATTTCATCTCTGGTGGCAACGATTTTCCAATGCGTACTTCCCTAGGGATCTCAGGTGTCCCCAAGTTTACTACCTCAAAATCATCGGCTACAACATTAGATTTAGATTTGAACTTTTTGAGGAGATCCTCTAGTTCGGGAGCCGGGTCATCATCTTCCTCGTCCCGAGCTTCGTCTAGACCCATGAGCTCGAAGTCTAGTTCAATGTCAAAATCATATGATTCGACTTCAAACTCATGCGAATCTTTAGACGAACTTGGCACATTATTGAATGCATGAAAAGAAATGTTTTTTGGTTTTTGAGAATTTTCTGGAATTGAAATACTAAATGTTTTTAGCTTTTGAAAGTTTTTGATTTTTTTGGATTTTTGAATTTCATGGGACCTTGAACAAGCCGGCATTGAAGACCATGATTGATCCCAGCTTGTCCCAAAGTACCGCTCGCTGCTTTAAACCGGCATGTTTTTTTGGAAGCCAGAGCCCTTAGATGACTCTCTGGCTGATTCAGAAGTTAGGGGAACAGATGACCATTCAGGACCCCACACTCCTTCCCCGGGAGAGGTGGGGGTTGATGATTTGGGCGAAAAATCACAGTCTGCCCAATGACCATGATTTCTCGCTGGTTGGGTTCGAGATTTGAGTCATACTCAGTCCCTCCCGGATCACTTACCTCGCATTGTAGTTCGTCTGGTTCCACAGCGAGACACAAGTTCGGAATCTGGACATCGGACCAATCCAAGTTTAGCCATTTCCCTTTTTTGGTCCAATGGATGGGCTGCTTCTACCCCTGGCTGATGGTTGATGATGTTGGTTTTGTAAAGATGGGCGAGTCGTGCCCCATGTTGATTGATGCTAGATGGGCAAGTTGTGCCCCTGGTTGGCTGTAATTGAAGTGGGCAAGTTGTGCCCCTGGTTGAGAGCAGGTATCAGAGTACCCTGGTCTTGAAGCTGTTGTATTTGACTTTCTTCTTTGTCTTCATCCTCTCCTTCTTCCGAAGGCTTAGATGGTTCGAGGATCCAGTCCCATCGAATGAGGAGCCATATGGCCCAAGCTAGGCTCATCGGGAGGCCTTTGTGTAGCGCAGTTGGTTGATTTCTTCTGGGATCTTTGCAAGGCTCTCCTAGCCTGATGAATTGAATGGGCGAGCACTGAAATTTCTTCTTTCTTTTGTTCGTGAAGATTGCACTGTACCCGAGTCCCCATTTACGTTGATTACATACCAGTGGTATCTTTCTGGACTTGAAATGATTCTTCATCCGATATTTGAGGCTCAGACATTCTGCTTGTGAAAAGACACGATCCACACTTATCGGTTATGGATTGGCGATAGCGTTCACAGTCTCGAATTCGAAACTATGAAACGGGACGTCTTCTTCAGAGTGCTGGATGTCGATGACAGGGATATCTGGTTCAGTGGCAGCAGCATTGGAAGGAATGATGAGCTCCTTCTCTACATGGACAGAGATCACTTGATTTCCACAGATATACTTCACCCGTTGATGTAGGGTTGATGGAACAGCTCTAACCTTGTGTAGCCAAGGTCGTCCGAGCAACATGTTGAAAGAGGCTGATATATCTAGGATTTTGAATGTGATGGTGGAGATTTCTGGACCTATCTGTACCTCTATGTCAACCTCCCCTTCCACTAATCGGCGGGTGTTGTCGAATGCTCTGACGTACGTGGTGCTGGGCCGGAATGAGGAGGGACTGATTCCCAAGCGTTCCGCAGTCTTGAGTGGGCAGATATTTAAGCTTGAGCCGTTATCGATAAGAACCAGCGTGGCACAGAGGTCTTTGTATCGTAAGGCTATGTTAAGGGATCGCGCTATGATCCCATCCTTCTGGTGGTAACTCATTGTCAGTGAAGGTGATGGCGCGCGGAGCCAAGAGCTATGCGATCATCAATGCTATCATTTCTGGTGCTGTATTGAAGGAGACATGAGCATTGCTCAGGGTTTTGGCAAACATTTCTCGGTTTATGCGCGACGTGCAAAGTAGCTCCCATACTGAGATTTGGGCAGGGATTGACTTAAGCTGATCGCCACATCATATGCAACTTCGTTTTTGTTGTCGAGGCCCGAGAGAGCGCCTTTGGGATCTCTTCTATTCTGATTATCTCTTCGGATGCAACACCCATTGGGATTCATGTTTCCTACCTCTGCACATTCCGGATAATGTCACAGGACTTTTATAATTTTCCTCTCCCTTGCCTTCTAAGACCATGGGTTCTTGTAACGGTGATGGTGTGGGTACCAGATCTTCCTCATATGTAGCTTTTGCCTTGAGGACTACATTGTTGCCTGTGCTGAAGGGATAATATCGAGGCTTGTCTTCATAGATCACATAAGGTCGCGGCCCTGGCTTGACCGTTCCTGGAGCGGGAGGCTCCCATGGAATGAACACTGGTCCTCTTGATTTGGCGAGGGGCTTCTCTGTTCGGCCCAACTGTTGTAGTGTGATTGATATGCTTTCGGGACTTACCTTTTACAATATGATTGTCATGATCGGAGGAGCCCCTTCCAAGACAATGGGCTCTTGCTGCTGATGAGTATACTTCCTCCCTCACGGATCGGATTGTTCCTGAGCTAAAATTGCCCCTTGCAAAACGACAGGTTCATATGCAGGCTCGATGCATGACTGTACTCCTTCCAGGATGACTGGCTTCCAACATGAATGGCTGTAAGGTGCCTAATGGAAGGGGACAAGATCTTGCACAACTGGTACATCATATGGAGGTGCTCCTTCGAGTACTAATGGCTTGGAGACTGAAGGAGGAAAGAGGTTTGCCCCTTGCAAGATTGGAGGAGAATTTGTTGGCCCATAAGTGTAAGCATGAATGGACTGGATAGGGGAGAAGAAGTGATCGAGACGTTCTCCTTCTTCTATGTTGTTGACGGTAGGGCCACGAAACGAACTGGGGTCCGTCGGATGCTGAGGCAGAGGATTCTTAAGGATGTTGGTAGGAGCTGTTGGAGGAGTTCTAGGGACCGAGATGACGATCTTGCGGTCATCAATCAGATCTTGTATGGCATTCTTCAGAGTCAGGCATCGATTAGTGGTGTGGCCACGTCCTTGATGGTAGGCACAATACTCATTTTCCCGGTAGTTTGGAGGCAGAGGATTTGGAGGAGGCCTGGGTGCCATTAAAGTGAGTAACTAGTTTTGTACCAGCATAGCCATGACTTGACTGAGTGGTTGAGTGAGAGGAGTGAATTTCCTGAGCTCCCTGTAATTCTGCCTATTCTAATATGAGTATTGGTTGTTCCCCCTGAACTGTTGCTGCTGTTGAGGTGGTTGTGGCTGTGGTTGAAGATTCGGTTGTGGTTGATACCTCTGAGGTTGATGTTGAACCTGATTCTGCTGATACTGTTGATGTATTCGATGGGTCTTCCTTCCACTCTGTTCCATTTGACTTGAGTGGCTTGATGAGGCCATGGGGAGATTGTCCCTGCGCGGATTCCTGCTTTGACTTGCTATCCAGTGTGGATCAACTGTGAGAAATTTGCATATGGATGCGAGATGAGATATCCAGATATGCCAGGATATGTTGAATGAACAATCATGGAGATTTGTTCTTCGCCGTCGATAGGTGTTTGTATTCTGGTTACCATAGCTCGCCAATGTCCCACATAAGCTGATAGCGTGTCATCACTCCTTTGCCTGAGAGCTACGAGGTCGGCTCTTCTAGGTGCCATATTGAGATTATACGCGAATCTATCGACGAAAGCTTGAGAAAGTTGTTCCTAAGTCCTGATGCGATGACAGTCCAATGATGTGTACCAGTCTAGGGCATCGCCCTTCAGGGATTTTTTGAATAAGCGAATGAGGGCCCCTTCATTTCCTGAGATTGCACTCAGCTCTCCACAGAAAGCCTTGAGATGTGCTGTGGGACAACCGCTGCCGTTGTACCTTTTGAATTTTAGTACCTCAAAGTTTGGAGGTATATGAGCATCTGGGAAAGGACACAAGTCTTTGACCTTGTTCGAAGGTAGATCGATTCCTTGTTGTCGCTGAAGTTGATTTTGCAAGATCTAAAACTTCTCCCGCAACTCGTCCAGCCCTTCATGATCTGTTCGAGCGACTGGTGCCTCTCGAAGTAAGGCACGTTCTTCCTCGGCATAGTGGTCGATGTCTTTGACCCTATGGGCTTGTTGAAAGGCAACCACGGGTTGCTGAAATTGGTTTGATGATTAAATTGGATTCTAACGAACTTGTGCTTGAAAGGACTGTAACTGAACTAGAGACTGTACTATAGGTTGATCTGGAACTTGTTGGAAGTTAACTGGAGATTGCTGAAAATTAATTGGAGCTTGCTGAATTGAAGATTGTTGAAAATTAATTGGAATCCCATTGGCAGGGATGTGTTGGAATTGAAAAGTGCTCCTGTTTGTAGGAGGCTGAGATGCTGGAAAGTGACCCCCTTGTTAGGTATTCGCCACTGTCCGCTGATTGATATGGGATTGACACTGACCCCCATTGTGTGCATTCGCCAGTGCTGTCCTTGCTGCTGGAAATTGAATTGAAATCCCATCGGCGGGATGTGCTGAAATTGAGTAAAGGTCCCATCGGCGGGGACATGTTGAGAAAGGAAAGGGGTCCCATCGGCGGGGACATGCTGGAATCTACTGAGATTGTTGCTTGTAAGATTGACTGGAAGTCCCTGCGACGGGAATGCTTTGAGATGGCCTTGTCGTCTTGGGAAGGTACTGAGGAGGATGCCCCATAGCGAAGGGCTGAGATGGTTGTTGTCGGTGGTCTTGGGCAAACTCCGATGGTTGTGCTTGATTTGAACTAGAGGCCGGAGGGACCCGACATGGCGGCTGAGATTGTTGAACTAGGCTAACTTGGTTGTTGACTGCTGCGGTGGCTTGTGCTTGCATGAATTGCAAGAGCATTTCTTACATTGCTCTCATTCCTTGTGCCAATTCTTGCATGATTGGCGTATTCTCAATTGGTTGTTGCACTGGAGGTTGCGCTTCGGCCATCTCGAGGGCAGGGAAGAGGTGAGCTTCCTCTTCGTGGTCGGACATGGCTTGCTGAGCCCAAGTGCGGATTATGCTATGGAAGGGTGGTTGTTTCCGAAGACGTTGAGCCCGAAGAGGAGCAATGGTGAGGAATATACTCTACTCTTTTTTTTGGGTTTTGAGATTTTCTAATTTTTTTATTGAATGCTATGCAGATGAGATTGTATAAGGACTAATGAATTTCAAGTACAGGAAGGATTCTGTTTTTCAAGTTGGATCACGACTAGTGGGACTAGCATTGAAATTGCGGTTTTATACGCTTGTGGAGATACTCGGAGATATGTCTAAGGACCTAGAGGGGGGTGATTAGGACCTTTCTGAAATTATTTTCGCCTACTTACACAATTCAACAAATTACGCTAAGTAAGCAAGAACACTTCGGCTTCCAAGCCTAAGTGGGTCCAATCACAAGACTAGCAAAAGGTTAAGCAATAAACAATCCTAGTCTAAGCATGCATAGGTAAATAAATGATTCAATTAATCAAGCTCCTAACCTATGCATCTTGTGTAGACTTATGAGAGTGGATCAATGAGCTCAAGTCTACACAACTAGTGAAGGTACATCTTGTGTGTGGATGAGCCTAAGAAGTGCCTAGCATACATTCCTATCAAGCATTCATGATTAAACAATTAAACTAACAATGCTAAGATATAAATGTGCTCAAGAACAATCACAAACACAAGGATGTATAGTGGTTCGACTACTTATCTACTCCACTCCCGGTTCAAGTACTCAACCCCTTTGAGCACACCGGCATTCACTATCGGAGGTTTTAAATGAGGTTCATCTCTCAACCTTTACACAGAGGTTTTATCGGTTCACCTCTCAACCATACCCGGAGTTTTAGACATAGGCTAACTCTCAACCTAACGCACGTTTACTCCCATGTCGGAGGCTCCCCCTTGGAGACTTAGTTTAGGCCTGGCTAACGGGCCAAGGAACGGCTGACGTCCCTAGGTCGAGTTCGACAAACAAACTCTTAAATGGACTCTCAAATAAGACAACCTACTTGTCGGATGAGCCCCTTGTTTAGCGCCGGATTGGGTTGCTTGATCTCCGCTCTCCCGTGCTTCAATTAGCTTCCCTTGCTCCCACAATCGTGTTGCCGTTGCGTCGCTAATGCCTCAGCCACACTTGATCAAACACCTTGCATGCGATGCCTTTGAGATGCTCAAGGTGCTAGGAGGATAGGTTTGAGAACTCTACAACTAATGGGAATGGGTTGCCTAGAGTCTCTTTCCTACAACGATCTCATCTTAGAGTTTTGGACAAGGATTTGCCAATCAAGAAGCTTCCAAACTCTAGAGATCAAGAGGGGATGAAGGTCATCTTCTTCATGAGCTTGGAATGCTCTAATCTTGTGTTAAAGCATAAGGAAGATGCCTTGCATAGGTTGGGATGAGCCTGAAATGGTCTCCTACATTGGTGGCTTCACTCCTCAAAAATCCCTCACCAAATGCCCCAAAAACCGAGCTCTATATGTAAGAAAGGAGAGCTCTAACGGTCATAAAACGGGCAGAAAATGGCTAGAGCTGACCTGTCCCGATCGGTCCCGACCGATCGGATCCCTTTGCTGGAGTGCATGGATTCCAATATACAGGCCGACCAGTCAAGACCGGTCGGCTCACCTTGCTGGACAGCTGAAGACTCCAGGCCAACCGGTCTTGACCGGTCGGCTATGCTTGCTGAACTCTTTGAGTTTGAGAAGGCCGACCGGTCTTGACCGGTCAGCTGGCCATTGAAAATGCAGCAAAGCTGCTGGACATAGCTGGCCGACTAGTCTTGACCGGTCGGCTGCCCATCCTCAATCATCACAGCAATTTGCTGTATGGTCTGGCCGACCGGTCTTGACCGGTCGGACCAGCCTGGTTCAGCTCAGCTGTTTGCTGACCTGATCTTTTCTCAACCCTCATGAATTGGCCATGTTGGGTGATGCTTCTAGGACACCTAGGGCCACTCTGTGATGACAAGGAGTATCCTACCATGGTCAAGGTCATCAAATAGGTTAACGGGTTGGGTTTTGGTCAAGGTTATGGCACCAAGGCATCACTTTTACCTGATTCTTCTTCCTTGATGCAGCCGGTCCGTCTTGAGTCTTCCGTCTTTGTCTTCATTGGGCTCAACCGACACTAGACTCACTGACGTAAGTGATTAACAAACAAGGTGCACTGGTATGCCACAGAAAAGTGCACTAACAAGCAGTATCCCTAGCAGAGTCGCCATTCTGTGGACGTTCGCCTCTCCGCGCTCTCGGATTCTCCCTTCCTTTCGAAAAAGGGGGTGCGTGCGTCGAATCGCCGTTTGTGCCACTGGCTCACCTCGTTCTCGAGGGCTTTTTCTTTGGTTGTCATGTTAAACTGGATATGTTGGATGAGTTTGTGTAAGACCAGAGTCGCCACTAGCCAGTTACTTCGAACCTACAATCGGCTAGACCCTGTAGAAACGTTAGAGAAGTGAATCCGAAGATTCATTCCTCTAAAATGACTCCTTTTGATCTGCGGCCAGAGATTTGAGGTAAGGGATCATGGTTACAGGGTGGGAAGATGTTAAGCACCCTACACTGCTCGTACCGAAGTACGGTCTCTACTTCACATAATCGAACTAGTACTTGAAAGTCTGATTTAATCCTCGTACATTCTCATGAATGATATGATGCATGAATACAGGTCTGAATAGTAAGAGTTTCTGATGGGCAGGTTTCCATTAACAGGCAAGCCCAAAACATATGCTCGAACTGACAGGTGCTTTATGCAAGATGCATGTTGTGTATTTGAATAATCAAAGTGCTTGTAGTGACATGATAAGCAGGGGGTTGGAAGAAAAGTAAATGTTGCACTTATGCTAGATGCAAATGAGATGATGCTGGTAAAAGAGTAGCTGGATGGACGGAGGTGTTGCAGGGTCTGCTTCGAGTGGCTAGGTCAAGACTTGGGTTGCTTGGGAGACTTAAACTAGGGTCAGGCTGGGCTAGACCAGAGCTACGCTCTTCTCACTCGGGCTCTCCTTGGTGGAGGAATGGGCTAAAGGGATGGAGATGGACTCGGCACTAATGGAATTTTTCTGGAAGTGAGGGATGCTGTGAATGAGAAGGGGCGGGGGTATTTATAGTAGCGGAGAGTGGCAACTGCTGTAAATAATTTTGGGCGGCCCTGTACAGCCACTCCGCTTCGGCTTCGGAGCACACGGCCTCCAAACTTGAAGCCGAAAAGCTCGAGGTTCGGAGTCCGGACCTGCTCCGAAGCTGTGGTTCGGAACTCAGTGAGTTGACTGGGTTTGGAAGATGGGTTGACACGGTGAGTTGACTTGGTGGGTTGACTCAGCGGGGTTGACTCGGTGATTTGACTCAGCGGGTTGACTCACCAAGTTTGACTTTTTTGGGATTTTTTTACTGGTTTTTCTTATGGGGGTTTTTCTAGGCAGATGTTTAGGGGTGAGTTGACTGGGTTCAGGCTTGAGCTGGGCTATAGGTTGGGGCTTACGAGGGTGAGTTTGGCTGGGTTTGGACATGGGATTTGGGGGTGTGGTCCTCAATTCATTCAGCTATCTCTACCAACATTGCAGTTTCTTCTTCTAAAATTTGTGTCTGATTTTTCATTTCCTTTTTATATCTCGAATCAAACCATATTCCACTATGCACATATCTTAAACATTAACAACATCTACGTACGCACACACACACACACACACACACATCTTTTACTACCTTTACTTTTTTTCTTTTTTTCGCTTATCCAAAGTCCTAAAACCCGGTGCAGTGTGACTTAACGCAATATAGTGTACTCACTATTCTTCTGCCATCATCTTCTTCTTCTTTAGTTTTTTCTTTCGCCTACCCGAGACCTTGGAGCTTAGTGTAGTATGCCTTACCTTGATAACATTGGTAGCCCATTTCCCCTCCTGAATTCTCCTAAGAACTAGACAGTCCCATAAAGTAGAGATTGTGAATTTCACGAGCGAAAAAAGGTGTCTAACTCCTTCCTTCTCCGTAAACGAGGCCCTTATCTAGAATTTATGGTGCAGACCCACTACAAGAGTTACTTAAGTCGAGAAATCTTGCGTTTCTCGTTCTCCAAGCAATTCTACGAGTTCTAGCCACTCATAAATTCTGAAGCCTCATCTTGATTAGTGGCGACTCGAAGTAAAATGCATCTTTACCTCTGAGTCAACCCTGTACTCAAATCAAAACCAGAACCAGAACCAACAGACAAAGAAAGTTGAGAAAGTGAGGGCTTCAGTCCGCGTATACTCGCGTGGGACGACATTCACAAAATGATGAATCCACTGGAGATCGCTAGCTAGGCCCAACTTAAAACATGAGACTTTACATTTTGTTTTGCGAATTCGTTCTACTATTCCAGTATGACATTATTCCTTGAACATTCCAGTCTTCACTAGTCTTAAAGTAAGCTATTAACAAGCTAATTAATTGTTCCAGTTCACACTAATCCTTTGACTTTGTCACGAGCATCCAACATTCCAGTGCAAATTTGGTCACTCTACTTTCCTGCAAGCATCCTGCATTTTCAGTTGTCACTGTCCCATTTACATTCCTTCAATCCAGTTCATACTGGTCCATTTATCTTTTTTTTCATTATATCTCGATATTCTAGTATACATTGGTCTTATATCTTCCTGACATTTACATCACATGTGTTCATTTTCTTTAATTAGAAACAAAAACATAAAAATAAAAAAGATAAAAAAAAGAAAGAAAAAAGAAATACAAAAAGAGCCCGCGCAGTGAACCAATCATCAGAGGGTAGTAGGCCATTCTGCAACTACTGTGTCCAAAAAATTATTTACGGGTTCGTCACCTTACAAAGTTGATGCACACATGCCAAAGCATTATCCAAACTCATGCATAGGCATGCAACCATGTTAGTCCAAGGTGATGCCCTAACATATCCTCTATATTCGCCCAGGCGACAAACTTGACTGTTCCATCAGTAGCTAACCTAGCCCTCAACATGAGTAGGCTAGAAGACCTTATGACCCGCATCCTCTAGATGGGAGTCACACATTCCATCTACCATGCACAACAATCCACTCCCCACCTGGGTTCTTTTTACCCTATCATCAATCAATTTAAGCATGTTCCCTCTTACGGGAATCGAGTCCACTTTCAACATCCTCCAATCATGGTAGGTCAAACTCTAGCACAAACTCCCCTTAAAGGGAGTCAACAATAGGTCCTGGTAGGGAACCAGTTACCTGTTGTTCGCTCACCTTAAGTGTAAGGCTGCGATGCAGTAATAATTCTCGATAAGATCAAGGTCGATCCTCAGTCATAACAATTCTAAACTTTATAACTAGGATGGGCTAAACTCTGATTTGAATCAATGGATGGAATTTAATAACATAAAACTATCTACTTTAGACTGAAATCAGGAAAATAAACACTAGAGTGCCAAGAATCCACTTATAATCATTCACAATACGAATTCAAACCATTCAAGCCACTACTTAATTGGAATCGGAGTTCTATCCCTATCCAATCGGAATATAGACCAATTAAATCATCACAACATGTCTAACATAGATGAATCATCTACTGATATGGTTCTCTCATAATCAACTAAGGCATTGGGTGTATTCGATCACACAACCCATTCATTCACAAAACAATTAAGATCACATTCATAATTCTTCTTCAAGCCTTATCATTAGACTTGATTTAGAAACATGAATTGAACTTCTATTGAACCAATATCACCACATAAAAATCTATGTCAGATTAATCCCAAAGATAAGAACTTCTTCTTGTTTAGTTCTAGATAAGCACTTAGGAAACTTAGTTTGTAAGATCCCCTAGCATCCAACATATCATGATGGATCTAAAATCTCTATAACCCAAAATCCTATTAAAAAACACACCCATTAAACAATCTCAATAATCAAAACATCCCATGTAATAGCAATCACAAGAGAGAAGATTAACTAAAAATACTAACTTTATTTTAAAGTAGAACTAGAAGTGTTATTCAGAAAACCTAAAAATACTTGGACTAATTCAAATTAAGCATTGCAAACAAGTAAAAGCTTCACCTCTTAGCCGTAGCTAAGAGGTTGAACTAACCATTAACAGATTGAACTTAAACTCAAAAGAAAATTACTCTAAAAGCATAAAAAAACTATAAAAACCCTAGTTGGAGTTGCGAACACTCCACGACACTCATCTCCACCTCCCACGAACTTTTCATCCTTCTATGATGCCTTAGGAACATCGTAGATGTGTCATTTTATAGCAAAAATTCATCACCGACTTGGAATCTTAGAGAAAACGGAGACTCCTTACGCAATCTGGACGCTGACCGGCCAGCCAGTTGTTGCACAACAACATACCTTAAATCTATAGTTTTTCATACATAGGACCGGCCGGTCGGAGGAGAGGTCGGATAGTGTAATTTTATGTTTGGAGAAAATCTAGTTTCTCAAAGGTTTAGCCAGCCGGCCAGCTGGATAGTCCATAAAATGTGATTTTTCATGGTTCTTATCTTCCGTCTTCATTGCAATTCACCTCCACCTCTTGTCCTTTCTGCCATTAATCTTTAAGGCATATAAACTGAGCCATTTAACATCATATAAGTAAAACCTCTCTTGCATTCCTACAAACACAAAAACATGTATTAGATTAGTCTTTAAACATGTAAACCATGCATAATGTGTGATGAATTGGGGTTAGAATATGCACAATTCAGAGCTCAACACACCCCCCAACCAGCATTTTTCTAGTCTCAAGCAAAACATGAGTGAAACAAATCAACTTTTCAAAACCCAACTCTCTTTCGGAAACTATGCTTCTATAAACTCCAAGACATACAAGTGTAAAATTCAAAAAAATCGGGTAATAGAAGTTAAAATCTAAAACTCCCTAAACATAAAAAGTATTCTCATAGAATCCCAACTGATTGATTAATAAATAGAAGAATCCGAACAAGTTTAACCTAGTGTGCATAGTGAAAGTTCATCTTATGAGTTTCCAAGATTACCTTATTCATAGATAAGTTAAATTAAAGATTTAATGGTGTACAGCTCAACCAAATGCTTATGACAAGAATTTACCTTACCGTTCCTTCGACGGATTTCACACTACTTCCCATTTCCATCTTTGTTTACAGATAGACCATCCCCTAGTTGGTAACAGCTAGCCCTTTTCAGAATTTTTCACAACATATATTCAGTGAATAACCATACTTTCTATCTCTTTTTCATATACATTAGATAAGATTTTGAGAAATCCATATCTTCCGTTCTTTTCTCTTATTAACAAGGATGGACAAAGTTCCCCGGCTTGATTCCTTAACACCTTATATCTTAAGTCCAACCAATCTACAATTCTACATAATTCTTTTAAGCCATGAGAATCGTGTAACGTGAACTAGACTCAAAAGTGTTCAAATTTCCTATCAATCATATAAATAGGGGAATTCATATAGAAAACTATGATATTTAAGCTAATTTAGAGATCTCAAAATCATAGCAATTCATCTCTCATCCTTTCATACTTATAACATCCCAAGTGCATAGAAACAAGGTTTTCCAAAAGAGTTTTGAATTTTCAGAAAAATTAAAATATTTTATACAAACATTACTCGAAATGTTATAAAACGCTATATTCATCTAGGAATCTCACCCCCAACCAAATCTTGCATTGTCCTCAATGTCAAAAGATATGCAATGAACAATGACATGAGAGCAATGATAAATAAAAGAGAGTGAGAATGAGAGTACCGGAGAGAGTTGATCATAAAAGTCTACAACTCTAAAAATTAACTAATATAAACTACTCTATACCTCTATCAGACTAGGAGGTTAATCTTTGATACAAAAGATCATCCAAAGGAATGGAATCTAGTAGAATTATAAGGTGGAGTAAAAGATTTTTCAGTAATATCATCCACCATCCTGCTTCATAATGCACATGGGTGATATTTTTCATTCTGATCCATTAAAAATCCTGTTAAAAAATTTTAGCGGATTTCTCAAAGTTATCATCCAATGTGTTAGGAAAGGAGAATTTCTTCGGTTGGAATGCATCAAATATGAATCTCCTTTCCAACTTGTCTGGAAAAAAATTATTTAAATAAGGATCATCCCAGAGATGGTGCTCTTTAATTTGAACAAACCAAAGTGATGTGGAAACTTGGAATTCTTCTTCATAAGTCGGTATGATTTTCACATTTTTAGATTCCACTATTGATAATTTGGTTTTATACTCCGTAGGAGGAGTCTTTTTGGGCACCAGTGAAGTTTCCCTTAAGGCATTGACAATGTCACGGATCATAGGATCACCACAATCCTCAAAATATGTCAAACTCTTATAGAGTGTGGGAAACTTCAACCTTCTCAGTCACTTGTATAGGTTAGAATACGTCATCAACCACTACACTTTTAGAAATTGGCCTCTCCTTAGGCAAATGAAGCACCGGTTCATCAAATTCCTGTATAACAAAATTGCTCAAATCAGCGGTTGGTGACTTGTCACTCAAATTTTTAGATTTTAGTTCTTTCAAGGTCTCATCAATATCCAAATTTATTTCTTCCTTGAAATGGGCTAAGCAAACTTTCAAGATTTTGAAAATTTTAATTGAGGGTGGCTCATCATCATCCACAATTATATCAATGAAATTAATCATGTGGATCTGATCTTCATCCTCATTCACATCCTCTTATTGATTATGTAAATGAAAAACATTCATCTTCATTGTCATATTTCTAAAGGAAATTTTCATAATCTCATTTCTACAATTGATTATAGCATTGGCGGTTGCTAGGAATGGTCAGCCTAGAATGACGGGAACTTGAGTGCATATATTTGTAACTGCTTGAGTATCCAAAATGATAAAGTCTACCAGGTAGTAGAACTTATCAATTTGGACTAACACATCCTCAATTACTCCTCTTGGTATTCTAACGGAGCGATCCGCGAGTTGTAAAGTTATCTTGGTGGGTTTTAATTCACCAAGCTCAAGTTGCTCATATACCGAGTAGGGAATCAAGTTAACACTAGCCCCTAGATTGAGAAGTGCTCTATTGATCCGGAAGTTACCTATCATGCAAGAGATTGTAGGATGGCACTCACTTGTTTCGTAAAAAATATCCTCTTGTGCATGTTTTGCTTACGCTTTACGGCACGTAGGTCCTTTAGAAATTTGGTATATGAATGAATTTGTTTAATTGTATCCAACAAGGGAATGTTGATTTTGACTTGTTAGAAGACTTCTAGGATGTCCTGATTTTCACTTGGCTTTTTGGTTGAGACAAGACATTGGAGGAATGGGGCCACATGTTTATACACACGCTCCAACTCTTTATCTTGTAAAGAATTTTTTATTCACCACCGCTCTTAGAATCAATCGGGTCATTACGCTTTGTGGCCTTCACCGGTTCAGATTTTTCAATTGTTTTTCCACTTCTAAGTGTGGTGATGGCTTGAACATGTTCAGCATAAGGATGGGTTGAAGAATTGGTATTTGTTTGTTTCTTGGGGTTAGAATGAAATTAGGTCAAAACAGTCCCTTTCTCCCCAACTCCTAGGTGTGTCTCAATTCTCTGAACCGAAATTTTAAGTTCATTCATGGCATGCATGTTGGATTGATTTATCTAAGTTTGTCTAATCATGAATGCGTTCAATGTATCCTCGAGAGTGCTCTTTCGAGGAGACCCTTAGGAGGTATTGTTTGTATTTACCATAGGTCCATTTCTCCCATTAAAATTTGGTTCACACCGCCAATAAAGATTATGCGAGTTAGAATTTAGTGCGCTAAAGGGGCATTGATAAGTGTTTGTGGTGTTCGATTGAGTTTGTAAGATATCTTAAAACGTAGGGATTGTTGGGCAATCCTTTATCAAGTGAACATCACTCTCACAGATGCCACATACAGTCTCAACGGCCTCACTGGTGGTTATCATGTTAACACTTATCAATTTTATGGTCGTAACCTTCTATGTGAGACCTGCCACATTTTTATTTAAATTGTCCCCCCCATCTAATATATGTACTCCTTTCTCTCTTCGAGCTGTCTTGGGATTACTAGTCAGATTAGAGATGTCCCATGATTGGGCATTCTCGGATAGCATATCAAAGCAATCCTAAGCATCATCGGGAGCTTTGTTTAAAAACTCACCATTACACATCATTTGGACAATTTGGCGCATGTTTGAACTTAATTCATCATGGAAGAAGTCAATTAAGCACCACTTTTCATAACCATGATGTGGGCACTCCAATAAAAGATCTTTGAATCTCTCCCAACATTGAAAATGACTACGGATTCGAGCCGGTTTCATAAAATCCGTACGATTTTCCCGATCTAAATCGAGCAGGCAGTTTTTGAGTTCATAATGAAATGAACCCCCGGATGAAGAGAAAATCTCCCAAGCAGTGGGAGCCCCGAGACCTGGTCGAGACGATACCTTTCGTCAGTGGAAGATTCCAGTGGTAAGATCATAGCACTTTTATACCCTTTTTGATCTGCAGAGTACCCAAAAAAAGACGATCTCAATTCCAGCTACGGTTTCATTAGATATCTTACAACTAGAATCCCTCTTTTTTCCGATCCGGTTCCTCCACCACCGCGGTCAAAACAATATGGAGAAGCTTTCGGGGCGATTGAGTGAAGGAAGCGATGTGCCGACAATGATGTGGGGTCAAAGCATGATAGGTGCTCTTTTGTTGATATGGGATCCGGGAACACAGTGTTGTACAAGGCAGGGGAGGTGAGCAGTGGCCAGTGCTCCTAAGATCATAGAAGCAATGCTGCAGAAAAAGAAGATTTGTTGCAATGTAGCTCCATAGGAACCATAAATAGAAACACGTGACATATTTGCAGAAATAGAGATTTTAGGCGCAATAGAAAGGAAGAAAAGGAACGTCCTTTCCCGTCTTCTTAACGTACAAACCAGCCTCCGTAATTGGCAAACTGAACCCAGGAGAAACCAATTGATTTTCTAATTCTAGGGACGAGGTGATTGGAAACTATACCAATAGTAGCTCGGCATCGGGAATCAATGAGTTTTTCAACACCCGAAGGTAGCCGCACAAGACATTATGGTGCTGGTTCCTTCATTATTTTCGCAAAAGTTCCTGCGGCTCGAGCTAGCAAATGTTTCATATCCGTTTCGGGAGAAGTTCATAATGGTCCGCCTTAGTGCATTGGTTTTAGGAACCGGGAAGTACTTTTGAAGGAACTCCCGGGTCATCTCAGCCCATGTCCCGATGCTTCTAGGTTTAAGTGATTGGAGCCATGATTTGGCTTTGTCCTTTAGAGAGAAAGGAAACAATTTTAGTTTGATTACATCTTGGGAGACATCATTAAATTGAAAGGTATTGGTTATCTCCTCAAATTCACTTAAGTGCGCATATGGACTTTCAGAGTTGAGTTTATGAAATTTTGAAAGTAACTTGATAATTCCCGGTTTAAGATCCACGTTTCCTGCATTAAGTGGAAAAGCAATGCAGGAAGACGTGGTTGTTCTCTCCGGTTGTAAATAATCTCACAATGTTTTAACCGGAGGAACATAAATTCCTCATTCTCATAATGTTCCGGCCTAGTTGGTGGTGCATCATGCTTAACATTTTCAATCTTGTATAGTTCATTCTCAGCCATGATTTAGAGGATTCAGGATTTCCTAAACGTTTTCTCACTCGCCTGTGATGAACTAGGCCTTCAACTAAACCCCTCACTTAGAAGTCACGATGCATGATCACGCTCCCAATGGGGCATAAACCACACAAAAACTACTAAAATTTAAAATCTAAAAAAATTTGAAAATAAAAGTAAAAACTAAGAAATAAAGGAGTTTAAGTTAGAACAGTGTTATCGGATTTGAAGAACTAAGTCAGTGAAGAAAATTCAACAAAATAAATAAAATCTATTAGTAGAAAAATTCTAAGAAAAACCTACCAAAATAATAAATCCTATCCTAACCTATCTAACATATCTATACCCTAATTATGAACTTTAGAACTGTTAACCTAATCCCCAGCAACAGCGCCAAAAATATATTTGCTCGCCTTAAGTGCAAGGCTGCGAAGTAGTAGTAATTCTCGGTAAGACCGAGGTCGATCCTCAAGGATTGTCATAACAATTCTAAACTTTATAACTAGGATGAGCTAAACTCGGATTTAAATCAATGGATGGAATTTAATAACATAAAATTATCTACTTTAGACTGAAATCAAGGAAATAAACACTAAAGCGCCAAGGATCCACTTATAATTATTCACAATGCGAATTCATACCATTCAAGCTACTACTCAATTGGAATCTGAGTTCTATCCCAATCCAATCGGAATATAAAATAATTAAATCATCACAACATGTCCAACATAGATGGATCATCTACGGATATGATTTTCTCATAATCAACTAAGGCATTGGGTGTATTCGATCACACAACTCAATCCTTCACAAAACAATTAAGATCACATTCATGATTCCGCCTCAAGCCTTGTCAATAGGCTTAATTTAGAAGCATGAATTGAACTTCTATTGAACTAATATCACCACATAAACATCTATCTCAGATTAATCCCAAAGATAAGAACTTCTTCTAGTTTAGTTCTAGATTAGCACTTAGGAAACTTAGTTTGTAAGATCTCCTAGCATCCAACATATCATGATAGATCTAAGATCTCTATAACCCAAAATGCTATTAAACAACACCCCCATTAAGCAATTTCAGCAATCGAAATATCCCATGCAATAACAATCACAAGAGATAGAAGATTAACTAAAAATACTAACTTTATTTCAAACTAAAACTAAAAGTGTTCTTCATAAAACCCAAAAGTACTTGAATTAATTCAAATTAAGTATTGTAAACAATTAAAAGCTTCACCTCTTAGCCTGAGCTAAGAGGTTTAACCAACCACTAACAGATTGAATTAAAACTCAAAAGAAAACTACTCTAGAAGTATAGAAAAATCATAAAAACCTTAGTTGGAGGAGTTGCGAATACTTCACAACATTCCTCTCCATCTCCCACGAACTTTGTTATAGCCAAATTGTGGTGATCAAAGATAGCGAAGACTCGAAGCCGCGAAGACCTTTGTGACGATATTCGACCCGCGAGCCCTTCTGGTCGAGGCTCGCATATTGGTAAAAGTACGATGTACAACCCTCGAACCAGTGAGCCCTTCTGGTCGAGGCTCGTATATAGGGAAAGTGCGAAATATCCTTCTGAAGATGCGAGCATCTCAATTAGTGGTCGTTGAAAGGTTATGCATCTCGAATATGTGTGATGTTACCCCCGAGCTCGAACGTCCTCCACCTTTTCAGTACCAGCAGCCCATATAGACCGATTTCGGGCTTATCTTAATTCGTGATTCCGAACCTCGGGGGATTACCATCAGGGAACATAATCGACCGAATGTCTAATTAGACTAGGCCATCCCCTTATCTATGGAGCCACAGGATAAATACCTTATCTCCAGAGATCAATAGTAATCTTAACACCTTGCGTAATAGAATGGGTCACTTGAACCTATATAAATGGGTGGCTTCATAATGAAAAAGGTATCACAATCTCTAAGCTAAAAATCCCATCGTTTCTTTTTATAACCATGTCCCGTCTAACTTAAGCTTCGGAGGGCCAACGGCTGGACGCCGGCCACCCTTAGTTTTCCCTTGTGCTCTTTCAAGTTCGAAAGGAAGCTGGCTTGAAGGAAGGCGAATGTCTGGAGGATCCCGTTACCAAATCCGACGTAAACAGATTGGCGCCGTCTGTGGGAACACGATCGTCAAGATTAGCCATTCTAATTACTGATTGAAGTTCTCCCACCATGCCTCCCAAAAAGACGATTCATCCTTCCACTTCAAGGTAAACGCTACCTCCACCTGACATTACCGAACCAGCACCTAACCTCCCTCAGACTGCTTCGACGGGCATTCCCCAGGGAAATCCTAATATGCTGTCACAAAACCCATTGTTTGATGCATCCGGGAATCAAGAAGACGTTATGCGTTTCCTCGGAAACACGCTTCTAACTCTCAAAGTTGGATTTCAAGCCTTATCTAATCGGCTTGATCAGCATTTTTCGGAGCCCCAGCGACAACCTCCAGAGGGGCCACCGGCACAACCTATACCAATGGCTTTCAGACATTCTGCGGACGAGCCACAAACCCAGCCAAATCCTCCTCCATCAAATCGAATGCCACTCGGCAACCAAGTCCCTGTACTTGCTCCACATTCTATACACTCCACTATTTCCTGACAACAGCAATCTCAAGGGTCCATCGTCGAAACTTCAGGCTACACCTTACCATGGGAAGCAGACCTCAAGAGAATCCACAATCGCTTCGACAATATGGAACAACGATATTAGACGAATCGACCAGCTATCGCTGTGGCGTCAATACATCGATCCGAATCTCCTTTCACCCGCGAGGTCATGGAAGCACCCTTACCTAGGAAGTATCGCACGCCTATCATCACTCTGTATACAGGTACTGGCGATCCTCTCGAGCATCTAGAAACGTACAAATCTCTTCTGGAACTAGAGGGACATGGTTCAGAGATCATGTGTAGGGCTTTTTCCCTAACCCTAAAGGATGCAACGCGTACATGGTTCCGGGGGCTCAAACCCCGATCCATCGGGTCCTTCTCTCAGCTATCGGAGCTCTTCCTTTCTCAGTTCATGGGAAGCATTCGTATCAAAAAGCCGGCATCTCACTTGATGGACATAAAGAAGCAGCACGGGGAGACGATAAAGGAGTTTACAGTTCGGTTCACTGCGGAAGCTGTCCAGATTGAAGGTTATACTGAAGATAAAGGTATTACCGCCCTCATAGCCGGAATTACAAGCGAGAAGTTCAGATTCGCCCTAGATAAAAACCCCCCTAAAACTATGGCGGAATTCCAAGCAAAAGCCCAGAAATACATCAATGCGGAAGAGGTGGCTTTAGCACGTCATGGTATCCAGGGCAAGAAGCGTAAGCCAGAGGAGATTTCTCTCCCGGATAAGAAATACCGGCAGTGATCGACGGGACTGCTCCCCTAAGAGGCCTTACCTGGTAAATACCGAAATTATACCCCTCTTATCTAATCTCCTGAGAAAGTATTAATGGAGATCAAGCACAAGCCTTATGTGAAGTGGCCTTCAAAGATCAAGTCTGATCCTGAAAAAAGAGATAAGGGTAAGTTTTGCTATTTCCATAAAGATCATGGGCACAACACCCAAGATTGTATATCTCTAAGAGATCATATCGAAGCTCTCATCCGGAAAGGCCATCTCCGAGATTACGTGGCCCGTCAAGGTCGGTCACCTAAAAGGGCGAAAGCCCCACTATGCCAGAAGAAATCACCTCAACGTCATGCTTTGCAAGAAGACGTTGAACCCACCGGTGAGATCAGGACCATCGCCGAATGACCGGCTTGCGGGGGAGATTCTCAAGCTTCAAGAAAAGCGTACACTCGTAAGGCATCTCAGAAGCCCCAGCATATCTACTAGTTGGAAAAGACGCCCGACACGTCAAAACCCGACCATCCTCCGATCTCCTTCTCTCTCGAGGATGCGGAAGGGATTCACTTCCCTCACGAAGACTCCATTGTGGTCGCATTAAAGGTATCGAATTATTTTACTCATCGTATTATGGTGGATACTGGCAACTCCGCTGATATTTTCTACCTAGAAGCTTTCAACAAAATGGCACTCACCAGGGGCCTGCTCAAACCAGTCTCAACTCCTCTCGTCGGCTTCGAGGGCGAAGTGGTGATGCCGAAAGGAAGCATTGACCTTCCAGTCACCTTCGGAGAAAGTCCAGCGAAAACAACTATCTTCGTTAATTTTCTCGTGGTAGATCGGAGATCAGCGTACAATGCCATTTTGGGCCGACCTTCGCTCAATAAGGTAGGGGCAGCTTTACATCCTCTATACCTATGCATCAAATTCCCTACCCCAAACGGAGTCGGGGTAGTACGAGGAAATTAAAAGGAAGAGCGAGCAGCGTTACGATATCGTCGTACAAGACCGAAAGAAGGCCCAGACAACACCAGTTATGATGGTGACAAAAGATTCATCGAGCTCTCTGATGGCTACCTCATTGGACCCAAGGGAGAGTGCTCCAATCAGGAACTCCAGGGGAAGAGACAGTTGCAATCCATTTAACTGAAGATGATTCGTCCAAAGTTGTCTACATTAGATCCTCTTTAAGTAGTCTTTCGAGAAAATCTGGTCCGTTTCCTCACTGAATACCAAGATGTGTTTACCTGGTCTCACAGAGATATGCCAGGTATCGACCCCAGCGTCATAGCACATCGTTTGAATGTTGATCCGAAGTAGAAACCGGTTCACCAGCGCCGGCGTGCCTTCATTGCAGAAAGGAAAATGGTAATTAATGCTGAAGTCGAGAAGCTGCTCATAGTTAATTTTATAAAAGAAGTTGACTACCCGGAATGGGTCGCGAACGTGGTTCTCATTCGAAAGGCTAACAACAAGTGGAGAATGTGTGTTGACTATTCTGATTTGAACAAAGCGTGCCCCAAAGACAGCTTCCCGACCCCGCGAATCGACCAGCTGGTTGATTGTTCGCTTCCCCAAGTGTAGGGTTGCGATGTAGTAATAAACTCAGTAAGACCGAGGTCGATCCACAGGGACTTATGTAGGAATTCACAAACAGTTCCAATAGCTTTATCGAAAAGCTAACAACCAGATTTGAGAAGATTGATGTAAATAGTAATTTTGAACTTAAACTGAAGTAATCAATTAATAAAAGGCACTGGGGGTTCAAGGATCCACTTGTAGTAATCCTTGATGCTCAATTCGCTGTGGTTTCTCACTTTCTCAACTATAATGGAAATTAAGGTCTATCTAGTCGGATGATAGAGCAGTTAAACCAACAATTTGCCATATGTAAGATCAATGTACATCATTCACTCAATGCAAGCTAAGATGAGCATACTCAATTGCATAGGTCGGTCCCAATTCCAATAGACTAAGTTCACAATCATAAACATCATTAAGTCCTATCACAAGACAAAGCTAGATCATGATTTGAACTTGATTCAAATCACATACACAGTCCCACATAGTACAAAATTTTCAGAAAAGTAGAACTTTGGTAGGAAGTTCCCACATGAAGATCATGAATCTAGAGCGTATTCCGATTCCTCAGATCATATAGGTCTAGATTAGTTCACAACAATTAAGAACTCAAGCACTTCTTCCAAACATCCATGAGTCATCATAAGACTAAGAAAAACTACTTAGAACTTGAATTAAACTTCAAACCATTGTTCTTAGACATGAAATCCAACATGAAACCAACTTTAAACGAATTGAAACATCTTAGATTCACTAGTAAGCTTCACCTCTGAGCCCTAGCTAAGAGGTTTAGCCGTTCATGATCCAAGGAAACATGAAACAACTAAGAAAAAAATATAAAAATAGCAAACAAACTAGGAGGAGTTGTGGAACTCCGAAATCCACTTTCGCCGCCTCCCATCGTGCTTACTTCGTACTAAGATGCCCTAGGAACAATCCCAAGGTGTCCTTTTATAGTGGGGAAGCTGTTGAGCTCTAAATTGTACATATTCTAACCCCAATTCATCACTCATTATGCATGGTTTCATGATTTAAAGACTAATTTAGTACATGAATTTGTGATTGTAGGAATAAGAAAGACTTCACCCAAATAATCACCAAACGGGACTATTTCGAAGCTTGGGATGAAGATACAAAGCGTAAAGAGAGAAGAAAGCAAGGAAAGAAAAGAAAAAGAAAGAAAAAGAAGAAAGAAAGAAAGAAAACATCAAAGGATATAGGCCAGACCGGTCGGCTGACCGGTCGGCCACTCAAAAACCTGCTAAGAGACTTGATGGACTGATCAGAAACGCAGCCCGACCGGTCAAGACCGGTCGGCCATAGCTGCTGGAATGATGTTCAATGAAGTCCGACCGGTCATGACCGGTCGGCCAGCCCAGTCCGACCGGTCCAGACCGGTCGGCCATGTGTAAACGGTCAAGTTTCTATTTCAGGCTCCGGAAATCTCTGCGCAATTGCGTAACTTCACGCGAAATCTAGAACTTTCTTGCGTAAAGGACACCTCCAAGCTATAAAAGGACGTCTTTCCTTCATACCAGAGGAGGCTAGAACGTGGGGATTGCTCAGGAGATGGATTCGACTTCGGATTTCTAGTTTTCTTCCTATTTTAGTTAGTTTTTATGTTTTTCCAGGCTTCTAGTTCAAGGATGTTAGAGATGAACTAAAACCTCTTAGCTAGGGCTAAGAGGTGAAGATTTTGATTCGTTTTTGATGGATTAATGCAACCTAGGTTTCCTTTTATGTTTTAATTGATGAATTTTAGTTCAATATGAGTTTGAATCAAGTACTAAGTTGGTTTTACTTTGATCTCTTGATGACTCCGGGCTCATGTGATTCTTAGTGATTCTAAGCTTAGTATCTTAGCTTTTGAGCATTGTTTATGCTTGTGTAGTGCATTGATCTACCATCGACTCCGGGCATGGTAAACGCTTTGATTGCCTTGTATGCAATGGCCTGATTTTCATGTGGGAACTCATTCAACTAAAGTTCTTATCTTTTGTTATATAATCTGAAATAGTTGTTTATTGATTGATTTTGATTTAATTAGAGTTCTAATCATGAGTTGTAATCAGGTCTAGTGACAGGATTTGGTGAAAACTATGGTTGTGAATCTCAACTAGATTGGAAAGAGGCTTGGCCTATACAATTGAGTATGCCCAAGGCCTGAGTGTTATTGTGGGAATCAAATCAGTTAATAAGCACTTGTTTTAGATAATTGTTGATTGAACCGCTCTATATTCCAATCGGATAGAGAAAGGAATTCGATTCTGATTGAGTTATGAGAGACCTAGTTGTGTTGATGCATTGAAACCTATCAAAAGTGGATCCTTGGCGCTCTAGTGCCTTTTTAGATTGAAATTACCTTACCCATTCACTGTTTAAACCCAAATTACTATTTTCCAGCTTTAGTGCTTAATAGGATCTTAATTATTAGTTGTTTTAGACAAATTCTGAGGATACTCATACATAAATCTCTGTGGGAACGATACTCGGTCTTTCCGAATTATTACTACTTTGCAACCCTACACTTGGGGAGTGAACAAGTTTTTGGCGCCGCTGCCGGGGATTTCTATGTGGTATTTTTAGAATTTTTTGAAATAATTTTTAGTTGAGATTGTGTTAAGATAGGTTTAGGATTTGTTTTGCTTTCTAGAGTAGGTTTTCTTCTAAATACTAACTTACTTTGTTTTGATTTTTGCAGGATTCTAACATAGGTCAAATCAAGGGATTTTTAGGAAGTTGAAGAAGAAGTAGGCATCTTAAGTCACAAATCAGGTTTTATTGTTCTAACCCTACTCTTCCTCTTCTCCTACTCATTCCTATCATATTCATCTCTTGTAGAGTGGGTGGAGACTCCTTTTGGATCTCTGAAAGGTAGGCCTTGTGCCACCTGGATTCCTGTTGGTCGGCTCTGCCGCCTTGGATCACCTTGTGCTCAGAGATTTCTCTTCTCAACATATTCCTCTTTCTCCTTTTTCTGTACTTTTTCTCAAAAGACTCAAAGAGTGGGTGGGGAGTTCTTTGAACCCCTATTGACCAGGAGAAATCGGTCTCTATCCTTGCTTCTGGCTTAGCCATTGTAAGACACCTTGTGCTTAAGTCTTAGAGAGGAGTAAAGTAAGGAAGGAAGAATTCTTTTTCCTTTTTGTTCATTCTTTTTGGTTTTGCATGACACATTGGGCTCGGGATTCTAATAACCGACTCAATCATGACGGAGTAATTGTTGAAGGGATTGATAGAGAGCCTCGTGCTAGGAAACATCAAAATTTTCCTGAAATTACTAGAGAGATGGCTGAAAATCAACCAAATCAAGGGGTTAATCAACATCAAAATCCAGCCCCAAACTTTACTGAATTGGAAGAGAATGAAGTGGGGGATGTACCTCAACCTAGAACTTTACGTGACTATCTACAACCAGCTAGGACGAGTACTCCCTCTTGCATAATTTTCCCGCACAATGTGGGAAATATTGATTTTAAACCGGGGTTGATCCAACTTCTTCCTAGATTCCATGGACTCGACTCTGAAAGCGCTTATTTACATATTAAGGAATTTGAAGAGGTTATAGCCACAATAAACTATGACAATGTGACCAAGGATACTATAAAACTTAAATTGTTCCCTTTTTCCTTGAAAGAGAAGGCCAAATCATGGCTACATTCCTTAAGGCCGAGGTCTATTGGGACATGGGCTGAGATGACTAGGGAGTTTCTAAAAAAATTCTTCCCTACTCATCGAACCAATGCATTAAGAAGGGCCATAATGAACTTCGCCCAAAAAGAAGAAGAAACCTTTTTCCAATGTTGGGAAAGGTATAATGAGCTATTAAACGCATGCCCACATCATGGCTATGAAAGGTGGAGGTTGATTAGTTTCTTCTATGATGGATTGAACTCAACCATGCACCAATTTGTAGAGATGATGTGCAATGGGGAGTTCATGAACAAGGAAACGGAGGAAGCTTGGGATTATTTTGACATGTTGGCTGAAAATACACAATCATGGGATACATCTAAGCCAACAAGTTCAAAACAACCCCAAACCAAGGAAAATGGAGAAATTTATGTTTTAGATGGGCAAGATGTTCTAGGTTCTAGAGTGGCTAAACTCACACGAAAGGTCGAGGAGATGGAACTAAAGAAAGTGGACACAACCCAACAAAAGGGGGCTGTTGAAACTATTTGTGGTATTTGTGCTTCTAATGTGCATCAAACGCTGGATTGTCCAACAATCTATGCGTTTCGAGAACTTTTATTTGAACAATCGAATGCCTTGAATAGTTATCAACGACCTTTTAGTACTCCAAATTCAAACACGAATAATTCTAGTTGGAGGAACAACCCAAACTTCAATTGGGCGAATGGAAACACGGCTAATCAAAATAATCCTCAAAGGGGGCCCCCAATGCAAATGGCCCCGCCTCAAATGCCTATAGAGGATACTTTGAAAGCATTCATGGAAGGTCAAGCTCAAATAAATCAATCCAACCATACGATAATGCTTGAGCTTAAAACTTCGGTAGAGGAAATCAAGGCTCGCTTAAACGCAAGGGAAGGGATTCTTCCAGCCCAACCCATACCAAATCCAAAAACACAATGCGAAATAAGCGTGCCTAGTTCTTCTAACCAACACATGGAACATGCTAAGGCCATCACCACTCTTAGAAGTGGGAAAATTATTGAAAAATCTGATCCGGTGAAGGTTTCACCCCCTAATGATCCGGTATCTTCCAAAGAGGATGATGGACCTAGCACCCCCATGAATGAAACAGAGCCATTGAAAGAATATAGGCCCGTTGCTCCATTCCTCCAACGCTTGATTCCAGCCAAACCTCAAGATAAATATCAGAAATTTTTGGAGGTTTTCAAGCAAGTCAAAATCAACATTCCATTGTTGGATGCCATTAAACAAATACCGTCATATGCTAAATTTTTAAAAGACCTTTGCACGGTTAAAAGAAAAATACATGTGCAAAAGAAGGCATTTTTGACAGAGAATGTGAGTGCCATTATCAACCACGGGATGCCCAAGAAATACAAAGATCCCGGTTGTCCAACAATATCATGTGTGATTGGAGACTACCGGGTGAAACATGCTCTACTTGATCTAGGGGCAAGTGTGAACTTAATCTCCTTTTCGGTTTATGAACAATTGGGTTTAGGTGAATTAAAACCCACCAAAACCACATTACAACTTGCTGACCGATCAATTCGTATTCCGAGAGGGGTGATTGAGGACGTTCTTGTCCAAGTTGACAAAGTTTACTACCCGGTGGACTTTATTGTCTTGGACACACGACCCATGGTTAATATTGGGCCTCAAATCCCTGTCATACTTGGTTGCCCATTCCTAGCTACATCAAACGCTATCATAAATTGTAGGAGTGGGGTCATCCAAATGTCTTTTGGCAGTATGATGATTGAGTTGAATGCTTTCAATATTGACAACCAACAAGAGGACGAGGATGAGGAGGTCCACGAAATAAACATGATCAATTCTATCGTGGATGATGAGTCCCTCTCACCTTTTTACTCCGGCCCCTTCGACGAAGAAGTGACTCACTCCCTTGATGAGAACGATAATATGATAAGGGAGATGATCACACTTTTTGAGTCGGTATCAGCATATGACACTAGCCGAGAGAAGGATGTGGAAACAACACCTTGTTGGGCTGAGAAATCAATTCATATTTCCACACCTTTGTGGATCATGCATACTGAAATCCACCAACGCTGGGATGATCCTTACTTACAATATCAATGCCCAGGAAAATCTGAATAGAGACATATTTTTTCTGATAAATATGATGATGTCTCCTCTTATACATGTGGTGAAAACAATAAGGAACCCGCTGAAATTCCTTTTTGGGATTTTAAGTGGCATATCTCGATTACTCACACACATGTTTATTGTCAAGCAGGATATTGGATGACGTTACTACGAAACCTTTTGATCCATCTAATGATTCTGCTTGACTTTATGCTTTTGGATGAGTTGTTGGGATTAACCTCCTAGTCTGACAGAGGATGATTTGCTAGAATGCTTTCCCATTAGGATTTGCTTTGATAGTTGATTTAGTTGCGAAGTAATCCATCTCCAAAAGCTAATCTTGCCATGAAATATATGCTTCAGGTGATATCTCTCTTTCTCACTCTCCTTTGTTTTATGTCATTGCTCTCATATCTTACATATTGCATATCTTATTACATTGAGGACAATGTAGAGTTTTGGTTGGGGGGTGAGAGATTCCTTAGATGATGAATCTGCTAGCTTTTGTGACATTTCGAGCAAAGATGTAGAAATTTTTCGATTTTTCTAAAATTCGAAACTCTTTTGGAAAACTTTGATTCTATACATTCGAGATAGCATGAGTATAAGAAGATGAGATACGAAGTGAAGGATGTTGCAAGCTTTGAACTTCTCTTAATATAATGGTCTTATATGTGAATTCACCTATTTTTATGATTGATAGAAAATTTGAACACCTTTTGCACCTAGTTCACATTACACGATTTTCATGATTGGAAAAGATTATGTGATTTATGTATTAGCTAGACTTTGATTTGAGGTATTGAGAAACCAAGCCGGGGTACTTTGTCCATCCTTGTCCATGGGAAAATAACGAAAGATATGGATTTCTAAAAATCCTATCTAATATAAAAGAAAAAGGAAAGGAAGGATGAAATTGGGAATGATGGAAAATGGTGGAAAATTCCGATTAGGACTACCTACTACCAACCGGGGGATGGTCTACCCGTAACCAAAGCCGGAAATGGGACGTAGTGTGAAAGTCGTCGGAAGAACGGTAAGGAAAATTCCTATCATAGGCTTGTTGTTGCTCTATACACCTTGAGATCTATAGTTTAGTTGATCTATGGAGAAGATAATCCGGGAAACTTATGAGATGAACCTTCACTATGCACACTAGGTTGAATTTGTTCAAGCTCTTCTATTTATCAATCAATCAGCGAGGATTTCATATAAACACTTATTATGTTCTAAGAGTTTAAGGTTTCAAACTTTATCACCTAATTTCTCTGATTTTTATGCTTGTGTGTCTTGGAATGTATAGAAGAGTAGTTTCTAGAGGAGAGCTGAGTTTCGGAGAATGAAACTTGTTTCATGCATGTTTTGCTCGGGACTAGCAAAATGCTGGTTAGGGGGTGTGTTGAGCTCTAAATTGTACATATTCTAACCCCAATTCATCACTCATTATGCATGGTTTCATGATTTAAAGACTAATTTAGTACATGGATTTGTGATTGTAGGAATAAGAAAGACTTCACCCAAATAATCACCAAACGGGACTATTTCGAAGCTTGGGATGAAGATACAAAGCGTAAAGAGAGAAGAAAGCAAGGAAAGAAAAAAAAAGAAAGAAAAAGAAGAAAGAAAGAAAGAAAACATCAAAGGATATAGGCTAGACCGGTCGGCTGACCGGTCGGCCAAGGCAGCCCGACCGGTCAAGACCGGTCGGCCACTCAAAAACCTGCCAAGAGACTTGATGGACTGATCAGAAATGCAGCCCGACCGGTCAAGACCAGTCGCCCATAGCTACTGGAATGATGTTCAATGAAGTCTGACTGGTCATGACCGGTCGGCCAGCCCAGTCCGACCGGTCCAGACCGGTCGGCCATGTGTAAACAGTCAAGTTTCTATTTCAGGCTCCGGAAATCTCTGCACAATTGCGTAACTTCACGCGAAATCTGGAACTTTCTTGCGTAAAGGAAACCTCCAAGCTATAAAAGGACGTCTTTCCTTCATACCAGAGGAGGCTAGAACGTGGGGATTGATCAGGAGACGGATTCGACTTTGGATTTCTAGTTTTCTTCCTGTTTTAGTTAAGTTTTTATGTTTTTACAGGCTTCTAGTTCAAGGATGTTAGAGATGAACTAAAACCTCTTAGCTAGGGCTAAAAGGTGAAGCTTTTGATTCGTTTTTGATGGATTATGCAACCTAGGTTTCCTTTTATGTTTGAATTTTAGTTCAATATGAGTTTGAATCAAGTACTAAGTTGGTTTTACTTTGATCTCTTGATGACTCCGGGCTCATGTGATTCTTAGTGATTCTAAGCTTAGTATCTTAGCTTTTGAGCATTGTTTATGCTTGTGTAGTGCATTGATCTACCATCGACTCCGAGCATGGTAGACGCTTTGATTACCTTGTATGCAATGGCCTGATTTTCATGTGGGAACTCATTCAACTAAAGTTCTTATCTTTTGTTATATAATCTGAAATAGTTGTTTATTGATTGATTTTGATTTAATTAGAGTTCTAATCATGAGTTGTAATCAGGTCTAGTGACAGGATTTGGTGAAAACTATGGTTGTGAATCTCAACTAGATTGGAAAGAGGCTTGGCCTATACAATTGAGTATGCCCAAGGCCTGAGTGTTATTGTGGGAATCAAATCAGTTAATAAGCACTTGTTTTAGATAATTGTTGATTGAACCGCTCTATATTCCAATCGGATAGAGAAAGGAATTCGATTCTGATTGAGTTATGAGAGACCTAGTTGTGTTGATGAATTGAAACCTATCAAAAGTGGATCCTTGGCGCTCTAGTGCCTTTTTAGATTGAAATTACCATACCCATTCACTGTTTAAACCCAAATTACTATTTTCCAGCTTTAGTGCTTAATAGGATCTTAATTATTAGTTGTTTTAGACAAATTCTGAGGATACTCATACATAAATCTCTGTGGGAACAATACTCGGTCTTTCCGAATTATTACTACTTCGCAACCCTACACTTGGGGAGTGAACAGAAGCTCCGCAGCGTCAGAATCATCTAGAATTTGCGTAAGAGTACGCAGTGCGCAGAGAAATCCGGAACAGAATAGGAAAGTTTTCTATTTTACACATGGCCGACCGGTCTAGACCGGTCAGACCTCTCTATTTAAACTGTCCAGCGTACTTGGGCATTGAAAAATCCTCTGCGACGTCCGACGTCTGCTCATATGCACGTCCAGAGTGTTCAGCAGGTCTGGGGGAGCTGGCTGACCAGGTCTTGACCGGTCGGACCTTCTTCATGTCATCTTTTCTTCCTTTCTTTCCTCCTTTTTCTCTTCTACTTGATTTCTTCTTTCCTTTGGTCCTCCTTCAACCTTCATCCAATCGTTCTAAATGGATCCTTTTGGTCTCCTATTAGGTGAAGTCCACTCTCATTCCTGCAATCACAAAATATGCATTAGATAGTCATTAATTCATGAAAACCTTGCATAATGAGTGAAGAATTGGGGTTGGAATATGCACAATTAAGAGCTCAACATTGATTCGACAGCAAGGCATGCCCTGCTCAGTTTTATGGACGCTTATTCTGGCTATAACCAGATTATGATGCATCCGCCTGATCAACAACACACTGCCTTCATCACTGACCGCGGTCTGTATTGCTACCAGGTAATGCCTTTTGGTCTTAAAAATGCAGGAGCCACCTATCAGTGCCTAGTCACTAAAATATTCACCACACAAATCGGTAGGAATATGGAGGTTTACGTCGACAACAAGCTCGTGAAAAGCGTCGTAAAAAACGACCACCTTACAGATCTTCGAGAAGCCTTCGACTTGATGAGGAAGTATCAGATGAAGTTAAATGCAGAGAAATGTGCGTTTGGAGTGTCCGCTGGAAAATTTCTTGAATTTATGGTCGGCCAGCGAGGAATCGAGGTGAATCCTGAAAAAATAAAGGCTCTAATTGAGATGAAGTCTCCGTCCACTCTCAAAGATGTCCAGCATCTGGCTGGTAGCATTGCATCATTGAACAGGTTCATTTTGCGGGCCTCTGATAAGTGCTTACCCTTCTTTAAGCTCCTCCGAGCCACCGCCAAAGCTGATTGGGAGTGGACACCGCAATGCGAGGAAGCATTCCAGCAACTGAAGCAATATATGAGCGCACCCCCTGTTTTATCCAAACCTGTGGCACACGAGCAACTTCTTCTTTATTTATCTGTGTCTTCTATGGCCATTAGTGCCTCATTAATAAGAGAAGATTCTAGGGTACAAATGGCCGTTTATTATGTTAGTCGAGCGATGGTGGATGCCGAAACTCAGTATTCTGATATGGAGAAGTTGGCCCTCGCCTTAGCCACTGCCGCCTGAAAACTGCGACCCTATTTCCAAGCCCACGCTATATTGGTGCCAACAAACCATCCGTTAAGGCGGGTCCTTAAAAAACCCTGAGGTTTCGGGGCGATTAACTAAATGGGCGATTGAGATCAGTGAGCATGATATTTCATTCTGCCCCAGAACTGCCATCAAGGGTCAGGTCGTGGCCAATTTCATTGCTGAATTCACATACTCCTCTCCCGATGATAACTCTACCACCAGCGACCAGACCCCCTGGTCTCTCTTTGTGGATGGGTCTTCACGGGCCACCGGGAGTGGAGCGGGCTTAATCTTAGTCGCTCCTGATGGGTCACACTTTCAATATGCCTTACGATTTGACTCTCATATCTTAAATAATGAAGCAGAATATGAGGCTTTGATCTTCGGCCTCGAATTAGCAAACGTCTTATCGATTCAGAGCTTACTTATTCATAGTGATTCCCAGCTCATAGTCAATCAAGTACTTGGCCAATTCGAGGCGAAAGAAGAACGGATGGCTTTATACAGATCTCGAGTGCTCATTCTGTTCGCAAGGCTGAAGAAATATGAAATAATTCACATCCCTCACGAGGAGAATAAACTTGCAGATTCTCTGGCAAAGCTAGCTTCTGCACCTGAATCTGAATTACTGCGATTGATTCCCATTGAGTACCTTCATGCTCCAACTATCGATCGAACAACCTCCGAGCAATTGATCATGGTACATTCCTCTCCATGTTGGATGGACCCCATCGTTCTCTATCTCAAAGATGGACATCTCCCGGATGATAAGAAATCTGCACGACAAATTCGTCATCGCACTGCCAGGTATACTTTACAAAACGGAATGTTGTTACGCAAGAGCTTTACTTTACCATACTTAAGGTGTCTTCACCCAGAAGAGGCACATCAGCATTCTGGATGAAATACACCAGGGGGCATGTGGTAACCATCCTAAGGGACGGTCTTTAGCGTATAAGGCGATGAGGCAAGGGTATTATTAGCCCACTATGAAGGCAGATGCAATCGAATTCTCCAAAAGATGCAACAAGTGCCAGCGATATTCCCCCATACCTCATGTGCCATTTGAGAAAATGACGCCAATGGATGACCCTTGGCCCTTTGCCCAATGGGGAGTCAATATCATCGGGCCCTTGCCTACAGGGAAAGGTCAGAATAGGTTTGCAATCGTGGCAGTCGATTATTTCACCAAATGGGTCGAAGCAGAACCATTAGCCAGAATCATCGAAAAACAGACCACTAAGTTCGTGTGGAGAAATATCATATGCCGTTATGGGCTCCCCCATACTATAATCACCTGATAATGGAAAGCAATTCAAAAACGCCGCGTTCGCATAATTCTGCGAAAAATGGAAGATATGTAGTGTTCGCACCTCCCCATATCATCCTCAGGCTAATGGGCAAGTTAAAGCGGTGAATAAGATCATCAAAAATCACTTAAAGACCAAGCTCGGTGAATGTAAAGGCATGTGGCTAGAACTCCTGCCAGAAGTCTTATGGGCCTATAGAACTACAACTCGTACGTCAACAGGAGAAACTCCTTTCTCCCTGGCTTTCAGCATCGACGCCGTGGTTCCAGTCGAAGTTCTGATGCCCTCGTATCGGATCGAGTAGTATGATCCCACTTTTAATCAGGAAGGTCTGAGGCTTAATATCGACCTCTTGGAAGAGCGGAGGGATGCATCCCAGCTTCGAGCAGCAGCTTATCAACAGCACATCGCTCGTTATCGTAACGCCAAAGTCCAACCTAGAGCTTTTCAGCTTGGCGATTTGGTCCTTAGACAGAACCTTGGAATTACTACTCTCTCGCTGGATCCAAATTGGGAAGGTCCGTATCGAGTCATCAAAATTGTGCGACCCGTTACCTATTATCTTGAAGATATGCAAGGAAGACCCCTACGTCGCCCTTGGCACGTAGAACATTTGCTATGGTATTTCCCTTAATTCGATGTAAGTCTGAACGATATTCGAATAAAGGTGAATTGTCTTTTGGTCGCTACTCCATTTTTATTGGACCCGAATAGCCCCGAAGAGAATACACACATTCTCTTGGCCAATCTTCTACCCTTGGTAGAATCGAAGTCTCAGTCGATAGATCAGTCTATCTCCATGCGGATATGGTCACCAAGACCCCCGGATTGAGCCTAACTCATTGTTTCATGAGTTAAGTATAAAGGCATTCAGTATACGAGAAAGCAAGAACAAAAGAAGGAGAAATAAGACGCCAACAACATTATCAAAAAGCGTTTTCTCATTCATCGCATTAATTATAAAAGTCAAGTTCTTTACAAAGGAAAAGTAAAAACTGATACATGAGATAGAAAGATGTTCATCCTTGCGCATCGGTCAGAGGAGGAGCGGCATTCTCGGCTTCAGGGCCCACTTCCGAGACCCCTCCTGCTTGAGTGACCTCAGTCACCTCATTCTCGGCAGCCGCCCTTTCTTCTGCAGCTATGATAGCCGCAACCTTCTCGAACTCTCCCATGTCGAAAGATGGGGAAATTCGTTGCACCACTTGTAGTGCGAAGTCGCGACTAGCATCGTACGATTCATATCTTTCGTCATCGTACAGCTGCGAAGTCCGAAACTCCATGATGGCTCGGGCCCCTTCTTCAGATAGCATGTTGATAAGGGCCACTCTCTCCTCCTCCCAGTGGATCTAGTCATCCTTGAGCTGCGCAAGGGTGGAGCGCTCTTTCTCCAGATTGTTGCTAACTTCCTTGAGCTACGACTTGATTTCTGCGAGTCGCTCCTCCAACGAGATCTTGTCCTGACGGAAGATCTCTCTTTCTCTCTCTGCATTCTCCTTTATCTCCGCGAGCTTGGCGAAGTTCGAGTCCAAAGCTTGATTTCTGTCAGTCAGGACTTGGACTTTCTCAACGAGGATCTTTCTCTCCTCGGTCATTGTTGAGCCTCCAATTTATACATTTGCCAACCCATTACATCACATTATATGCATGGTTTTCATGTTTAAAGGACTCATCTAATACATGTTTTTGTGATTGTATGAATGAGAGGGAAACTTCACCAATTCATGATTAAAAGAGTCACTTTGGACACCTTGAGGATCAAAGGAAGAAAGCCCAAGAATGAAAGAAAGAAGTTATGGAAGACGGAGTTGAAAGACAAAGAAAAACACAGAAGAAATCATGTTAAAAGACCTGGCAGGGCCAGAAAAACCAAAGTGCAGAGCTGCAGGGCCATAAAAGTAAAATGCAGAAAGTTGTAGTTTCTGAAGATTGATCCAGAGATTGATCCGTTGATTGATCGCTCAGCCTGAGCGATTGATCGACAGACTTGAGCGATTGATCGCTCACAGCAGAAATTTGATAGAATTGTTTCTGGAGAGAAGTGAAGAATTGCGATTGATCGCCCAGCCTGAGCGATTGATTTGCCCAGCCTGAGCGATTGATCGCCCATCCCATAGATCAATCCCCAGAATGCAGATTTTTAAGAAATTTGAAGAAAACTCTCTGGACACTTTTTGCACCCTCCGATTGATCGCTGGACACTGATCGATTGATCGCCAGAAGTGACCGATTGATCTCTCAGCCAGCCGATTAATCGCCAGATCCGAAAAGGTAGTTTTTACAGTTATTTGAACTAGCGAGATTGATTGCCCGGTCTGAGCGATCAATCGACAATGCGCCCAGTTTAGAAATTTCCAAGTCTGGCTCCGATTTTCTTTGCATAGTGCGTAAAATTTACGCAAATTCTCAAAGATTCTTCGTTTGTGGGGTATGAAGCTTAAAAGTCCCCTCATTCTAGGCATCTACCGGGGAGCAAAGAATCAGACCTAGGTGTTTTCTTCTCTCATTCTAGTTTCTAGTTTTAATGTTCTTTTAGCTACCCTTAGCCTAAGAGGAAGTTGTAGTTGTCCATGCTTAATTCGTTTCTTAAGTAATTACTTTAATTTGATTCAAGTCTAGTTTGAATAAAGTTTGTTTTTTAGAATTTTATATGAGAGTTCATGTGCTCCGGACTGATTCCTTATAAGGCAATTTCTCTGAGATTACCATGATTGGGTTGTGTTTGAATTCGAATTGTATAACACTTAAGCATGCCATAGTCCATAGGCATGGTTGTTACTTCGAAGGTTACAAGTTCAAGTTCTATGTGCTTCATTAGAACTAAAAATCTGATTTCCAGATTTAAGTGGGACTGTTTGTGCTTGAATGTTATATCTTCCAATTAGATGAGAGATAGGACTTTGATTCTAATTGTGTTGTACTTGGATGAATGGATTGGCATTGGACTACTACAAGTGGATCCTTGATGCTCTAGTTCTTCTTAATTTCAGATTTTTCTATTTTATGTGAAAAACTATCTTCTCAAACTTCTTAGATTCTAGTTATTAGAGTACTTGGAATTGTTTACCTCTTTCCCTGTGGATCGACCTCGGTCTTACCGAGATTTATTACTACATCGCAGCCTTACACTTGAGGCGAGCGAACAGTCATCTTCGCGATCAAGGTCTCTCAAGACTTGATGACTTGGTCCCTTCCGTGGACCGCCTTCTCTAGAGCAACCCTCTTCCCCTCAGCCTCATCTATTATATGGTGGGCGGCAAGGATGTCACGCCTCGTTCGTAGGATGAGGTCCAAGCCCTGCAGGACAGAAGGAAGGTTAGGAGATAAGTGTTCAAAAGTTAACAAAGAAAGCAAAAATGGGGTCAAATTAAAGCACATTTTACCTAGACCATCCTCACCCCCGCGTCAAAAAAGAGGTTTTCAGGACTTGGTTCGGGGAGGGTCACCGAAAGTCTGAGGGGAGATGTTGTCAAAAAGGAACTTGCAGATTGGGTGGAGGTGACTGGGGACGGTGAATGTTCCGACTCCAGAGGGTTGGGCTACGACTAGCCCAGCTGGGCTTGCATCTTGAGTAGTAGTCTGCTCGCGAGCAGGGATCAGCTCACGAGAACCTTCAAGCTCGCGAGATTCTTCAGCCAGAGGGCAGCTTGACCTCGCCCCGTCGTTCCTTGGGGAGTTGTCGACGATATCAATGATTGGTGGTTCAGGAGGAACCACCGGTGCAGGAACCGTTGGTGCAGCCACCGCAGCTTCAGGAAGTGGGGTTGAGCAGTTTCACCAAGTCGATTAGATGGATGAGAAAGACCGGCAGGTGTCTTCTTCTGTCTCTTCGAGCTGGTGCCCTTTAGACGAGGCAACAACCCTCTCTTCTCCCCCGCATTCGTCATCGCAATCTCCTCGTGGGATATCAGCCCAGCCGCTGCGAGTCGAGAGGCTGACAAACAAGCCTCGATATGCCTGTCGCGAGCGGGCAACTTGTAAACTTTCACGATCTTCTCGTGAATTCCTCCTTTTAAGTTCGGCTTCCCCAGAGTCGGAACACCTCCGAATATGAGCAGAGGTGAGAAAAGCAGAGAACCACTAACTCAGCTCGTAAATCTGGGAAGAGTGAAGCTACTCCCACCTTCACAGAAAAATCAGCTCACGTTGTGCCCCCCGGCTGCGGACCCCGTCTCAGATTCCCAGCTCTCGGAAGCGTAAAACCAACGTTTCCTCCATCCGGGGTAATTCGAAGAGGGTTTCCCCAGGACGAAATTATCCCAGTGCCAGTAACACAGGTAGTACCTAGCCCTCACTGGAGGGGGCTTTCTTGAGTTGGTACATTCGGAGGAACTCTTCTGCCGTTAACTCCCCGTTACCATCTTGCGCCCAGAGAGCGAAGGAGCTCAGAATTACCCTCCAGCCATTCACTATAAGTTGCCCGGGGGCAATCTTATAACTTCGAAGTACGCCACGAATGAAGGGGTGGAGGGGAAGGCGCACCCCGAGAGTGAAGAAATACTCATAGAGGGCGACGCGGCGGGGGGGAGGTAAGTCCGGGGTTTCTCCCTCTCCGGGTAACCGAAACACTACTGAGTTGGGAACTCGGTATCTCTCCCGTAACTCACTTAAACGTTCCTCCGTCATGATGGAGGGGTACCCGGACGCAGAATATCTACCGATCGGAACCCTCGCATTGTTGGAGGAAGAAGACTCTGGGGTACCATCCCCCAGGGGGACGGTCTCCTCATTAGAATCCCCCGCCATGGACGTTTAAAGATAAAAAGAAGGAGGAAAATAACACTTTGGAAGAGAAGGAGATTGAGGGAATGAAGTTATACCAGAGAGAATCGGAGGAACAGAATCACACCAGAGGAAGAGAGTTACACCAGAAGGAAGCAAAGAAAGAAGAAGGGTTTTTCGAAAACTCTGGACGAAATTTCGAAAACCTTGCAGGCTCCGTATATTTATAAGCAATCATTCCTCAAGATTTGGTGACACGTGGCAACTGTTCGTTCGGCGCAGCAATCGAACGGGCACGGCCATTAATTCTATAGATACGTGGCGGGCGCCTCTTCATTTCCTCTCTGCCGAAAAGCTGCGGAAGGCTAGCGCTCATTAATGCCAGCCCAATCATGTATGGCTTTACCTCCGATAAGGCATTTAGGTGGTTGTGCGTGCCAGTAAGCAAGTCTTCCCTTAGACTTCTCGACGACAAGGACTTGGGGGGCATCTGTTATAGCCAAATTGCGGTGGTCAGAGATAGCGAAGACTTGAAGCCGCGAGGACCTTTGTGACGATATTCAACCCGCGAGCCCTTCTGGTCGAGGCTCGCATATTGGTAAAAGTACGATGTACAACCCCCGAACCAGCGAGCCCTTCTGGTCGAGGCTCGTATATAGGGAAAGTGCGGAATATCCTTCTAAAGATGCGAGCATCTCAATTAGTGGTCGTTGAAAGGTTCTGCATCTCGAATATGCGTGATGTTACCCCCGAGCCCGAACATCCTCCACCTTTTTAGTACCAGCAGCCCATATAGACCGATTTTGGGCTTATCTTAATTCGTGGTTCCGAACCTCGGGGGATTACTATCAGGGAACGTAATCGACCGAATGTCTAATTAGACCAGGCCATCCCCTTATCTACGGAGTCACAGGATAAATACCTTATCTCGGAGATCAGTAGTAATCTTAACACCTTGCGTAACAGAATGGGTCACTTGAACCTATATAAATGGGTGGCTTCATAATGAAAAAGGTATCACAAATCTCTAAGCTAAAAATCCCATCGTTTCCTTTTATAACCGTGTCCCGTCTAACTTAAGCTTCAGAGCGCCAACGGCTGGACGTCGGCTACCCTTAGTTTTCCCTTGTGTTCTTTCAGGTTCGAAAAGAAGTTGGCTTGAAGGAAGGCGAACGTCTGGAGGATCCCGTTACTAAATCCGACGTAAACAAACTTCTCAACCTTCTATGATGCCTTAGGAATGACATAGAGGTGTCCTTTTATAGGAACAATCCGTCACCGACTTGGAATCTTTGAGAAAACGAAAATTCCTTACGCAGTCTAGACGTTGACCGGCCGACCGGACCCCCCTGGGCGGCCGACCAGATGTTGCACAACAACGTACCTTAAATCTGGAGTTTTTCATACATAGGTTAACCTACCGACCGGCCGGAGGAGAGGTCGAATAGTGTAATTTTATATCCAGAGAAAATCTGGTTTCTAAAAGGTTTGGCCAGCCGGTCAGACAGTCCATGAAATGTGATTTTTCATAGTTTTTCTCTTCTGTCTTCATTGCAATTCACCTCCACCTCTTGTACTTTCTTCCATTAATCTTTAAGGCATATAAAGTGAGTCCTTTAACATCATATAAGTGAAATCTCCATCGCATTCCTACAAACACAAAAATATGTATTAGATTAGTCTTTAAACATGTAAACCATGCATAATGTTTGATGAATTGGGGTTAGAATATGCACAATTCAGAGCTCAACACGTGTCCATTTTCTTCCCCTTAATGTGAACTAGCCAATGCCTCACCAAGTACATTTCAGTCAATCACAATCTAGTCCATTCTAGCAATGTCTCCTTAATGGGAGCACTTTTCAATTCTAGTTGGAACAACCACAACAACATCCTAGTCAAGCTCAGCCTCTACTTTCTCTACATGTATATCTGGATAACCATTTTTTCCCCACAGTGGGGATTTTTCTCCCTCATCTATCAATCCTTTCCCAACAAAACTCCCCATCAAGGATCATAGGGATGTTCAAGAAATCAATCATTATGAGGAAGAAGCAAGATGAGTTCTACAAAGGGTACAACCACTTCCTCAGCAATTGTCTAAAATCGATCGACTTTAAGAACATTTCGATGGTCAACTCAAGGTCATGAGAAGCTAGCGAGCTTTAAAAGCAACATCGATTATGATCGTGTGAAGAGTGGGGTACCACTGTGAGTCTGTCATAAAGAATCCTCTGATTGAGTGACTCTTAACTTAGCCTAGTTTCCTTTTTAAAGTCCACTTATTATTTCTGCCACTTTTCTTGCCTCACACTTTTGAGATACCAATTTGTGTTAAAATTAACAATGTGAAATTAGTTCTATTTAAAACCTAAGTTAGCTTTTCAATGAGCCCAAGTTTACGTAATTCTAATACTGTTTAAGTAATAGTTGATTTTTTAAGGACATGGATGAGGCTTAGGTTATATATTTTTAATATTTTATTAAAACATATGATTACCATTAGAATTAAGATATATAACGAAGTGCCTGAAGAGTCCCGATGGATCCAGGGTTGATTGATTATTGTTGCGGCTCTCTGTGACCAAGGCTTTCTGAGTTAATAAAAGCCTCAAGTGTTCCACCAAAGCTCGAATACTTTTAGAGTATGACTTCAGTTCATCACATAATGTTCTAGCTATGGATCATTACCACTCCCTTGTACAAGTGGTCCAATATCAACAACTAAATTCAGAAATTGAATCATGCTCATCAAAATATAGCCATCGTATGGACCCACCAAAATAAAATATCAACGGTCTAAATTCAAACGTTAAACATCAAAATTCAAATTCTACTGATATTATATTACATCAACATTTTTGGTACGCTTCAAATCAGCGTATTCACATGTATTGTGGAATAGCAACTGAAAGCCCCTTATGTCCTACAAATTCAAGGAACGCGCTATCAATACATGAGCAATCTCTCCCTCTTTCTTAATCAAGAGAAACTTGAAGTGGGCCTCACCACCACCTCCAGATCACCATGTGTCTTCATGGAGCTCTCTAAATGGACCCCACAATAAAAATATCGTCCCACCTAGCTAACATACCGAGCATCTCCTCCTACTTCTCATCCACCTTCCATCTAATTCCTACCAAAATCCAACCTGTCCATGGCCTCCCGCTGGGCCTAGATTGCGCTCAGACATGACCCCACTCCAGATCCATCTCCCCAACATAGAGAGCCCTTGTCCAACCTATAACTACTTTTAAATAATTTTATAATTTTGATATTTTTTCTAATTTTGGTCAAGTTGGGAGTGTAGGGCTCTACTTATATAACGCATGCTATCAAGTAGTAAAAAGCAATTCATTTGATAAAATCAAAATTTAATTTGTTTTAGTGATTCTCTCTTTTCTTGTGAATTCAAGGGGTATTCTTGAGAAGAAGATGATAACCTTCACTTTTATCCATGCACCCCCGCCCCCGCGCGCACACACACACTAAAAATTTTCACATTCTACTATAATTGTAATGATGGGTTGCAACTGCCAACCTCCATCGGTAAGCATAATGTACTTATGCGGTGAGTATCTTATTGATGAATGTTTGTCCCTAGATAACTTCCTCACCTGTGGCACAATAGGTGGATCAAGTGTGGGCTTCTACCTCGATTCATCTTTTGTAGGAACATCCCCGTTCCTTGAACTATTCTGCACTCCCCCGTCATCAGGCACCATGGGAGGAGTGATCGAATCCATGTCTTCCACCTCATCTGAATTAGGCTAGGTTTTCTTTGGCTTTTCAATGTCTTCAATACATTGATCTTCAAAAGAACACCACATCTCTAATTCTAACTACTTATCAATCGGATCCCATATTCTGTAACCGAACTTCTCATCACCATACCCCAGAAACACACAATGCATGATCTTCATATTGAGCTTGGACATCTCGTCCTTGGGTACATGAATGGATGCTCGACATCTAAACACCCTGAGATGACTATACGATGTATCATTTCTAGTATATATATCTTCTCAAGAACTTCTCCATTCAACAGGGCTGATGGAGACATGTTTATCAAATACACTACTGTGTAAATTGCTTCTCCCCAGAACGTCTTGGGCAATTTAGCATGGTATAACTGTTAGTGCACTTTTTCGTGGCATACTAGTGCACCTTATTTACCAATCACATGTGTCCATGTGTGGTAATGTCGGTTAAGCCTTAACAAGCTGAAGACCAAATATTCAAGTGGACCAGAAGCATCAAGGAAGAAGAACAGGTAAATGAGATGCCTTAGTGACCCTAACCCTTTGAACTAAAACACCCAAATCCTCTTAGATGACTTGGACCAACTAGAAAAACCCTTAATCATCCTTATTAACCTTAGATCATATAAAAAAATATGATAAATTATGTTAATAAAAGAGGTGGAAGCTGCTCATGTAATCAGACTAGCCTAAACAATAGTTTTCGATAGATCGGAGTCCAGTTTCGATAGGACTTCAATTGATCGAAAATGCCATTTCGATATATCAAAATTTGTCCAACAACTTACCAACTCTCTAGACAGTTTCTTTGATTAATCGAATTGATCATTTCGATATATCGAAATTTGTGTTTCGACAAATTTTGATATATCGAAAATATGTCTAGCAACTTTTTGATTTCTTTTAATAGATTTTTCGATATATTGAAATAACTATTTTAATATATTGAAGATCGCTTTGATCAATTGAAATGGCATTTCAATATATCGAAGCGACCATTTTCTACCCAGTTTTATAGTTGTTGAAATTTTTCTATAAATACGGGGGGTTCATTTTTAAGCATAAGAGAGTGATTTTGAGGAGTTTGAAGCTACCATCATTGGAGACCATTAGTGGCTCAAATCCTAACCCTAGCAAGTCATCTTCCTTATATTCATCACAAGAATGGAGCAATCCAAGCTCATGAAGAAAGTGCACTTATCTCTTTTTTATCTCTAGAGTTTGGACCGATCTAGATAGTCATATTCATATCTAAACTCTATGATGAGATCATTGTAGGTGAGATTCTCTAGGCAACTCATTGCCGTTAGTTGTAGAGATCTCAAACCTACCTCACATCACCTTGGTCATATTAAAAAGATTAAATGCAAGGTGATTAATCGTTGGAGCTGGAGTATTGACAACAACATTGGGGGAGCACAAGGGGAGTTGATTGAAGCATGAGAGAGCGGAGATCAAGCAACCTGAAGCGGCGCATCAATGGGGCTCAAATCTGACAAATAAGGTTTTGAATTTGTGTTGAGTCCATCCACTCTATTTCCAATGAAAATTGTATATAGAGTTTGTTTGTCAAACTCGATCTAGGTTCATTTGTTGATAATTGGCTTGTTAGTTGAGCCTAAAAGTCTAAGGGCTTTTGTCATTCCTTAGCTTGTTTGTTGAGCCTAAATTTTAAGGTTTTTTGGTAAGCTTTTATCGTTCCTTGGCTTGTTTGTTAAGCCTAAATTTCAAGGTTGTTTGGAAATCCTTGACACGTTTGTTGGGCCTAAATTTCAGTGTCATTTGGTGATCCTTGGCATGTTTTTCGAGCTTAAACAAGTCTTTAAGGGAGCCACAAACACGAATGTAAACGTGTAAGTTGGAAGGAACCTATAAACTCCACGTTGGATGAAACCGAGTTAAAATACCTAGGTTAGGAGGCAACCTGATATAAGCTCTCCAGTGAATGTCGGTGTGCTCAAGGAGTGAATACTTGAACCGGAGTGGAGTATACCCAAAGTCGAACCACTATACATTGTTGTGTTTGAGATTGTATTTGCCGCACATTTTTTTTATTATGTATTGTGTTTAATTGTTTAATTATGAATGCTTAAATGGAATGTATGCTAGGTACTAAATAGACGTATTCACACACAAGATGCATGTTCACTAATTAAAGTAGACTTGAGCTTTATGGTCCATTCTCATATAGTCTACTTAGGTTGCATAGATCGGGTGTTTGATTAGTTTAATCATATGTTAATCTTTGCATACTTAGTCTAGGCTGCTTAATTGCTTATCATATGCTAGTCTTATGATTGGACCCACTTAAGCTTAGAAGCCGAAGTGTTCTTGCTTACTTAGTTTGATTTGTTAAATATCATAAGTAGGTGAAAAGAATTTCAAAAGGTCCTCATCACCCCCCTCCTAGGACTTAGCCATAATTCTAGTTGCTCTTCTAAGCTTCCGCATGCATACGCATCTATAACTGTTATCAAAGTGGCGTAATTTCAATAACATGCATGTGATTCTCTCCACAATGGTGTGATTCATACATTTTGCTACACCATTGTGCTAGGGGATCTTGGGCACTATTTGTTCATGTCATATACCTAAGGTATTACAATATTCATGAAACACTCCAGTGTATTCACCTCCATTGTCTGTGCGGATGTACTTCAATAGTCTACATGTCTCTCTATCGACTATAGCATGAAATGTTTTAAATACTCCAAAGACCTCCTTTTTTATTTTCAATACATAAACCCAAAGCCCTCCTAGATGCATGATCTATAAATGTAACAAAATATAAAGTCTCACCCAAGGTTTTTGTCTTCATCTGACCACATACATTAGAATAAACCAAATCTAATGCATAAACTTTATTCACATGAGAAGCAGTTTTAACAAATGAAACTTTCTACTATTTCCTAGATAAACAGTCAATACAGATTTTGAGAGGTATACATGTCATCTGTGAAAGGCGTCACTTCTTTTCCAGTAGCTGAAGCCTTTTTCTCGCTCATGTGGTCAAGCCACCTATACCACATGTCTATCACTGAATCTTATGCTGTGTTCAACTCATCATTGCAGATGCTGACACTTATCTTGTACAGGGTGCAACACTTCTTCCCTCTAACCACGATCAATGAACCCTTGATGAGCTTCCGGCGCCCACAAATAAACCAACATTCATAGCCATCATCATCTAACCTTCCTATCGACATCAATTTGAGGCGGAGGTAAGGAATATGCCTCACATCTTTTAGCACTAATATATAGCTCACATCGGTCTTCACACAGATATCACCAACCCCCTCGATCTTGGATATTCAGAGTTTTCCATCTTCATGGTGCCAAAGCACCTGACTTATAACTTGTGAAGAAGTCCCTGCGTAGAGTAGCATAATACGACGATCATAAGTCTATCACCCAATTGGTAGTCCTAATTCATAGCGGTGAGACAAACATCATGTTTTGTAGAGAGTATAATGACGACGTTACCATCAGAGGCGACTACGATAGAATCTGATTTTTTATCTTTGTTTTCCTTTTATTTTCCTTTCATCTTTCTTTTCGTTGCGGCGTTCATTTTCGTAGTGGCCCTTCTTGCTACAATTTCAACATTCAACATCTTTCCTTGTTTTCAACTTACCTGTAGATTTATCTCTGGTTTTATTACCCTTTTTGTTCTTTCCTTTCTCCCGATCCTCTGTCACTGGGGCTTTTTGCTGAGACGACCCCTGGGACTTCCTCCTTGTCTCCTTATTGAAGAGACAACTAGTCACATATTCCATGGACACCTTTACGTTTGGCATGAAGTTACATAGAGATACAACCAATGTCTCCCAATTATCAGGCAACGAGTTAAGCAATAGCAAGGCCTGTAGCTCACGTGCAGGACCATCTTCATAGCGGAGAGTTGGTTCATAATATTGCTGACTTCATTTATGTGCTCAGCCATGAAACCGTTTTTCTTAAACTTCATATTTACAAGTCTTCTTATCAGGAAGAGTTTATTACCGACTATCTTCCTCTCATATAGCCCTTTTAAATTCTGTCATAGGCTTGCGGCTAAGGTCTCCATAAACACGTGGTGAAACACTGTATCATCCAACCACTGTCTAATAAACCCCACTGCCATTCGGTCCAACTTCTTCCAATCTTCATCGAATATATCCTTTGGCCTAGTCGATTCACCTGAGATTGGAGTATATAGATCTTTACAATATAGTAGATCCTCCATCTTTGCTTTCTAGATGGGCCAATTAGACCCATTGAGGCTTATCATACTTCACGAGCCACCCTCTATAATTCACACCAATCCCACTGTCCATTTACACAACCTGGACGCCCTGATACCACTTTTGTTGGGGGCGTTGCATAAAACTTCACGATCTCGCACCACAACTACCATGAATTACGGGATATGATAATGCGGAAAACAAAATCAACAATCAATCACATGAATATAAAGGGATTTTAATGCAAAAAACCCTAAAACAAAGGTAAAAACTATGGCTGTAAATGATCGGGTTCGAGGCGGGTTTGGCCAAAACCAGACCCACCCATTTACCAAATGGGTCTGGGTCCAAATTTTAGACCTAGACCCTTTTACTAAATGGGTAGGTCTGGGTCGGGTCCGAGTCAACCCATCAGACCCATTTATAAATGGGTCTGGGTCTGGTAGAGGGAGGTCCACCCAGACCCGTTTATAAATGGGTCGGGTCCAATGGGTCTAGGTCTGGATCTAGTATGCAAGCAGTTTTACAAGGCTTAAAATCAGGTCTGAACGGGTCTAGGTTGGATGGGTCCCTTGAAACATAGACTAAACCTGCCCACTTACTAAATGGGTTTAGGTCAGGTCAGGCCAAATATAAAGGAAACCAGACCCAGACCCATTTAGCAAATGATTCTGTTCTTGGACCTAGACCCGTACCATTTAACAAATGGGTCGGGTCCGGGTCTGGGTCTAGGTCAGGTCTAAATGGGTTGGGTTTGGGTACCCCATCGGTCCGTTGACCCATTTACAGCCCTAGTAAAAACCACGGGACCTAGGTCCATATAAACAATTCACTATGTAAACTCCAATTATACAGTGATCATAACCATAACCCGCTTGATCCAATATTCTTCACCCACACATGGGTCGATAACAAACAAAAAGACCGAAAAACTGAGAGATTTCACTAATCCAAGGAGATAGGAGAAACCGAGATGTTGTCTGCTACGTGGATGAAGCGTCAGGAGCAAAAGTCTCTTCTATATGATCTTCCTCTCTCTTTTTCTCTTCTTCTCTTCTTTTTTTCTCTCTTTCTCATGTTGGACGTGTAGAACTCCTATTAGATACCATAATCTCGATTTCGAAGCAATTAGATAGCACTTCGTAAGAGATAGAGCCAAAATAGGAAACTACGTTTCGCAGTCCGCATGCCTGTCGGGCGCTTGACCAGACATTGTTGGACGCCCGATAAAAGGCAAAACTGTTTAGAGAGTTATGAGAAAAATCATCAGAATTTTGGCTGCCCAAATCAGCCTGGTCGGACACCTGATCACCATTGTTAGTGCACTTTTCTGTGGTATACTAGTGCACCTTGTTTGTCAATTACTTAGGTCAGTAGGTCTGGTGTCGGTTGAGCTTAATGAAGACATAGACCGAAGACTCAAGTGGCCCGGCTGCATCAAGAAAGAAGAAACAGGTAAATGTGATGCCTTGGTGTGCCTTGCCTTGACCAAAACCTAACCCATAACCTCTTAGATGACTTGCACCACCTAGGTATACCTTTAGTCATCATCATTAGTTTTAGAACTCCATAAAAACATGATAAATTAGACTAATTAAAGAGGTGGAAGCTGCTGCAATAAAAAAGGCTCAAACAGCAGTTTCCGATAAGACTCCGATCAATCGATCAGGTGCTCCGATAGGACTCTGATCGATCGGACAGAAATTCCGATCAATCGGAAATTGTCCCAGAAAAAATTGAAAACTCACTGGACATATTTCCGATCAATCGGACAGTCTTCCGATCCATCGGAAGGGGCCGTCGGATCAATCGGACAGTGTTCCGATCAATCGGAATTTCTTCCAGAGACTTCTCTGGATAGATTTCCGATCAATCGGACTTATCTCCGTTCAATCGGACTGGGATCCGATCAATCGGACACTTTTTTCGATTAATCGGAGATGCACGAATCTGCCCGTTTTTTAACCGTTGGAAGAAAATCTATTTAAAAGGGGATTCGTTTTTTGAGCGAAGTGAGGGGATTTTAAGGAGATAGAAGCCACCATTGCTAAAGATCATTAAAGGCTCTATCCCAAACCTAAAGCAAGTCATTCTCCTTGTGTTTTCATCACAAGCTTGGGCTATTCAATGGCATCTTGAGAATAGACTTGTTCCCTCTTGATTCCTAGGGTTTAGACACCTTGATGATAGTTAAATCCTTTGTCTAAACACTACCTAGGAGTCCATTTAGGTGCATTCCTCTAGGAAACCCATTTCCTACCATTTGTAGAGGTTTCACCATTCCCTAGCACCTTGGGCATCTCCAATGGAGCATCACATGCAAGGTAGCTGATCTTGGAGCTGAAGCCTTGGCAAAGCAACGGCGTCAACGATCGGGGGAGCACAAGGGGAGCTGATTCAAGCACGGGAGAGCGAGAAGAAGCAACCCAAGACGGTGCAACAAGGGACTCAATCCGACAAGTAAGGTTGTCTTGTTAAGAGTCCATCCACTCAATTCCCTGTGGGAGTTGAGTGTAGAGTTTGTTTGACAAACTCGCCCCAGGGTAGTTAGCCGATCCTTGGCCTATTAGTTGGGCCTAAAATCTAGGGACGTCAGCCGTTCCTTGGCACATTAGTCGGGCCTAAAACAAAGTCTCCAAGGGGAAGCCACCAACACGGGTGTAAACGTGTAGGTTGGGAGGAACCTGTAAACTCCCCGGTTGGGTGGATCCGAGTTAAAACACCTTGGTTAGGAGGAACCAGATTTAAACTCCCCAGTGAATGCCGGTGTGCTCAAAGGGGTTGAGTACTTGAACCGGGAGTGGAGTAGACAAGTAGTCGAACCACTATACATCGTTGTGTTTGTGATTGTTCTTGAGCACATTTCTCTTTATGCATTATGTTTAATTGATTAATTATGAATGTTTAGTTAGGAATGTATGCTAGGCACTTGATAGGCACATTCACACTCACAAGATGTACTTTCACTACCTCATGTTGACTTGAGCATTTCTTGATCCATCCTCTCTAGTCCACATGAGTTGATTAGACTAGGTTGTTAATTGCTTTATCTTTTGCTAGTCTATTAATTGGACCCACTTAGGCTTGGAAGCCGAAGTGTTTATCGCTTACGTAGCTTAATTTGTTAAATCTGGTAAGTAGGCGAAAAGAATTTGAAAAGGTCCTAATCACCCCCTCCTATAGGTTTAGCCATAATTCTAGTTGCTCTTTAAGCTTCCGCACGTGTATGCATAGGGTGTCGTGTTAGGACTACCCGACGCAATTTCAACCATAACGTCGGTTGCCCGACTATCTCCAAAACAATCCGGCAACCAAACTTCCATCTAGGGTGAATTTCGGTCACCCGATTGGTTGAACGCCCGATGACCCCCGAGCTGCACTCTCTCCTCTCCTCATGAGGAACACCCTATCATATATGAGTCCAGTCCACACCAATGGTGAGCTATTTAGTACTCTACAAGAGTATGGGTACATGTGCGTGCAGGAAACAATCGCAGTACGTCACTGTACATGTGGAATACATGTCCCTGGGCATGACTTCGGTGGATCCCGGGATCCACCGAGGTGGGTGGGACCCATCACTGGCATGACTTCAAAAATAAAACTGACGCAGATCTTATATGTACTACACCATAGTAAACGGTCATGCTTGAATCTCCACCATTAAAAATTTTCATGGATTCCACCGGAATCTTTATTTGTTATCCAACCCGTTGATAAGGTCACAAATACCAAGATGAAGAGATCACATAAATATCATCTTGATCCAAAGCTTTTGTGGCCCACAAGAAGTTTTTAATGGTCAATTACCACTATTTCCTATAGCATGGTCCATCTGAGATTTGGATCTGCTTTATTTTTTATTTCATTTTTTATCTTGCCTTAAAATGAGCTTTCAATCTGATGGACTCATAGATGTAGTCAGATACATCACGGTTGGCCCCACAGGATTACACATTACCTAGAATTAAAGAAGCAAAGCCGTCCAAAACCATGACCACGTGGTTAGAATTAAAGGACAGTTCTAGATAGGCAGGTCTTTTCATTTGATCTGGCGAAAGCAACGCATGTGAAGAATTACACGAGATTCGGTATTCACACACGCATGCCTAATGCAGCTCCCTACACGCCACACGTATGCAACTTTGACCACTTGATGATCTGCCAAAACAAAAGGGTCTATTCATTGTGTGGGTTCTTGGACATTTAACTACAGATGGCGAGAACTGCCCAATGATAGTTGAGGCCACCATGATGTTTGTGACAAATTCACCTCCATCCATTAGATTTGCCATCTCATTTTAGGGCATGGGCAAAAAATAAATATATTTCAAATCTCAAGTGAGCCATATATTGGGAATTGAAAGCCCAACGTTGAAACATTCATGGGCCACAAATTGTTTGTAACGAATCGGCTCCATCCATCTGTTTTTCCAGCTCATTTTAGGGCATGGACCTAAAAAAAGAGGCTGATCTGAAGGTCAAGTGGGCCACTGGACAGGAAACAGTGGGTAAAAACATCTACAGTTGAAATGTGATCTTGAGGCCATTGTGGGTCCCACGTACAGTCGGAGGTTAGGTTGGCGCTGCAACGAATCCAACAGTATTGAAAAAATATAAAAACCCATTTGTACAGGTTGCCAACAGCAAAAGGTTTGAAATCGGGTTGCCTACTGAGTAACGTGCTCTTATCGTACTGAGTAAACACTGTTGGGCCCACCATGAATGTATGTGATTTATCCCTGCAGTCCATCCATTTCTACAGCTCACTTTAGGAGTTTATCCAAAACTTGAAGCATATCCAAGGCTCAAGTAGACCACACCACAGGAAACAGTAGGAATAATGATGTCCACCGTTGAAACCTTCCTAGGGCTTATAGTGATGTTTATTTGTCATCCAACCTGTTAATAAGATCACACAGACATGGATGAGGGGAAAACACAAATATCACCTTGATCCAAAACTTTTGTAGCCCCCAAGATTTTTTGAAAGGTAGATTTCATTTCACACTGTGTTTCCTGTGGTGTGGTCCACTTAAGATTTGGGTATGCTTCATTTTTGGGATTAAGACCTAAAATTATATTGTAGATTTCAAAGACTTGATCTAAAACTTCTGTGGCCCCAAGATTTTTTCAAAGGTAGATTTCATCTCACATTGTTTCCTGTGGTGGGGTCCACTTAAGATTTGGGTATGCTTCATTTTTGGGATTAAGACCTAAAATTATATGGTAGATTTCAAAACTTGATCGAAAACTTCTGTGGCTGCCAAGATTTTTTCAAAGGTAGACTGCATTTCACACTTTCCTGTGGTGTGGTCTGCTTATGATTTGGGCATGCTTCATTTTTGGGATTAAGGCCTAAAATTATATGGTAAAATCGATCGTCGGATTGGGCAAAATACATAAATCGTAAGGTGGGTTCCACAAGTTTACTCAGTAGGCAATGCCCTTCCAAAAGATTTCGGTCCATAGTAAAAAAGGCAGATGGTCTACCGGAAAATCCTTTTTTTAAGCAATCCCTGGTTGTAGATTGTAGAACCTTTTATAAGCATTAACACCAGGAAAGCAGACTACGTACTGAGTAAACTCTTTGGGCCCACTGTGATATGTGTATTGTATCCACTCAGTCCGTCCATTTTACTAGATAATTTTAGGTCTTGAGACTAAAAATAAAGCATATATAAAGCTTAGGCGGACCACACCACAGGAAACCATGTGAATTAATGAATGTCTACCCTTGAAATATTCTTAGGGGCCATAGAAGTTTTGGATCAAGCTGATATTTGTCTTCCCTTCATTTATGTTTGTGATCTTATAAACAAGTTGGATGACAAATAAACATCACCATGGGCCCTAGGAAATTTCCAGTGGAGATCATTATTCCCGCTGTTTCCTGTTGCATGATCCACCTTTGCTTTGGATATTCTTCAATTTTGGGCTCAACCATTAAAATGAGCTGAAAAAAATGAATGGACAGCATGGATAAACCACATACATTAACAGTGAGCCCAACAGAGTTTACTCATTACGATGCTAACTTGAGTTACTCAGCAGGAAGCTAGCCCTGAAAGATGCTTAGGTGTTTCAACCGTAGGTATCAGGTTTGAGTGCTAAGGGGGCTCGGAGCCTTTACCTCGTTGGAAGACTCTACGGAGTTTCAACAAGAGGTCCAGGTATCGAAACCCATCAGGGTAGTTAAACACCTCCCACTGCTAACCGCACTAGTGAGTGCGATGTATGACGCTAAGGAGCCACACTAACCCCACCAGTGGGCAGGCGCATCGTGTGACTAACCGTTTAGGTGTGTGTTGCCCAGCTAACGGGTGGGAGCGTTGCATGACTAACAAATAATAATAAAAAAGTGTCCAACTATTTTTCTTTTTCTTTTTTTTTGTTCTTTTTTTAACTCACCTCTCATATGTAGCAAACAAACAGGCACATGTGGTCAAGATCAAAGCTGCTCATTGGTTGGGCCTTATGGCGTCAGTCCATAGTCACAAATACCACGCCAGCCCGATTACCCACTAGGCTTAACGTTCATGTTAATTTCTGACCGTTGAACAATTAGTTTTTAACCATCCAAATCATTTTCTTCAGTTTGGCCCATATGAGCCAGACCTACCTGCGCTTCTACCAATGGCGTATAGACGTTTGAGCACTATGAGAAAGCAGATTGGATCTCTCACACGTTTTACACTGCCATATGCACGTTCGAATCTCTCAATCTCATAGCTGAAACCTAATGGTGCAATTCGTTTGCATTTCGTAAGTTAAATTACATCAGAATGCGTAGGATTAGCAATGATTTGCACGGTGCCTTTTTTCATTCTTTCTTTTTTTGGTTAGTGGAAAGTGTAGAAACGTAACCCATGTTTCATATCGCGGGTAGTATCTATATAAAGCAGGAGAAATGAGATTAATATTCCTCACAAAACAAGACTCATTAATCATATATAGCATAATTAAGATGGCTCTTACACCCACATCTTTGGGACAATGGTAGACAGAGTGAAGATAACCTCGTCTCAACACTGAGGTCAAGGTATATAACCTCGTCTCAACACTGAGGTCAAGGTATATATTGAATCCCAACGTAGGGGGTGGCCTAACATTGGAGGGTGACTAACAGTGGGATGTGAGAACCAACACTTTGATGTGGGTCATGTTGGGAAAACCGGTAGCGGAAGTGGAAGCCGAAACACGCAGAGTAATGCAAGATCAAAGGAGAAACAATCTGAAATCAATCACACACAAGCATTCACTACAAGAGAATCTAAATTTACTGTGGAAAAACCCCTCAACGGGTAAAAAACCACGGCACAAAGCGATCCACTATGATAAACAGAAGATTAAAGAGATTGACTGACAGCCCATAAGCAAGAAAAAACAGAGAAAACCCCAAGCTCTCTCTCTCTCTCTCACAACTCTCTCCCCTCTTCCTAACACGATTAGGAAACATTGGACACCTTAGGATTTCCTCTAAATCTGGATTACCACCCTTTAAATAGGAAAAACACCTGAAATAGAAACATCTTATGCACTACTGCGTGCTGCGCTAGAAAGCCGCGTACACAGCCGACCAGTCGGCCATCGCACAAAATAGTCCAGAGGAGAACACGCCCGACTTTGCCTCACTGCCGACTGGTCGGAGCCCCCTACAGACCGGTCGGCCGACTGGTCTAGGCACAAAAAACTGTCCAACGGCCTCCACGTGCATCTGGGTTACACAACAAGACCGATCGTCCGACTGGTCTGAGCACCCAACACGAGTATAGTTTGAAGGCTACCCTAACAATCTCCACTGAGGCTTCAAACGACGAATCAACATCATCCTCGAATTGTCATCTCAGCTTCAATCATAGCTCCACCACTTCTCGTGCCACCATTGACCCTAACCTTGCAAATTCATGCCATTTACTGCTCTTCTCATGTGGCCCTTGGGCACTTGCCACATACGAGCAAACGTGGATCTCACCGCCTTTCCCGCAACTCCACCGTGAATTGTGCTCTCAATAAACATGTAAAGATGGCCACACCTCCATGCCTTTATACATATGAGTGTCTCCTTCATCACTTCACAACAACGATCGCGGCCGATAAACACGCACCCTTTCACCTCGAGTGCACCAAGAGAAATCACATTCATCTTCATCTTGGGAACGTGCTTCACATCTTCTAGGACTCGTTCGATCCCATCGAACATCCTAATGCGCACCGTACTAATACTGACAACCTTATGAGCGAATCCATTGCCCACAAATACCGATTCTCCACCATACTCCCTGTATGTCGTGAATGAACTCCAGTCAGGACATACGTGACATGAAGCCCTTGAATTTAGGATCCACTCACTACTGTGAGATCCCTTGCTAAATATAGTCAGGAAATCACAAAGATCGCCACCGTCCTCTACGGTATTGGCTCCCTCTCTAGAAGAATTTCCATACCTCTCTTACTTCAACCTGGGATTCTGACAATCCCATCTCATGTGGCCCTCCTGACCACAATTCCAGCACCTCACCTTAGCCTTCCCTTTGCCCTTGGCCTTAGATCCCGATTTTGAATATCCTCCATGCTCAGAACTTCTACCTCTCATAACCAGTGCCTCTGACGAATAAAGGGAAGCCACGTCACCGCATTTCTTTTTCATCGCCTTTGACTGGAGGGCTGAGATAACGGTCTCGACGTTTATGGTTTCCTTCCCTGCGCACACAGAGTCCCTAAACGACTCATATGAATCTGGAAGAAAATTTAACGGGATGCATGCTTGATATTCATCCTTCATCAGTTCATCGATCTCCACCAACTTGCAAACTAGCCTATTAAACGTGCTCAAGTGGTCCTCCACTTCCATTCCCTCAGCCATCCTCAAGGTGAACAACTGCATCAATACGTACATGCGATTCTCTAGAGACTTCTTGGCATAAACCTTCTCTAGATTCGTCATCGTTTCAGCCGCAGTCTTCTCCTTCATGACACGATAAAGAACATCATTTGTAAGGTTTAACATAATTGAGGTTCTAGCCTTCTTGTCAAGCCTCGCCCACTCATCATATTTCATAGCCTCGGGTCGCTTTCCGAGAGCTTCACCAAGCCCTTGTTGAACTAGGAAGGATTCAACCTTCACCTTCCATAGCTCAAAGTTATTTTTCCTAGAGAACTTTCTACCTCGAACCTTGTGCTTGATCCTATCTCTTCGTCTCATATCCGAATTCTATTCCACTCCAACTTTAGCTCTGATACCACTTGTTGTGAAAACCGGTAGCGGAAGCAGAAGCCCAAACGCGCAGAGTAATGCAAGATCAAACGAGAAACAATATAAAATCAATCACGTACAAGCATTCTGTTGAGCTCTTAATTGTGCATATTCTAACCCCAATTCATCACTCATTGTGCAAGGTTTATATGGTTTGTAAGCTAATTCAATGCATGTTTTGTAACTACAGGATTGAGGGTGGACTCTACTCAATTGAAGACATAAAGAGCTCACTTGGGATCATTCTAATGGAGATTACTTGAGGACCAAAGAAGAAAAGAAGAGAGAAAGCGAGAGAAAGAAGCAAGGAAAGAAAGAAAAGGAAGAAATGAAGAAGTATGAAGACTGCCGACCGGTCATGACCGGTCGGCCAAGGAAGCCAGACCGGTCTTGACCGGTCGGCTACAGCTGCTGGAGGTCTACTGAAGACGTCCGACCGGTCATGACAGGTCGGACAAGGCTGCTGGAACTTCAATGAATAGGACCGACCGGTCATGACCGGTCGGTCAGTGCTGCTGTAATATGGATGAAAACATCCGACCGGTCATGACCGGTCGGAGGGGCTTGCTGAACTGAAGATAAATAGGCCCGACCGGTCTTGACCGGTCGGGCATACTTGCTGGAATGACTCTCTATTGAGGCCGACCGGTCTTGACCGGTCGGCCATGCGTACTGAGTTAGAACTTTCTAATTTCTTCCCGAAATTCTCTGCGCTGCGTAAGTGTTACGCAAATTTTCGATTCTTCCGACGTTGTGGAGCCTCCAGACTATAAGAGGACACCTAGGGATCGTTCCTAGGGTATGCTAGAAGGGTTCAAGCGAGGTTGGAGGCTGTGGAAGTGAAGATTGGAGTTTCACAACTCCTTTTGGTTTGCTTTGCTGTTTTCATGCTTTTTGGTAGTTGTTTCATGTTTCCTTGGATCATGAGCAGCTAAACCTCTTAGCTAGGGCTAACAGGTGAAGCTTGTAGTGAATCCAAGATGTTTTAATTCGTAGTTAAGTGGTTTTAGTTTGGAATTCATGATTATGAACTAAGGTTTGAAGTTTATACAAGTTTTTAAGTAATTTTTCTTAGTCTTGTGATGACTCATGGATGTTTGGATGAATTACTTATCTTCTTAATTTGTTTGCAACGGTATAGACCTGTATGATCCGAGGAATCAGAGTGCGCTCTAGTACTAAGCTCTTCATAAAGGGACTTCAGGCCAAAGTTCTATTTTAGTTGATTTTCTAGAATATGTAAGGACTGTGCTGGTGATTTGAATCTAGTTCAAATCCTAATCTAGCCTTGTCTTGTGAGAGGACTTGGGGATGGTTATGATTGAGAACTGGACCTATAGGAAAGGGGAATGACCTATGCAATTGAGCATGCTCAGCTCAGCCTAGATTGAGTGGATCTTATGCATAAAACTTACATATTACAGACTGTTTGGTTTAACAGTTCTATCATCCGACTGGACGGACAGGAATGTCGATTCTAGTTGAGAGAATAAGAAACCACAGCGGATTGAACATCAAGGATTGCTACAAGTGGATCCTTGAAACCCTAGTACCCTCTTATAATTAATTACTCTCGATTTAATTCAGCTTTTGTTACTCACATCAACTTTATACAACAATCTGATTAGTAGACTTCAATAGACACTTGTGGATGAATTTGTGAGATCCTACATAGTCCCTATGGATCGACCTCGGTCTTACCGAGTTTATTACTACATCGCAACCCTACACTTGGGGAAGCGAACACATTCACCACAAGAGAATTCGAAATTACTTGGAAAAACCCCTCAACGGGTAAAAACCACGGCACAAAGCTATCCACTATGATAAACAAAAGATTACAGAGATTGACAGCCCACAAGCAAGGAAAAACAGAGAAAACCCCAAGTTCTCCCTCTCACAACTCTCTCCCTATTCCTAACACGATTATGAAACCTTGGACACCTTAAAATTTCCTCTAAATCCGGATTACCACCCTTTAAATAGGCAAAACACCCAAAATAGAAACATCTTACGCACTTCTAACGCTCCGGTTTTCATTACTTGGGTGTTGAGCCTGAATTCTGAAAACCCGAGTGTAAACACTCAAAGATCCACTTTACAGTTTTAAAATTTTTTTATCTATTTAATCACAATAGAAGCATATCAAGACATGCAATGTCCAAATATATATTAAACTGTACAAATGGCACCCATAGGGCTTATACAAATCAATTGTCTCAATATTATATTAATTAAAAAGGAAACAAAAAAAAAAAAGAAATACTGCAAGTAGATTTGAGTCGCCCCACCTTCCAACTTCTCATCCAAAGACACCCACATCAACTATTATGGTTCGATAGCATTAAAACGCTATTATAGTGAGGTAAACCCTCCAAGATTTTCAAGCATAATAACAGTTAGGCAATGATTAATTAAAGATAACAAATTAAGATTTACACAAGTTCTAAAATTCTAAGAGAAAATATACAGTATGGCCAAATGTACAATAACAGGCAACATTAACTAAAGGTAACAAGTATAATTAGATAAAGAGACAATAAAGATAACAAATCATATAATGAAAAATTTAAAATTCTAAAATGCATTTAATATAATTAAATGTAATATTCCATCAATATCACAAACAACACATATTAACATTGATCTTTTAAATATATGGATGCATGCACATGTTCATCAGCCTGATGATGCACATCCAGCCGGTGAATTTTCAACTGACAGTAACATGGCTCGTCACCAATGTTACCCGCAATGCATTGCATATCAAACTGATAGTAAGGTGGCTCGTCACCAACATGACCCGCAAATGCCATGTATGCATGATTAACCAGTCTTTATTCGTTCGATTAACAACTCAGTAATTAAAAGCTCACGGTCACTATGAGGGGTGCGCGCAACCCAGCATAGGCCGACAGCTTATACACAGTGGCCCATACCACCATCCCCGGCTCATGAGATGTTCCACAAAATTCATTCTAATACAAATCAGCTAATTCTACTTCTATGATTCTCTACAACTAGACAATTAACATTACCATCTTGTGTACGTTCCAAAATTTCTAACAAAGGATATTCTTCTCCAACAAAGGCACTTGGGCAACAAGTCTATTTATGGACACCAACAAAAGGGGTCTTCCCAACAAAAGTCACATAGCCACCAAGTCCAATCGAGGATACCAAAAGGTAAATTCCACTCTATAACTCCAAATGAAAAACAAGCAAACATCTAAAATATAAGAAATATTATTTCACAACCAAACTTTCGAATGCCATCCAATTTATAGAAATAATTATATTCTCCAAGTTACATCATATATGATCAATTTAAATGTAACAATTTTATAAAAAAATTATTATAATGAAACAATTATTGTAAAATAATTATCATGGAACACTTATTTGAAAATAAATAATTTCTTAAACAAGACAATTACCATAACAAGTAATGTAATTAGATGATAAGATACTAATTAAAGAATGGCAAAGTTGAAGGGTGAGAACCTCACCTAATTTGGATTTCTCTTACAAAAGGAATCCAAGAGGAGGAGAAATTGGAAAAAAGCTCTCCCACTCCTAAAATAATTAATAATTTTAATTTGTAAATTCAATATTTGATGTAAATCAAAACCTAATCCAAGAAAGTAGAGGTTGGCTTGCCACAAGGCAACCTATTATTAGATTTGATTGAAAAGATAGATTCCAAGTTAGGGTAGAACAAGTTAATTTACACTAAATCACTGTAAACCCCGATTAACACTATTACTACCTTGGTTAAGCTAAACATAAAAATGGAGTCAAATATCAACACAGCTAGCTATTGATTCTACCCCACAGAAACAATTCCGACTGAACTCAACTCGATGACCCAACTCTAACTCAATCACCACCTCCAAACCTGTTGAGCTCTTAATTTATACATATTCTAACCCCATTTCATCACATTTTATGCATGATTCGTATGATTAAAAGACTAATCTAATGCATGTTTGTGATTGTAGGAATGAGAGAGAAAATTCACCTATTTGATGGTTAAAAGAATACTTTTAAACTCACATGATGATGAATGAAGATGAGCCAAAGGAATAGAATAAAGAAGCAAGGAGAAGAGAGAGAGATGACATGGATTTAATGCCAATTTAAAGGATTTAGAATGACTAGAAAATCAAGCTTTGATAATCCAAAGAAAAGGAGAAAAAGCCTTGAAGGAATCAAGTTGAAGACCTGGTATGGTCAGAAAAGTCAAGTTGCAGAACTGCAGGCCTAGAAAAGTAAAATGCAAAAAATTCAGCAGACAGCCCTGCAGAACAGAAAAACTGTAAAATTTAGCCTTCGGGCACCCGACAACCATTTTATCGAGCACCCGTAATTAACAAAAAAATCCAGTTTATTGATGAAACTTTTCTGAACATGGTCGGGTGCCCAATGACCTGCCGAACGCCCGATTAAGAGGATCCGGGCGCCTGAAATTCAAAGAAAATTTATCAAAACTTGCTGGACTGTTTTGAGTATGGTCGGGCGCTCGACCAACACCTGACCTGACGCCCAATGACCATCGTAAGTGCGTAAAATCTTACGCAATCTGAGGTGGTGGGTGAGTTTTCCTATAAAAGGACACATTGGCATCCTTCCTAAGGTATCCTAGAAGAGTTTTAAGTTCGTGGGGAGCAAGGGAGATCATTGTGGAGCGACCGCAACTCCTCCAACTACGGTTTTTTTCTAGTTTTTTATGTTTTTGTTTAGTTTTTCTTTGAATTCTAGTTGAAGCATAATAATGCTCGGCTAGAACCTCTTAGCTAAGGCTAAGAGGTGAAGCTTGTTAGTAATTATCATATTAAATTCGTTCTAATTCAAGTACGTAAAGCTTGGATTTTTAAAGTTCTAGTTTGAATAAAAGTCGATATTTTTGGATGTTTTATGAGAGTTCATGTGCTTCGGACATGAGTTCCTTGCAATTCTCTGAGATTATCATGTTTGGATTGATTAGATTCGAATTGTAGTAATACTAGAGCGTATCATAGTCCATTGGCATGGTCGTTACTTCGAAGGCTACATATTCGACTTCTACGTGCTTCATTAGAATTAGAAACTTATTCTTCCACTTGAGTGGGGATTGTTTGTGTTTGAATGTTATATCTTCCAAGTAGATGAGAGATAGAACTTCGAATCTAGTTGTGTTTATGCTTGGATGAATGAATTCACATGAGGGCTATTGCAAGTGGATCCTCGAAAGCCTTAGTTTCGTTAATTATAGATTTTTACAACTTTACTATTTTAAGTTAGTTTATGAACTTGAATTCCTTATTTAATTGATTTTGAAGTTGCTGGAACAACTTGAATTGGCTTACCTAATTCCTTGTGGATCGACCTCGGTCTTACCGAGAATATTACTACATCGCAGCCTTGCACTTGAGGCGAGCGAACAGGTTTTTGACACCGTTGCCGAGGAAACTAGGTTAAATGGTTCTAAATTGTTTTAGTGGCTATAGAGTAGAAGTAGTTAGGTTTTATTATTTTCTTAGAATTAGTTTTTCTGAATTATAGAACTAATAATGTTTGTTTTGTTTTATAGGAAGTTCTTCTAGTTCAAGCAAATCGGGTACTATCCTTCCAACTTGAACTCTTTCAGTTTTCAATTTTTTTTTAGATTTTAGGACTAGGGATTAGTTTAGATTTTGGATTGTGTAGTTTTTATCCCGTTGGTAATGTGACCACAACAATCGTCTCCAAACCGAAGGTGGTTTAGTTGAACCACTCTCCATTCATAGACGAGTCCGAAAATCTGTAGAACATCGTGAAATTTTGAGAAGTATGGACCAAATTCTATTAGGGAATCCTCCACACCCTACTCCAACGACAAATACAAATCATGAAGGAGTAGGAGAGAATGAGGTGTACAATGCTCCTCTAATGAGATCTTTACGAGATTACCTACAACCGACTCGTACAACAACACATTCATGTGTGATTATCTCAACAACCGGAGGAAACATCGATATAAAGTCAGGTGTAATTCAACTCCTACCAAAGTTTCATGGACTAGACTTTAAGAGCCCATACCTACACTTAAAGGAATTTGAAGAAGTGGTGGCTATATTACAATATGTAAATGTCTTAGAAGATGCTATCAAACTTAAACTTTTTTCCTTTTCATTAAAAGAAAGAGCCAAGAGTTGGCTCCACTCTCTTAAACCTCACTCGATAAGGTAATGGAATGAGATGACCCGGGAATTCTTGAAAAAGTTCTTCCCGGCTCATAAAATAAATACCTTCGAAGAGCCATAATGAATTTTTCGGTTAAAGAGAATGAATCATTCTTTCAATGTTGGGAAAGTTTTAAGGATCTCCTACTTGCTTGCCTACATCATCGCTACAAAAGTTGGTGAATCATAAACTTCTTTAATGATGGATTAAGTTCCAATATGCGCCAATTCGTAAAGATGATGTGCAACGACGAGTTTATGAGCAAAAATCCAGATGAAGTTTGGAGTTATTTGGATATGTTGGCCGAGAATGCCCAATCATGGGATACCTTGGACAAATCTAATAACCTCAAGTTTCCTCAACAAAAAGAGAAAGGAGGAATTTACATCCTTAAGGAGAAAGATAATGTGAATGCAAGGCTAGCTAACCTCACAAGGAAAGTCAAGGCCATGGAACTTACTAAGAGTGAAGTTACAAAGCTCACTGAAGCTATTGAGAACATATGTGGAATTTATGCCACTATTATACACGCTACGCAAGATTGTCCTACAATTCCTGCATTTCAAGAGGTGTTACAAGAACACGCAAATGCCACATATGGATATCAACGACCTTTTAATGGACCGGTAGGTAACACGTATAACTTTACTTGGAAGAATCATCCTAACTTTAGTTGGAAGAATGGTCTTATGGACAATCCTACCAACTCTTAAGGAGGGCCACCCATGCAAAACACGGCCCCACCTCAATTCTCAATGGAGGATACTCTAAAGGCTTTTATGCAAGAGCAAATGCAAATCAATCAATCAAATCAACAAATGTTCCAAGAGCTTAAAGTCTCGGTTGATGAGGTTAAGGGACGCTTGAATGCTAGGGAAGGGACCTTCCCGACCCAACCTCAGCCCAATCCTAAACAAGCACATGAAATAAGCATCCCTAATCTTCCCAACCAACAAGTAGAGCAAGAAAAATCCGTCGCCAGTCTTAGAAGTGGTAAACAAATTAACAAATATATTCCGATGAAGGCCAACAAGCCTAATGATCCGACAAATTCTGAGAATGAGGACAGATCTAACTCAGCCCCACAAGAAACAGAATAAATTTATAAGCCCGTAGCACCATTCCCTTCGAGATTGGTTGCTCCAAAATCTCTCCCAAACTCTCATGATATTTTAGAGATTTTCCAACAAGTCAAGATCAACATTCCATTGCTTGACGCTATTAAACAAATCCCTTCCTATGTTAAGTTTCTAAAGGACTTGTGTACAACCAAACACAAATATAATGTGCAGTAAAAGGCCTTCTTAAATGAGCAAGTGAGTGCCATTCTCACTCAAAAGACCCCCCCAAAATTTAAAGATCTCGGTAGTCCCATAATCTCATGTATCATTGGAGACTACTAGATTGAACATGCATTGCTAGATTTGGGGGCAAGCGTAAATTTAATCACATACTCGGTATACGAGCAATTGGGTCTTGGAGAATTAAAACCCACCAAGACCACGTTGCAACTCGCTGATAGATCCATCCGTGTACCAAGAGGGATGGTTGAGGATGTACTAGTCCAAGTTGACAAATTCTACTACCCAGTAAATTTCATCGTCTCGGACATGCAATCAGTTATTGATGCTAGCACTCAAATATCAGTGATTCTAGGCCGCCCCTTCCTTGCTACATCAAACGCAATTATAAATTGTCGGAATGGGGTAATGCAATTGTCCTTTGAAAACATGACGTTAAAGGTGAATGTGTTCAACTTGGGCAAAAGCCATAGGGATGATGATGATGATGATGATGATGTCCACGACGTTGATATGATTGAATCAATCATGGAAGAGTAGTTCACTTTAAATTAGAATTTTGATCCTCTAGATGTTGTTAGCTTCGATCCTTTTGAGGATTGGGATGACAATGATGGCCCCCATGAGGTAAACATGATAGAATCCATGAAAGATGGAGCGTTTCTCCAACATGATCTACTTGGAAGATTGGAGACATGCATGGCACACTCCAAGGATGAAACTTATTTGACTATTAATGAGGCCTTAGAAGTGCCAATTTCTGAAAATTTATTTAACAAGGCACCAATTTTTAAGTTAAACATATTTATTATGCAGGATTTGGAAGAATTGGTGCTTGATTTGCCTACGGAGAGGCCAAAATCTGAAAGCGTGTAGGTTAAGGTCCCAATCCAACCTACACAAAAGGAGGAAGACATAAAAAATTAAATCTGAAAACTTCCTCCTATGAGGTCTCTTATACTCTAGAGGAGTGTTTGACTTACTTTGAAGATTGGGATGATCCCATGATTCAAGACATCGAACACGCCTTGAGGGAGACCCATCCAGTGTATAAAAAGCTTCCCTCCACAGAGTATCAAACTGAAAAATTAGTTGTGAAAGCATTGGTGAAAACTGATTTTGTGGAGACCATAATGACTTGTGAAGAAAAAATATAAGTCTCCACATCTCTTTGGTTTGTTTAAACTGATGAACACCACCTTTGAGATGACCCGTACTTGAATGATTTTTGCCCAGACAAGAAGGAAAGGAGATACATCTTCAATAATTTTCAACTAATGCAATTCTCCTTTCCTAGTACATGTGATAATTTTATTAAGGAACCTGCTGAAACCTTTCAGCAGAATTTTTAATGGGTTAGAATGATTAATGTCACCAATGTACTTTCCAAAGCAAGATGGTGGATAGTTCTACTGAAAAATTTATTACATCACTTGATGATTCTGCTTAACTTTGTCCTTTTGGATGTATAATGTTGATTAATCTCCTAGTCTGATGGAGATTCTCTTTCTAAAAGGATAACTTAGGTTTTATTTATTGCTTTTGGTAGGATTAGGTCTAGTTTGTTTTTTGTTTTAGTTCTATTTGCTTTAGTAGATTTAGTTGTCGGAGTTGTAGACTTCCATGATCAACTCTCTCAGGTGATCTCGTTCTCACTCTCCTTTATTTTTATCATTGATCTCATGTTATTACTCATTGCACATCTTTTACATTGAGGACAATGCAAGATTTGGTTTGGGGTGGGATTCCAACATGAATCTAGGGTTTTGTAACATTTTGAGCATTATATGTTGAAAAAATTTCGATTTTTCTGAAATTTCAAAACTCTTTGGGTAAACCTTGTTTCTATGCATTTGGGATGATACAATTATGAAAAAAAAGATAGATGAAATGATTTATTTTGAAATCCTTGAATTATCTTAAATATAATAGTTTTCTATATGAATTCTCCTATTGAATTGATTGGTAGAAAGCTTTGAACACTTTTGAGTGTAGTTCACATTACACAATTCTCATGGTTTGAAGGGATTGTGTAGATTTGTGGATTGGCTAAGCTTAGATTTAAGGTGTTGAGGAACCAAGCCGGGGAACTTTGTCCATCCTTGTCCATGGGAAAAGAATGAAAGATATGGATTTCTAAAAATCATATCTAATATGTATGAAAAGGAAAAAAGGAAAGAAAATATGCGTATGATTGAGAATATGGTGAAAAATTTCGAAAAGGGCTACCTATTACCAACTAGGGGATGGTCTACCCGTAACTAAAGCCGAAAATGGGACATAGTGTGAAAGCTGTCGGAAGGATAGTAAGGCAAATTCCTATCATAGGCTTGTTGTTGATCTATACACCTTTAGATCCATAGTTTAGTCGATCTACGAAGAAGATAACCCCGAAAATTCGTGAGATGAACTTTCACTATGCACACTAGTTGAATTTATTCAAGTTCTTTTATTTATCAATCAATCAGCGGTAATTCTGTATGAACACTTATTATGTTTTGAGAGTTTGAGGTATCAACTTCTATCACCCAGTTTCTCTGATTTTTACACTTGTATGTCTTAGAATGAATAGAAGTATAGTTTCTGAAGGAGAGTTGGATTTTGGAGAATTGAACTTGTTTCACGCATGTTTTGCTCGGGACTAGTAAAATGCTGGTTGGGGGGTGTGTTGAGCTCTTAATTTATACATATTCTAACCCCATTTCATTACATTTTATGCATGATTCCTATGATTAAAAGACTAATCTAATGTATGCTTGTGATTGTAGGAGTGAGAGAGAATTCACCTATTTGATGGCTAAAAGAATGCTTTTAAACCGACATGATGATGAATGAAGATGAGCTAAAGGAATGAAAGAAAGAAGCAAGAAGAAGAGAGAGATGACATGGATTTAATGCCAATTTGAAGGATTTGAAATCACTAGAAGACCAAGCTTTGATTATCCAAAGAAGCGGAAAAAAGCCTTGAAGGAATCAAGTTGAAGACTTGGAATAGCCAGAAAAGTCAAGTTGCAGAACTGCAGAGCTAGAAAATTAAAATGCAGAAAATTCAGCAGACAACCCTACAGAGCAGAAAAACTGTAAAATTTGGCCTTCGAGCGCCCGACCACCATTTTACCGAGTGCCCAAAATTGACAAAAAAATCCAGTTTATTGTTAGAACTTTTCTGGACATGGCCGGGCACCCAATGACTCGCCGGGCGCTCGATTAAGAGGATCCGGGGGCCCGAAATTCAAAGAAAATTTATCAAAACTTGCTGGACTGTTTTGAGTATGGTCGGGCGCCCGATCAACGCCTGACCCGATGCTCGATGACCGACGTAAGTGCGTAAAATCTTATGCAATCTGAGGCGGTGGGTGAGTTTTACTATAAAGGGACACCTTGGCATCCTTCATAAGGTATCCTAGAAGAGTTATAAGTTCGTAGGGAGCAAGAGAGATCATTGTGGAGCAACCGTAACTCCTCCAACTAGGATTTTTTTTCTAATTTTTTATGTTTTTGTTTAGTTTTTCTTTGAATTCTAGTTGAAGCATGATAATGCTCGGCTAGAACCTCTTAGCTAAGGCTAAGAGGTGAAGCTTGTGAGTAGTTATCATGTTGAATTCATTTTAAGTCAAGTACTTTACTTAAAGTTTGGATTTTTAAAGTTCTAGTTTGAATAAAAGTCGATATTTTTGGATGTTTTATGAGAGTTCATGTGCTTCGGACATGAGTTCCTTGCAATTCTTTGAGATTATCATGTTTGGATTGATTAGATTCAAATTGTAGTAACCTTAGAGCGTACCATAGTCCATTGACGTGGTCGTTACTTCGAAGGCTACATATTCGACTTCTACGTGCTTCATTAGAATTAGAAACTTATTCTTCCACTTGAGTGGGGACTGTTTGTGTTTGAATGTTATATCTTCCAACTAAATGGAGATAGAACTTCGAATTTAGTTGTGTTTATGCTTGGATGAATGAATTCACATGAGGGCTATCGCAAGTAAATCCTCGAAAGCCTTAGTTCCGTTAATTACAGATTTTTACAACTTTACTGTTTTAAGTTAGTTTATGAACTTGAATTCCTTATTTAATTGATTTTGAAGTTGCTGGAACAACTTGAATTGGTTTACCTAATTCCCTGTGGATCGACCTCGATCTTACCGAGAATTATTACTACATCGCAGCCTTGCACTTGAGGCAAGCGAACAAAACATAGCTATAACTACTGCCCAAAACAACCCAGCAATCAAACCCCATCCGTCACTTAGAAGAGGCAATGGTGATTTGAAGACAACCAACAGATGAAAACCACAACTAAAATTCAATCAAACCCAGAGATTATTGAGTTATTACACAACCATATAACCAAGTCAAACTCGACTTAATGAAGGAGTTGAATTACACCAATCAAACTCTACTATTGATACAAGAACTTACTGATTTAACATAAGGAATCTGAGATTTTTCAACATTCTACAACTGAGGAAAAATCGATCTCAGGCATGATCCAGCAATACCACCTGAAATCGATGTACCCATGAATAGATTCAGCTGTCGATTTGGTTGCTGATCAATGAACAGATCTGAATGGTTGCATGATGATCAACCATGAATCAAATAACACATTCAACAGATGAATCATTTTTTTGAAGATGGAGGTCATACAAGATCTACATTTGAGCTACCTTACGAAGAAGACAAACACCATAGTTTGCGGATTAAAGGGGGATTTCTTTGATCTCAGTCTTTTGGAATGTTTTGATGGATTTTTGACAGCTTACAAATGCCTCAAAATAAAGCTTCGGTGACATTTCCTTGGCAGGTTCCAGTTTGGAATGATCCGAGCTGATCTTGAAGAAACACCTCCGATGATGAGAGAGGAACTAGATCTGATGGTTGGTATGAGCTCCTGACTAAGATAAGATGAAGGGCCGAGATTGAATAGATTTAGGGTCTAAGTGGAGCTGCAAGTAGGTGGTTTTCCAAAATGAAAAAGGTAGAAAAAGAAATCAAAATGATCTTATATAGGGAAGCCCTAATTCGTGTGAAGCACAATGGAGGGTAGAGATTCCTCTAAAAGAGGGTTTCTATAGTTTTTATGAACGGTTGTGATGAAACAAGATGGAAGCACGCAGATTACCAGCTTGGCATTCCCATTTTGGGAAATGCAAGGAAAATAGACGGTTTTGGACCGAATTCTACCTGTATCTAATAGCCCCCAACAAAGAAGACCAACATAGTTAGGTAAAGCACGTTGTGCTCGACCATGTGAACGGTCAGTTCGTCCAGATGTGCGCCATAGGCATCACAATCTAGAGGTATTCTGGCTTCTGAAAACACAGACTTAGTTTTGATGGACCGACTTCCACTCCATATTGCACACAATATTGTGAACGGCAGCGAGGACCACCACTTAGGGTTTGGTTTTCACTGGCATACGACCCAGATGAACGTTTTTTATTCTCCAAACTCACACAGATGGTGGGCCATAATCAAGCCAGCACGGACAGCGTCTGTTTGTTCGTCCGACCGCCCGCTTGGGCGAAAACAATAGAAAGAGAGAGAGTTTCTCTCCTCTTTTAGAAATGATGCGGGTTAGCGCTCACTGACTAGCTCTACCGATTCGATGTGCACCAGGTATATGCACACAGGTATACACTCTCGATACAGGTGGGCCTACGGTGACATTTGAAGAAATCCATACCGTTCATTTGATCTGACTGGTCTTATAAGGACCATAAATCAAATATGAGGAAGATCCATGACTTGAATGGGCCATACTAAATGAATTTGGATTCTTAAATACCGGTCTACATAGATTCAATGGTCAGATTAACTCCATTCCAAGTATCGACGGTCAAAAGACCTTAAGGATTCGTTAGGATGATCAGTACTCTCTTTAACAATCAATGAATGGTTAGATGATGTATCTCACGCTTAAACAACTGTTGAAATTAAGATCTAAGGGACAATTTTAAGTCTAACGGTTGTATTGTTTTAAATTGCCAATCGATGGCTTTAGGTCAACAATTAGAAGTATCCAAGTAAAGTTAAACGGTTGATTACTCCTAGTGGTCATATTAAGTATAAATGAAGGTGAATATTCAACTAAACCATTTTTGTGTTTACACTAAGTCTGATCTTCATGGTAACACTTAGGTACTGAAACTACAGGGTGTTACAGCACTACTGCGTGCTGCGCAAGAAAGCTGCGCCAAAGCCGACCGGTTGGCTATTGCACAAAACAGTCCAGAGGAGAACACGCCCAACTCTGCCTCACTGCCAACCGGTCGGAGCCCCCTGCAGACCGGTCGACTGAGCACAAAAAACTGTCCAGCAGCCTCCACGTGCATCTAAGTTACACAGCAAGACCGGTCGCCCGACCGGTCTGAGCACCCAACATGTGTACAGTTTGAAAGCTACCCTAACAATCTCCACTGAGGCTTCAAACGACAAATCAACATCATCTCAAATTGTCATCTCAGCTTCAATCATAGCTCCACTGCTTCTCGTGCCACCACTGACCCTAACCTTGCAAATTCAAACCCTTTACCGCTCTTCTCATGTGGCCCTTAGGCACTTGCCACATACGAGCAACCGTGGATCTCACCGCCTTTCCCGCAACTCCACCGTGAATTGTGCTCTCAATAAACATATAAAGATGGCCACACCTCCATGCCTTTATACATATGAGTGTCCCCTTCATCACTTCACAACAACGATCGCGGCCGATAAACACGCACCCTTTCACCTCGAGTGCACCAAGAGAAATCACATTCATCTTCATCTTAGGAACGTGTTTCACATCTTCCAGGACTCGTTCGATCCCATCGAACAGCCTGATGCGCACCGTACCAATAACCACAACCTTATGAGCGAATCCATCACACACAAACACCGATTCTCCACCATACTCCGTGTATGTTGTGAATGAACTCCGGTCAGTACATACGTGACATGAAGCCCCTGAATCTAGGATCCACTCACTACCGTGAGATCCCTTGCCAGATACAGTCAAGACTTCACAAAGATCGCCACCATCCTCTATGGTATTGACTCCTCTAGAAGAATTTCCATACCTCTCTTGCTTCAACCTAGGATTCTGACAATCCCCTCTCATATGACCCTCCTAACCACAATTCCAGCACCTCACCTTAGCCTTCCCTTTGCCCTTGGCCTTAGATCCCGATTTCAAATATCCTTCATGCTCAGAACTTCTTTCCCTCATAACCAGTGCCTCTAAGGAATAACGGGAAGCCATGTCACCGCTTTTCTTTCTCATCGCCTTCGACTGGAGGGCTGAGATAATGGTCTCGACGTTTATTATTTCCTTCCCTGCGCACACAGAGTCCCTGAACGACTCATATAAATTTGGAAGAGAATTCAACAAGATGCATGCTAGATATTTATCCTTCATCGGTTCATCGATCTCTACCAACTTACAAACCAGCCTATTAAATGTGCTCAAGTGGTCCTCCACTTTCGTTCCCTCAGCCTTCCTCAAGGTGAACAACTGCATCAATACGTTCATGCGATTCTCTAGAGACTTCTTGGCATAAACCTTCTCTAGATTCGCCATCGTTTCAGCCGTAGTCTTCTCCTTCATGACATGATAAAGAACATCATTCATAAGGTTTAACAGAATTGAGGTTCTAGCCTTCTTGTCAAGTCTCGTTCACTCATCATCTTTCATAGCCTCGGGTCGCTTTCCGAGAGCTTCACCAAGTCCTTGTTGAACTAGGAAGGATTCAACCTTCACCTTCCATAGCTCAAAGTTATTTTTCCTAGAGAACTTCTCTACCTCGAACCTGTGCTTAATCACATCTTCTCATCTCATATCTGAATTCTACTCCACCCTAACTTTAGCTCTAATACCACTTGTTGGGAAAACCAGCAGCGGAAGCAGAAGCCGAAACATGCAGAGTAATGCAAGATCAAACGCGAAACAATATGAAATCAATCACACACAAGCATTCACCACAAGAGAATCCGAATTTACGTGGAAAAAACCCCCCAACGGGTAAAAAACCACGACACAAAGAGATCCACTATGATAAACAGAAGATTACAAAGATTGACAGCCCACAAGCAAGGAAAAACAGAGAAAACCCCAAGCTCTCTCTCTCTCTCTCTCACAACTCTCACCCCTCTTCCTAACATGATTAGGAAACCTTGGAAACCTTAGGATTTCCATTAAATTCGGATTACCACCCTTTAAATGGGCAAAACACTTGAAATAGAAACATCTTACGCACTACTACGTACTGTGCAAGAAAGCCGCGCGCACAGCCGACCAGTTCGCCATTGCATAAAACAGTCCAGAGGAGAACACGCCCGACTCTGCCTCACTGCCGTCCGGTCGCCCAACCGGTCGAAGCCCCCTACAGACCGATCGGCCAACCAGTTTGGGCACACAAAACTGTCCAGCGGCCTCCGCGTGCATCTGAGTTATGCAGCAAGACCGATCGCCCGACCGGTCTGAGCACCCAACACGTACACAGTTTGAAGGCTACCCTAATAGGTCATCCATCATGTGGGGGCCATCATGATGTGAACCGTGCATAGTATGATCCACCTTGATGTGTATCATTGATTCATTCATCATGGGACCCCCTCAATACGGGTTGTTCATCATGCGCGCTCACCTTTGATGTCCACCATCCATCATGTGGGTCCCACCTTTTGTATGGACCGTCCATCATGCGAGGTTCACTTGATGTAGATAGACCATCATGCAAGGCCACATTTTGATGGGGTCATCCATCATGTGGGACCCACATTTGCTGTGGATTGTCCATCATGTGGGGCCCAACCTTCAATATGGGTCATTCATCATGTGGGCCCACCTTTGGTGTCAACCCTCTATCATGTGGTCTCACCTTCAATGTCTACCATCCATCATGTGGATCCCACTTTGATGTGGGTCATCCATCATGCGGGGCCACACTTTGATGTGGGGCATCGATCATGTGGGGCCTACCTTTGATGTGACTATGCATAATGTGAGCCCACCTTGATGTGGACCATTCATCATGTGGAGTCCCACCTTTAATTTGGGTTGCTCATCATGTGGGTCCACCTTAGAGAGATTGTAAAGAGAAGAAAAGACGGTAAGATGGGAATTACTTTAAAAGTTTAAGGATAAACTTGTCCAAAAATTAATAAAAAAAATGTTTACATGCTTAAGCCAAATAAGCTTTAAAAGAAAAAGCGATCTCCTCATCACTTATTTTTTAAGAGTTTTTTTACTAGTTTCTAAAAGAATAAACTCTAAAATTAGAGCATTACCAAACCGTCTATTTAAAAAATAAGAGTTTATGTTTTTTTTAGAATAAGCAAATAAGTTCTTATTAGTAAAGATGGCAAACGACCCCTAACTATTTTTTTTAAACAAAAAGGCAGGAGCACATCACCTGTAACTTTGTTAATTTAAAAAAAGGATGTATAACCATTTGGATGGGCCCCAATAAAAAAAATGGGCTAGACCTATCGTATATATACTTCCAACAAATTACATCAACTAAATGAACAAAACAACCTAGAGCAACCCCCACTTCATCCAAAAAATTGGAAACAAGCCTGCCTAAATCTAGGAAACTATAACTGACAACATAAGGCAGCAACCCAACACATGCCAGCAATAACCATAGAAATTATAAAAGAAGCAGCCAACCCCTCAAAACATAGCAGACACCAATGCCATACACAACCTCAGAATGGTTAGCAATATACCTACGATGATTTTATTTTAAGTTTAATTCAAATATGTAGTTTATCCAAAGATTATTGTAACCGTATTAGGCTACAAATACCAAAGGATCTATGAGACCCATCATCGGATTGATTTTTGTATATACCAAATTCCCTTTTATGGTATTTGTTGAGCTCTTAAATGTGTGTATTCTAACCCCATTTCATCACTAACTATGCATGATTCATGTGTTTAAAGACTATTCTAATGCATGTTTTGTGATTGTAGGAACGAGACGGAGACTTCACTAATTCAATGATTAAAAGGTACTTTGTACACATTGAAGATCGAAAGACCAAGTGCTAAAAGGTGGAAGAAAGAAGTAAGGGAGAAAGAGAAGGGAAGAAGGAAGAAGTGCAGAAAACTGCACTGTCGACCAGTCGGCCATAGCCACGATCGGTCGTTCGACCGATTGAAAATTCAACAGAGAGCCCTCCTTTTCTACAAACCTTGCTAGACCAAAAAGAGGAAAAATCGACCAGTTGTCCGACCGGTCGACCACCATTCCGACCGGTCATCGAACCGGTTGAGAAATCAAAAGCCTGGGATGAAAAAATCCAAAAACTCACTAGACTGTTTTTGGACATTTGCGACGAGTCGTCGAGGGGCTCTGACTGGTCAAGTGCGTAACAAAGCTTGCACGTTTTCTCGAAGATTCTGCATAATTGGAGCCGAGAAATCTATAAAAGGACTCTTCCACTGCGTTCCTAGGGCATCCTAGAAGAATTCTACTACGGTGGGAGGTGGTGAAAGACAAATTTGGAGTTCTACAGCTCCTTCTAGTTTGCTTTCTAGTTTTTATGTTTTTAGTTTGATTTCATATTTTCCTTAAGCATGGTCTGCTAAACCTCTTAGCTAGGGCTAAGAGGTGAAGCTTGTAGTAGATCTAAGATGTTTTAATTCACTTTTTATGATTTCAAGTTGGATTTATTGATTGAATAATGGTTTATTAAAGTTTGAATAAAGCTCTAAGTAGTTTTTCTTAAATCTTATTATGACTTATGGATGTTTGGAAGAATTGCTTTAGTTCTTAATTGTTTTGCATGGATCTAGACTTGTACGCTCCAAGGAATCAAATTGAAGACGCTCTAGAACTTGGTTCTTCATGTGGAAACTTCAAACCAAAGTTCTACCCTTTTTCTGAAAGTCTGATTTATGTGTTGCTTATTCATGTGATTTGAATGAAGTTCAAACCATGATATAATTGAGCTTTGTCACAGGGTTTGATGATTATTATGGTTGTGATCGTAACCTATTGGAATTAGGATTGACCTATGCAATTGAGTGTGCTCAAGTCCTAACTTGAATTGAGGGAATCACATTTATGAACAACACATGTATTATACTGTTTTGCTGAGTTAGCCGCTCTATCATCACGACTAGATAGGATTTAATTTCGATTCTAGCTGTGTAGTTGAGAAACCACAGTGAATTATGCATCAAGGATTGCTATAAGTGGATCCTTGGCATCCTAGTACTTCTTTTATATTGTTTACATTCACTTCTACTTAAATATTACCCATCTACATTCAATTTCCAAATCTGTTTAGTTTGATTTCAATTACAGACTATTGGAAGTAATTTTGTGAATTCCTGAGTTAGTTCCTGTGGATCGACCTCGGTCTTATTGAGATTATTACTACATCGCAACCCTACAGTACTTGGGGAAGCGAACAATATTGGAGCCATAAAGGGAAATTTCTATCTTTATTTTCAGATCCTAACCGTCCAATCATTTTAATCCTTTGAATGGATGTTAAGAACAAACACCGACAACCAACAACATAATTAGCAGACGTCTACCAGCAACACACATCCTAATTCCAGCAAGCTGACACATAGCTTCATTTATTTATGAGCATATATTGTACAAAAATAATATTTTATTTTTAAGTTAGTCATGCAACACACCCACCCCGTTAGTTCGGCAACACACCCACACAGTTAGTCACACTACACACCCACCCACCAGTGGGGTTAGTGTATCTCCTTATCACTTGAACCTGAGACCTGTTGTTAAATATATGTGTATGAATATGCTGTTAGATCTGAATCGCGAAATTGAAGGACCATGCAGTGCATCGAGTATGGAGATCAAATAACTGGAATAACTGAAGTACCTAATTGGGTTGTCTGATATATTCTGTGGTCTAGATCTTCCAGTACCCCTAGAACTGTTGAAGAGAAAACCTAAGATGGGAATTTATTTTCTGTACATGTTTCGAATTGGAGACTCAGCATTCCTTAAATTGGAATTTGTTGATGGGTGTTGAAGTGTTTGAAACCCATCAAAACACTACAACCCCTCTTACTCCACACAATTTAGGTAACCAGAGTCCATGTTCTACTATAATATTACCACAGGCAGTTTAGACGCACCACCCCTCTATGGTTTTTTACATGATCACAATTGCAGTGGGGTCCACTGATCATTCCACACGTTCTTGACATCTATGTTCGATCTAGACCATTGATTAGTTAGGCCCACTGTATAGAAAACTTACATTCTCCCACTTGGGCTATACTATTCAATATCACGAATTTTAATTCTACTAAAGTGGTCAATCAATATGTCAAACACTATGGACAATGTCTTTTCCAATCTGGTCCATCAAGACTACTAATAACAAATCGTTGTAGTCTACACAACATTAATTGAGACGAAGTGAGATGAATCATGGTCAATCATATCACTAATCTCAATGACATAGATTGTGAATATGGTCGTGAGGTATAAAGTCTCTGCTTAAGTGTGATTGAAAGTGCCTACTTTCTAGAGGTCCTTGGAGCTTCTTAAGATGTCTCCAATGAGACAACACTATAATTCTACTTTTCTCAAAACATATATTGTGAACACTATGTCAAATACTATGGACAATGTCTTTTCCAATCTGATCCATCAAGACTACTAATACCAGATATTGGTAGTCTACACAACATTAATTAAGATGAAGTGAGATGAATCATGATCACGAATATCATTAATCTTAATGACATAGATTGTGAACATGGTCGTGTGGTATGAAGGCTACACTCAAGTGTGATCGAAAGTGCCTACGTTCAAGAGGTCCTTGGAGCTTCTTAAGATGTCTCTAATGAGACAACATTATAATTCTACTTTTCTCAAAGCATATGTTGTGAACACCAAAAGAGAGAAATAGTATAAAGTAAAAGATAGAATCATTAAAGTAAATGAGATCTCTACGAGTGTTTGAACAAAATGGATTAAAACTGAATATGAAAACTCTCACTAACTAAATGTATTTGCGAGGTCAATGACTCCCATAGACACAACATGCTTTTGAAATGGCGCCACAAGAAGTCCTTTGGTGAGAGGATTTATTATCATCTCTTTAGTATCAATAGGCTGAATAAACACTTGATGATCCTACACTCTATCCTTTACAACATGATACTTTACATTGATATGCCTCGACCTTGATAAATGCGTGTTGTTCGATAAATTCACCACAATTGAACTATTACAAAATATTCTGATAGGTTTCGGGATATGCTCCAAGACTTGTAAACTAGTGAGAAAACTCTGTAGCCACACTGCCTGATTTGTAGCTTCATGACAAGCGATAATCTTTACCTCCATAGTGGATGATGATGTGGTAGATTGCTTCACACTTTTCCTGGACAAAACTTCTCCACTCATGAGAAAAAACGTAACCAGACGTGGACTTTCTCATGTCGACGTAGCTAGAATAATCCACGTCTAAATATCCAACCAAATCTAGATGATCGATTCTTATGTGAGTGCGAAGTCCTTCATCTATTGCAGGTATCACAACACCTTCTTCACTACAGTGCAATGTTGAAATCGTGGATTAGAGAAGTACCTGCCCAACATTCCAACCACAAAGGTAATTTTCAGACGTGTATAGACCTGAGCATATATTATACTCCCCACTGCTGACGCGTACAAAATTTTCTTCAATTGAATCTTTTCTAAATCATTCTTGGGGTACTAAAAACTTTCGACTTTGTCACCCTTCATATTGGGTGATTGTGCATGAGCACTATTCTGCATACCGAAATGCTCGAGTATCCTATGAATGTAGGTTCTCTGGGACAAACCAAGAAATCCTCGAGATATGTCCTTATGCATCTCAATGCCTATGACAAAGGAAGTATCACCAAGATCTTTCATCTCAAACTTTTGAAATAAAAATTTCTTGGTATCCGCAACATCAATCACAATGTCAGTGCTAGCTAAAAATATGTCATTGACGTACAAAATTAAGATGATGAACTTTCTCCCATGGATTCTAATATAGATACATTCATCTATTATGTTTTTTACAAAATCATATGAGAAAATCACCTTATGAAACTTTAGGTACCGCTAACGTGATGCCTGTTTTCATCCATATATTGACTTCTTAAGTTTATAAACCATTTATTTCAAGTTTTCAACTTCAAAACCTTCTGGTTGTAACATGTATACGTTCTCATCCAGATCTCCATTGAGAAATGCAATCTTAACATCTATTTGTTGTAGTTCCAGATCCATATGAGCTACAAGAGTCATAATGATTCGAAATGAGTCGTTCTTTGAAACTAGAAAGAAAGTCTCTTTGTAGTAAATGCCTTCTTGTTGGTTGAAACCTTTGGCAACAAGTTTGGATTTATACCTTTTGATGTTCCCATTGGAGTCCCATTTGGTTTTAAATACTCGTTTACAACCAACCGACTTAATTACTTTAGGTAAATCAACAAGGTCCCAGACTTCATTGTCCTGCATGCATTTCAACTCATCTTCCATAGCATTATATCCCTAAGAGGAATTAACACTTTGCTTAGCTTGTTTGAAGGATTCATGATCCTTTCCACCCTTATGTCAAACTCGCATTCCTGCAAATAAACGACGTTGTCATTGGAGATTGCAGGTCTCCTCTCCCTTTGAGATCTCCTTAGTTGCTCAACTTTCATAATCGAATAAGGATTTTGATTTCCTTCCTCAGTGAGTTATACTTGATGTTCTTCATGGCGATCTACGGCAACCGCAGGACTTAATGATTGTAAGAATCATTATCATAGGTATCATGACTCGTTCCTAAAATATAATATCCATAATGTTCATGCTCCCACTATCTCTAATGTCCTCAATAAATCTGACATTCTTAGTCTCAATGATCTTTATAAAATAAAAAAGACAATAGAATCTATAACCTTTTTAACCTTTTTGGGTAACCTATAAAGAAACTACTTACAATTCTTGGGTCAAGTTTGTTCTAGTGTGGGTTATAAGGTCTAGCTTTTGCACGACAACCCCAAACATGGAAATAGGTAAGACAAGGTTTTCTCCTTTTCAAAACTCAAAAGGGGTCTTTGAGACAAAGGTGCTAGGAACCCTATTAAGGATGTGGACTGCGATCTTAATGGCATTACCCCATAAAGATAGTGGCAATGTCGAATTACTTATCATGCTTCGCACCATATCCATAAGGGTTTGGTTGTACCTTTTGGCCACATCATTTTGCTCCGGAGTCTCAAGCATGGTGTACTAAGCGACAATACCACATTCCAGTAAGTACCTGGCAAATTGTTCTAGATTTTTTCCTAACTTGTCATATCTCTCGTAGTACTCTCCACCATGGTCAAATCCGACTACTTTAATCTTTTTATCAAGTTAGTTCTTAACTTCAGCCTTTAGATTTTAAAGGCATCCAGGGAATCTAATTTCTCATTTATTAGGTATAGGTATCAATAGCGAGAGTAGTCATCTATAAAAATGATAAAATATTTGTGTCCACTCCATGAAGTTGTAGGGAATAGACCACAAATATCTGTAGTATCACTTCTAGTAGCCCTACACTCCTAGTTACATCATTTTCCCTCATTCTAGTCTATTTTTTCTTATAATTTGTACAAATTTTAAAATCATAGAAGTCCAATGATTGAAGTATTTCATCCCGTACAATCCTTTTCATTCTCTCATGAGAGATGTGGCCTAATCGCATGTGTCATAGGATGGAGAAAATTTCATTTCTCTTTCTTCTATTTATTCCTGATCCATTATGTTGCAGGTTTATATTCAGGACATTTATGGTATGTAAGTTCAATTGATATAGATCATTTACCAGAACACCATGGACAAATTCCCTCTAGTCATGATCTTACAGACGCTGACACTTGTCTTGTATAGGGTGCAACACTTCTTTTCTCTAGCCACGATTAACGAACCCTTAATGAGCTTCCAGCGCCTACCAACAAACTAGTTTTCATAGACATTATCATCCAACCTTCCCGTCGACATCAAGTTGAGGTGGAGATCAGGAATATGTCTCACATCTTTTAGCACCAATGTGCAGCTATAACGACCAAAGATTTTTGACACTCGTGAATAACACGACGGCCGAATTCCCAAGTAAATCATAGACTAATTGATTTGTTAAATAATGAAATATAGCATTCAAGCACAATGGCAAAAATACATGTTCATCTTATTCTATCAAACTTACTACTTCATCATCAATGTTTAAATAAGGGAACCAACCAATATTCATACTAATCAATCAAAATACCAAACCATGTCTTCTCTGGCAGACTTATTACAATTTTCATAAATATAACTACTAATCAAAAGAAATATCTAATAAATGAAAACATCAACTAAATTCCTTCAACATCTTCATCCGCCATGTGATCATAGTGGGGAATATTCCCTCCAAGACAATCAAGAATAATAATGTACAAAACTCAGAGTAACGCAACACAATGATATATTTATTCAAATAAAATAATCAAGTAAAAATTTTTGTTAATGCGATGCATGGAATGCATACTCTGGCTAAGGCACCCTGACTAAACGAATGCGGGAAGCCCAAGTTAAGTCACCCCATACACACCCGTTAAACGAATGCGGGAAGCTCAAGGTTGAGACACCCCATTGTTGAGCTCTTAATTGTGCATATTCTAACCCCAATTATCACTCATTATGTAAGGTTTTCATGAATTAATGACTAATCTAATACATGTTTTGTGATTGTAGGAATGAGAGTGGACTTCACCCAATTGGAGACCAAAAGGATCCATTTAGAACGATTGGATGAAGGTAGAAGGAGGACCAAGGAAAGAAGAAATCAAGTAGAAGAGAAAGAGGAGGAAAGAAAGGAAGAAAAGATGAAATGAAGAAGGTCCGACCGGTCAAGACCGGTCGACCAAGTAAGCCAGACCGGTCGGCCACACCTTTGAGAGCTCGCTAGACTAAAAATACAACAGGGCCGATCGGTCTAGACCGGTCAGCCAGAGGATTTTTCAACTCCCATGTACACTGGATACTTTAAATAAACAGTCCGACCGGTTGTGACGGGTCGGCCAGCCCAGTCCGACCGGTCCAGACCGGTCGGCCATGCGTAAGACAGCACTGTTTCTATTTTGGGCTCCGGATTTCTCTGCGCACTGCATAACCTTACGCAAATTTTGAAAGATTCCGACGCTGCGGAGCTTCCTTACTATAAAAGGACACTTAAGGGCTCTTCATAGCACATCTAAGAATGGATTAAGTACGGTGGGAGGCGGTGGAAGTGGATTTCAGAGTTTCACAACTCCTCATAGTTTGTTTACTGCTTTTATGTTTTCCTTAGTTTGTTTCATGTTTCCTTGGATCATGAACGGCTAAACCTCTTAGCTAGGGCTAAGAGGTGAAGCTTGTAGTGAATCTAAGATGTTTCAATTCATTTAAGATAGTTTTAAGTTGGATTTCATGTTTATGAACAATGGTTTGAAGTTTAATTCAAGTTCTAAGTAGTTTTTCTTAGTCTTATGATGACTCATGGATGTTTGGAAGAATTGCTTGAGTTCTTAATTGTTGTGAACTAGTCTAGACCTGTATGATCCGAGGAATTGGAGTACGCTCTAGATTCATGATCTTCAAGTGGTAACTTCCGACCAAAGTTCTATTTTCTGAATTTCTGAACTGTGTGAGACTGTGTATGTGATTTGAATAAGTTCAAATCATAATCTAGTTTTGTCTTGTGACAGGATTTAATGATTGGTATGATTATGATCTTAGCCTATTGGAATTGGGACTGACCTATGAAATTGAGTATGCTCGTCCTAGCTTGCATTGAGTGAATTATACACATTGATCTTACATATGGCAGATTTTTGGTTTAACTGATTTATCATCCGATTAGATAGATCCTAATTTCGATTCTAGTTGAGAAAGTGTGAGACCACAGCGAATTGAGCATCAAGGATTGCTACAAGTGGATCCTTGAACCTCTATTGCCTTTTTATTAATTGATTACTTCAGTTTAGTTTAAAGTTACTATTTACATCAATCATCTCAAATCTGGTTGTTAGCTTGTTAATAGAAGCTATTGGAAGTATTTGTGAATTCCTACATAAGTCCCTGTGGATCGACCTCGGTCTTACCGAGATTATTACTACATCGCAACCCTACACTTGGGGAAGCGAACAAGTTTTTGGCGCCGTTACCGGGGACTTTGACGGTTTTTCACAAAATTTCTGAAAATAGTATCTATTTAGGATTTTTAGGATTCCAGTACTAACTTAGTTTGTATTGTTTGATTTTTCTTTTGCAGGGATTTCTAGAAAACTGAAGAAGACATAAGGATCTCAAGTGCCAAGTCAAGTTCTATCTTTCTAACCTTACTCTTCTTCTTCTTCTTCTCATATTCATTCCTATCATATTCATCTCTTGTAGAGTGGGTGGAGACTCCTTTTTGGATCTCTGATAGGTAGGCCTTGTGCCACCTGGATTCCTATTGGTCGGCTCTGCCATCTTGGATCACCTTGTGCTCAAAGATTTCTCTTCTCACCTCTACTCCTCTTTCTTCTTTTTTTGCACTTTTCTCAAAAGATTCAAAGAGTGGGTGGGGAGTTCTCTGAATCCCTATTGACTAGGAGAAATCGGTCTCTATCCTTAATTATGGCCTAGCCATTGCAAGACACCTTGTGCTTCGGTCTTAGAGAAGAGTAAAGAAAGGAAGGAAGAATTCTTCTTTCCTTTTTGTTTCATTCTTTTAGGTTTTTGCATGCCACATTGGGCTCGGGATTCCAATAACCGACTCATTAGTGAAGGGGGAATAGTAGAAGGAATTGACAGAAAACCACGTGCTAAGAGATATCTAACTTCTCCAATTTTGTCTGAAAGTATGGCTGTAAATTAACCTAATCCGATGGCCAATCAAAATCTGGGTCAAAACCAAACCGAAACGGGAGAGAATGTGGTTGAGAATGTTCCCCGACCAAGAACATTACGTGATTACTTGCAACCAGCAAGAGCGAGCACTCCCTCATGCATAGTTTTTCCACAAAATGCAGGGAATGTAGATTTGAAACCGGGAGTAATCCAACTCCTCCCAAGATTCCATGGATTAGACAGTGAAAGTGCCTATCAATACCTTAAGGAATTTGATGAGGTAATAACCACCATGCACTTTGCAAATGTAACTGATGATGTGGTTAGGCTTAAATTATTTCCTTTTACTCTTAAAGATAAAGCTAAAGGTTGGCTTCATGCATTAAGGCCAAGATCAATTGGTGCATGGACTGATATGCATAGGGAATTCATAAAAAAATTCTTCCCTGCTCACAAAACGAACATGTTGAGGTGCCTTATCATGAATTTTGCCCAAAAAGAAGATGAGACCTTCTTCCAATGTTGGGAGAGATTCAAGGACTTATTAAATGCATGCCCACATCATGGCTATGAAATTTGACGGGTTATAAGCTTTTTCTATGAAGGACTGACTTCACCCACGCGCCAATTCGTAGAGATGATGTGTAATGGGGAGTTCATGAATAAGGAAGCCGAGGAAGCATGGGACTATTTGGAGGAATTGGCTGAGAATGCACAGTCTTGGGATACATCTAAACCAACAAATTCCAAGACTAGCCAACAAAAGGAAAAAGGAGGAACTTATGTCCTATCAGAAGAGGATAGCTTAAGTGCACGTGTGGCTAGCCTCACAAGAAAAGTCGAGGCCATGGAATTAAGGAAAGGAGAGACGATTAACTCTAAGGACGTTGAAACTGTTTGTGAAATTTGTGCTGGAAATCAACATGCAACACAAGATTGTCCCACAATTTCAGCAGTTCAAGACATCTTATAAGAACAATCAAATGCCATAAACAGTTATCAACAATAATTTGGTGCTCCAAACTCAAACACGTTTAATTCTAGTTGGAAGAACCATCCCAACTTCAGTTGGAGGAATGGGCCCACTGCGAATGCAAACAATATCCCTCAAGCTTAACCTTTACTAGGTCCATCCCTAGTCATTACACCAAAAGTTACACTAGAGGAGATGTTGGGTGCATTTGTATCGGTTTAAGCTGAGTATAACAAGACTAATTCTCTGAAAATAAATGGGTTCATGCAAGAGCAATTGAAATTTAATCAAAATACAACTCAAGACATCAATGACTTGAAAACCTCAATGGCTAGGGTTGAATCTCACCTCAGTGTTAGGGAGAAAGGCACACTTCCTGCCCAACCTCTTCCTAACCCAAGGACCCAATTTGAGATACAAGACACAAGCTCATCCTCCTAACATATGGAGCATGTTCAAACTATCACCACTTTGTGAAGTGGTAAAATAATTGATAAATCTAATCCGGTGAAGGTCCCAAAGCCTAATAATCTGAAGATTTTCAAAGAGGATGATAGCCCGAACGACACTCCACAAGAGAAAGAACCGAAAAGGCAATACAAGTTGGTTGCCCCGTTTCCCCAAAGGTTGATTTCACCCAAGCCTTTAGACAAAAACCAGGAATTTTTGGAGGTTTTCAAGCAGGTGAAGATCAATATCCCATTGCTGGATGCCATTAAACAAATACTGTCATATGCTAAGTTTTTTAAGAATCTTTGTACGATAAGAAGAAAAATACATGTGCAAAAGAATGCATTTTTGACAGAAAATGTAAGCGCCATTATAAATCACAGGATGCCCAAGAAATACAAAGATCCTGGTAGTCCGACAATATTATGCATAATTGGAGACTACCGGGTGTAGCATGCCTTGATCTAAGAGCAAGTGTGAACTTAATACCTTTTTCGGTCTATGAACAACTGGGTTTAGGTGAATTAAAACCCACCAAAATCACATTACAACTCGCTGACCGATCGATTCGTATTCCGAGAGGGGTGATTGAGGACGTTCTTGTCCAAGTTGACAAGGTCTACTACCCGGTGGACATCATTGTCTTGGACACACAACCCATGGTTAATATTGGCCCTCAAATTCCTGTCATACTTGGCCACCCATTCCTAGATACATCAAATGCAATCATCAATTGTAGGAGTGGGGTCATACAAATGTCCTTTGGTAATATGACGATTGAGTTAAATGCTTTCAATGTTGACAACCAACAAGAGGATGAAGATGAAGAGGTCCACGAAATAAACATGATCAATTCTATTGTGGAAGATGTGTCCCCCTCAACTATTTACTCTAATCACTTAGAAGAAGATGTGGCCTATTCTTTTGATAACAATGTCACTATAAGAAAACGGATTTTTACCGACGAAAGTATTACCGACGAAACATTTTTCGTTGGGAAAAACCATTTTTCTCGACGAAATCGAAAAACCGTCAGTAAAAGTCCTTCCAACTTCCCGCCACCGCTAAATTCTTTCCCTCCATATACTTTTACCGATGAAATAAAAATTTCATTGGTAAAAAAGTTTATTGCCGATGAAGTAACCGGTCACTAAAAATGAAAACAAAAAAGTTCACTTTTACCGACGAAAAGTTTCGTAGGTAAAAGTCAAAGTTTTTACCAACGAAAAAGTTCGTCGATAAAATTCATTATTGCCGACGGTAGTTGGCCGTCGGTAATAATAAGCCAAGTTCCCACCAAGAGTGAGAAACACTTTTACCGACGAATATTTTCGTCGGTAAAATTTTTTGAACTGACTTTTACCGACGAAAAATTTCGTCAATAAAAGTCTTTTAATTTTTTTAACAGCCCAATCGGCCCTCATTTCTTTCTCTCTCTCTCACTCTCTCGCTCGCTCTCTCTCTCTCTCTCTCTCTCTCTCTCTCTCTGTCAGCCGTCAAGCGTCCAGCCCTCACCGTCCATCTCTCTCATCGCCAACCACCGTCGTCCGGCGTTCGGTCACTGGCGTCCCACCATCTCAGCCGACCACCCATCTCAGCCGACCATCTCACCGGCGTCCCACCACCACTAGCCAAGCGCCTCCACCGGCCTCCGTACGCCGCCGCCACCTCTGGTAACACTCTCTCCCTTCCTTCTTCCTCTATTTCCTCTCTCTCTCTCTCTCATCATTGTTGATTATGGGGCCCACTGCCAAAATCCAATGCATGTGGGTCACACCGTTGCTGTTGCATGTGGGTCCCACCGTCGTTGTCCACCGTCCATTGCATGTGGGGTCCGTCTTAGCTATCCACTATTTGGTGGGGCCCACTGATTTAGTAAATCCCTAATTAGGGATTTCGAAATTAAAATCCCCTAATTAGGGATTTCGAAATTAAAATCCCTAATTAAAATCTCCTAATTAAAATCCCTAAATTAAAATCCCAAATTTGTGGGGCCCGCCGTCGCTGTCCACTGCTTGTGGGGCCCACCATCGCTGTCCACTGACTGTGGGGCCCACCGTCGCTGTCCAATGTTTTGGATCAAGCATAGATTTGTGTGGAGTAAACTCTGTGGGGTCCACAGTGATTTACGTATTTTATCCACTCCGTCCATCCATCTTAATAGGAAATTTTAGGTATGGTGCCTAAAAATGAAGCATATCAAAATCTAAAGTGGACAATACCACAAGTGTGAACTGAATGTCTATCATTGAAAAATTCTTGGAGGACACAGAAGTTTTGGATCGAGCGAATATTTGTGTTTTCCCTTCATCCACATCCATGTGATCTTATGAACAGGTTAGATGACAAATAAAGATCACTGTAGGGCCTGGGAATGGTGGAAATCATTATTCCCACTGTTTCCCATGGCATGGTCCACTTGAGATTTGGATATGCTTAAATTTTGGGCTCAACCACTAAAATGAGCAGAAAAAACATAAGGACGGAATAGATAAATCACATACATTCTAGGTGGGCCCAACTGAGTTTACTCTACATGATAAGAGCGTGCAGAGTTACTCCGCACGCAATCCGATTCTCATGGTGGGCCCCATACATATTTGTTCAGAAAATAGTCATTAGGTATTTGATTAGACTTGATTCATGGTGTTGATGATTCTGTCATTTTCATGTGCTTCTGTATTTGGAATTGATGGAGCAAACCCGGATGTGCGTCGGAGCTACCCGTGGTTGATTTATGTGGATGTATGTTGTGGATGTAGTTGGCTTATTGTTAATAGTTATTTTTTGTCCACAAATGGTAGTATAATAGAATCAGTTAGCCCATTTGGAAATTTGTATATTGCCGAGCATAGATAAAGTGTGTTTTGGAGGTATAGAAATATGCCAAATTGTCCTGTTGGACAGTCCAAGGTTGGATAGATTGGAATGTTCTCGTTGTTTGTCATTTACATGCTCCATCATTAGTTTCGTGCGGTAACTCTCCTATTCTCTCTGGATATGTTTCTTATGTTTAATTTCATTGCCAATTTAATCCACACAATGTGTGGATAGTTGACGTGGAAATGAAATATAAGATAAATATATCTGGAGAGATAGGGGGAGATGTTGTCGAAATTTAGGCTTGGGCATTTAAATGAAAATAATGATAGCATTTCAATCTATCCATCCTTGGATGGGCGACTGATTTTATTATATTATCATTTAGTGGCAAATTAGATGACGAACATGATACTTGTGATTAAGAGTAGTTGATTGATATTGATGTTGAGCTGGGGTCCCTGGAAGGTGGGAACCGCTGTTGTGACCATGCTGAATCTGTCCTGTTCCTATGGACAGCAATATGGGTGGTGGACAGGCCCATGTTAATGTATTAGCTCGAAATTAATGGAGCAGACCCGAATGTGCTTCGGAGCCATCCGGGTATTGAGTGAGGGACCCTGGAAGGTGGAAACCGCTGTTGTGACCATGTTGAAGCTGTCCATTTCCTATGGACAGCAATATGGGTGGCCTGGACATTTAGACAGGCCCGTGTTTATGTATTTGCTCGAAATTAATGGAGCAGACCCGGATGTGCGTCAGAGCTATCCGGGTGTTGAGCGGGGGTCCCTGGAAGGTGGGAACCGCTGTTATGACCATGATGAAGCTGTCAATTTCCTATGGACAGTAATATGGGTGGCCTCGCCATTTGGACAGGCCTGTGTTTATGTATTAGCTCGAAATTGATGAAGCAGACACAGATGTGCGTCGGAGCTATCCGGATGTTGAGCGGGGGTCCTTGGAAGGTGGGAACCACTGTTATGACCATGATGAAGCTGTCCATTTCCTATGGACAGCAATATGGGTGGCCTGGCCATTTGGACAGGCCTGCTTTGTCCTAAACCATAAACTTAAAACTAAACCTATCAGCTACGGCTAAACCTAAACCTAAACTCAATTCACGTAACTCTAAACCTAGACCCAAACTCGAAAACCTAACCCTAAACCCGATTCTGAACACGAAACTCTAAACCTATGCCTAAACAAAATCCTAATCTCAAATCACCTAACCTAAACCTACACCTATTGCTAAATCCATTCACCTAACCTAAACTTAGACCCAAACACGAAAACATAACCCTAAACCCGATCCCGATCTAGAAATTCTCAACCAATGCCTAAACCTAATCCAAAACTCAAATCACCTAACCTAAACCTACACCTATTCCTAAATCCACAACTCTAAACTAAACCTAGACTGAAACACGAAAACCTAACCCTAAACCCGATCCCGAACCCAAAATTCTTAACCTATGCCGAAACCTAATCCTAAACTCAAATCACCTAAACTAAACCAACACCTATTCCTAAATCCATTCACCTAATCTAAACTTAGACCCAAACACGAAAACATAACCCTAAACCCGATCCCGAACCTGAAATTCTCAACCTATGCCTAAACCTAATCTTAAACTCAAATCACCTAACCAAATCCTACACCTATTCCTAAATCCAGAACTCTAAACTAAACCTAGACCCAAAGATAAAAACCTAACCCTAAACTCGAAACCGAACCCGAAATTCTCAACCTATCCCTAAACATAATCCTAAACTCAAATCACCTAACTTAAACCTACACCTATTCCTAAATCCATTCACCTAACATAAACTTAGACCCAAACACAAAAACATAACCCTAAACCTGATCCCGAACTCAAAATTCTCAACCTATGCCTAAACTTAATCCTAAACTCAAATCACCCAAACTAAACCTACACCTATTCCTAAATCCATTCACCTAACCTAAACTTAGACCCAAACACAAAAACATAACCCTAAACCCGATCCCGAACTCGAAATTCTCAACCTATGCCTAAACCTAATCCTAAACTCAAATCACCCAAACTAAACCTACACCTATTCCTAAATCCATTCACCTAACCTAAACTTAGACCCAAACACGAAAACATAACCCTAAACCCGATCCCGAACTCGAAATTCTCAACCTATGCCAAAACCTAATCATAAACTCAAATCACCTAACCTAAACCTACACCTATTCCTAAATCCATTCACCTAACATAAACTTAGACCCAAACACAAAAACATAACCCTAAACCCGATCCCGAACTCAAAATTCTCAACCTATGCCTAAACCTAATCCTAAACTCAAATCACCTAAACCAAACTTACACCTATTCCCAAATCCATTCACCTAACCTAAACTTAGACCCAAACACGAAAACATAACCTAAATCCGATCCTAAACCCGAAATTCTTAACCTATGCCTAAACCTAATCCTAAACTCAAATCACCTAAACTAAACCTACACCTATTCCTAAGTCCACAACTCTAAAGTAAACCTAGACCGAAACACGAAAACCTAACGCAAAACCCGATCCCGAACCCAGAATTCTCAACCTATGCCTAAACCTAATCCTAAACTCAAATCACCTAAACTAAACCTACACCTATTCCAAAATCCATTCACCTAACCTAAACTTAGACCCAAACACGAAAACATAACCCTAAACCCGTTCCCGAACCCGAAATTCTCAACCTATGCCTAAACCTAATACTAAACTCAAATCACCTAACCTAAACATACACCTATTCCTAAATCCACAACTCTAAACCAAACCTAGACCCAAAGATAAAAACCTAACCCTAAACCTGATCCTGAACCCGAAATTCTCAACCTATCCCTAAACCTAATCCTAAACTCAAATCACCTAACCTAAACCTACACCTATTCCTAAATCCATTCACCTAACATAAACTTAGACCCAAACACAAAAACATAACCCTAAACCCGATCCCGAACTCAAAATTCTCAACCTATGCCTAAACCTAATCCTAAACTCAAATCACCCAAACTAAACCTACACTTATTCCTAAATCCATTCACCTAACCTAAACTTAGACCCAACACGAAAACATAACCCTAAACCCGATCCCGAGCTTGAAATTCTCAACCTATGCCTAAACCTAATCCTAAACTCAAATCACCTAACCTAAACCTACACCTATTCCTAAATCCATTCACCTAACATAAACTTAGACCCAAACACAAAAACATAACCCTAAACCCGATCCCGAACTCGAAACTCTAAACCTATGCCTAAACCTAATCCTAATCTCAAATCACCTACCCTAAACCTACACCTATTACTAAATCCATTTACCTAACCTAAACGTAGACCCAAAAACAGAAACCTAACCCTAAACCCGATCCCGAACCCGAAATTCTCAACCTATGCCTAAACCTAATCCTAAACTCAAATCACCTAAACTAAACCTACACCTATTCCTAAATCCATTCACCTAACATAAACTTAGACCCAAACACAAAAACATAACCCTAAACCCGATCCCGAACTCGAAACTCTAAACCTATGCCTAAACCTAATCCTAATCTCAAATCACCTAACCTAAACCTACACCTATTCCTAAATCCACAACTCTAAACTAAACCTAGACCGAAACACGAAAACCTAACTCTAAACCCAATCCCGAACCCAAAATTCTCAACCTATGCCTAAACCTAATCCTAAACTCAAATCACCTAAACTAAACCTACACCTATTCCTAAATCGATTCACCTAACCTAAACTTTGACCCAAACACGAAAACCAAACCCTAAACCCGATTCCGAACACAAAACTCTAAACCTATGCCTAAACCAAATCCTAATTTCAAATCACCTAACCTAAACCTACACCTATTGGTAAATCCATTCACCTAACCTAAACTTAGACCCAAACACGAAAACATAACCCTAAACCCGATCCCAATCTAGAAATTCTTAACCTATGCCTAAACCTAATCCTAAACTCAAATCATCTAACCTAAACCTACACCTATTCCTAAATCCACAACTCTAAACTAAACCTAGACCGAAACACGAAAACCTAACCCTAAACCCGATCCCGAACCCAAAATTCTCAACCTATGCCTAAACCTAATCCTAAATTCAAATCACCTAAACTAAACCTACACCTCTTCCTAAATCCATTCACCTAACCTAAACTTAGGCCCAAACACTAAAACATAACCCTAAACCCGATCCCGAACCCGAAATTCTCAACCTATGCCTAAACCTAATCCTAAACTCAAATCACCTAACCTAAACCTACACCTATTCCTAAATCCACAACTCTAAACTAAACCTAGACCCAAAGATAAAAACCTAACCCTAAACCCGATCCCGAACCCGAAATTCTCAACCTATCGCTAAACCTAATCCTAAACTCAAATCACCTAACCTAAACCTACACATATTCCTAAATCCATTCACCTAACATAAACTTAGACCCAAACACAAAAACATAACCCTAAACCCGATCCCGAACTCGAAATTCTCAACCTATGCCTAAACCTAATCCTAAACTCAAATCACCCAAACTAAACCTACACCTATTCCTAAATCCATTCACCTAACCTAAACTTAGACCCAAACACGAAAACATAACCCTAAACCCGATCCCGAACTCGAAATTCTCAACCTATGCCAAAACCTAATCATAAACTCAAATCACCTAACCTAAACCTACACCTATTCCTAAATCCATTCACCTAACATAAACTTAGACCCAAACACAAAAACATAACCCTAAACCCGATCCCGAACTCAAAATTCTCAACCTATGCCTAAACCTAATCCTAAACTCAAATCACCTAAACCAAACTTACACCTATTCCCAAATCCATTCACCTAACCTAAACTTAGACCCAAACACGAAAACATAACCTAAATCCGATCCTAAACCCGAAATTCTTAACCTATGCCTAAACCTAATCCTAAACTCAAATCACCTAAACTAAACCTACACCTATTCCTAAGTCCACAACTCTAAAGTAAACCTAGACCGAAACACGAAAACCTAACGCAAAACCCGATCCCGAACCCAGAATTCTCAACCTATGCCTAAACCTAATCCTAAACTCAAATCACCTAAACTAAACCTACACCTATTCCAAAATCCATTCACCTAACCTAAACTTAGACCCAAACACGAAAACATAACCCTAAACCCGTTCCCGAACCCGAAATTCTCAACCTATGCCTAAACCTAATACTAAACTCAAATCACCTAACCTAAACATACACCTATTCCTAAATCCACAACTCTAAACCAAACCTAGACCCAAAGATAAAAACCTAACCCTAAACCTGATCCTGAACCCGAAATTCTCAACCTATCCCTAAACCTAATCCTAAACTCAAATCACCTAACCTAAACCTACACCTATTCCTAAATCCATTCACCTAACATAAACTTAGACCCAAACACAAAAACATAACCCTAAACCCGATCCCGAACTCAAAATTCTCAACCTATGCCTAAACCTAATCCTAAACTCAAATCACCCAAACTAAACCTACACTTATTCCTAAATCCATTCACCTAACCTAAACTTAGACCCAACACGAAAACATAACCCTAAACCCGATCCCGAGCTTGAAATTCTCAACCTATGCCTAAACCTAATCCTAAACTCAAATCACCTAACCTAAACCTACACCTATTCCTAAATCCATTCACCTAACATAAACTTAGACCCAAACACAAAACATAACCCTAAACCCGATCCCGAACTCGAAACTCTAAACCTATGCCTAAACCTAATCCTAATCTCAAATCACCTACCCTAAACCTACACCTATTACTAAATCCATTTACCTAACCTAAACGTAGACCCAAAAACAGAAACCTAACCCTAAACCCGATCCCGAACCCGAAATTCTCAACCTATGCCTAAACCTAATCCTAAACTCAAATCACCTAAACTAAACCTACACCTATTCCTAAATCCATTCACCTAACATAAACTTAGACCCAAACACAAAAACATAACCCTAAACCCGATCCCGAACTCGAAACTCTAAACCTATGCCTAAACCTAATCCTAATCTCAAATCACCTAACCTAAACCTACACCTATTCCTAAATCCACAACTCTAAACTAAACCTAGACCGAAACACGAAAACCTAACTCTAAACCCAATCCCGAACCCAAAATTCTCAACCTATGCCTAAACCTAATCCTAAACTCAAATCACCTAAACTAAACCTACACCTATTCCTAAATCGATTCACCTAACCTAAACTTTGACCCAAACACGAAAACCAAACCCTAAACCCGATTCCGAACACAAAACTCTAAACCTATGCCTAAACCAAATCCTAATTTCAAATCACCTAACCTAAACCTACACCTATTGGTAAATCCATTCACCTAACCTAAACTTAGACCCAAACACGAAAACATAACCCTAAACCCGATCCCAATCTAGAAATTCTTAACCTATGCCTAAACCTAATCCTAAACTCAAATCATCTAACCTAAACCTACACCTATTCCTAAATCCACAACTCTAAACTAAACCTAGACCGAAACACGAAAACCTAACCCTAAACCCGATCCCGAACCCAAAATTCTCAACCTATGCCTAAACCTAATCCTAAATTCAAATCACCTAAACTAAACCTACACCTCTTCCTAAATCCATTCACCTAACCTAAACTTAGGCCCAAACACTAAAACATAACCCTAAACCCGATCCCGAACCCGAAATTCTCAACCTATGCCTAAACCTAATCCTAAACTCAAATCACCTAACCTAAACCTACACCTATTCCTAAATCCACAACTCTAAACTAAACCTAGACCCAAAGATAAAAACCTAACCCTAAACCCGATCCCGAACCCGAAATTCTCAACCTATCGCTAAACCTAATCCTAAACTCAAATCACCTAACCTAAACCTACACATATTCCTAAATCCATTCACCTAACATAAACTTAGACCCAAACACAAAAACATAACCCTAAACCCGATCCCGAACTCGAAATTCTCAACCTATGCCTAAACCTAATCCTAAACTCAAATCACCCAAACTAAACCTACACCTATTCCTAAATCCATTCACCTAGCCTAAACTTAGACCCAAACACGAACACATAACCCTAAACCCGATCCCGAACTCGAAATTCTCAACCTATGCCTAAACTTAATCCTAAACTCAAATCACCTAACCTAAACCTACACCTATTCCTAAATCCATTCACCAAACATAAACTTAGACCCAAACACAAAAACATAACCCTAAACCCGATCCCGAACTCGAAACTCTAAACCTATGCCTAAACCTAATCCTAATCTCAAATCACCTAACCTAAACCTACACCTATTCCTAAATCCACAACTCTAAACTAAACCTAGACCGAAACACGAAAACCTAACTCTAAACCCAATCCCGAACCCAAAATTCTCAACCTATGCCTAAACCTAATCCTAAACTCAAATCACCTAAACTAAACCTACACCTATTCCTAAATCGATTCACCTAACCTAAACTTTGACCCAAACACGAAAACCAAACCCTAAACCCGATTCCGAACACGAAACTCTAAACCTATGCCTAAACCAAATCCTAATTTCAAATCACCTAAACTAAACCTACACCTATTGGTAAATCCATTCACCTAACCTAAACTTAGACCCAAAAACGAAAACATAACCCTAAACCCGATCCCAATCTAGAAATTCTTAACCTATGCCTAAACCTAATCCTAAACTCAAATCATCTAACCTAAACCTACACCTATTCCTAAATCCACAACTCTAAACTAAACCTAGACCGAAACACGAAAACCTAACCCTAAACCCGATCCCGAACCCAAAATTCTCAACCTATGCCTAAACCTAATCCTAAATTCAAATCACCTAAACTAAACCTACACCTCTTCCTAAATCCATTCACCTAACCTAAACTTAGGCCCAAACACTAAAACATAACCCTAAACCCGATCCCGAACCCGAAATTCTCAACCTATGCCTAAACCTAATCCTAAACTCAAATCACCTAACCTAAACCTACACCTATTCCTAAATCCACAACTCTAAACTAAACCTAGACCCAAAGATAAAAACCTAACCCTAAACCCGATCCCGAACCCGAAATTCTCAACCTATCGCTAAACCTAATCCTAAACTCAAATCACCTAACCTAAACCTACACATATTCCTAAATCCATTCACCTAACATAAACTTAGACCCAAACACAAAAACATAACCCTAAACCCGATCCCGAACTCGAAATTCTCAACCTATGCCTAAACCTAATCCTAAACTCAAATCACCCAAACTAAACCTACACCTATTCCTAAATCCATTCACCTAGCCTAAACTTAGACCCAAACACGAAAACATAACCCTAAACCCGATCCCGAACTCGAAATTCTCAACCTATGCCTAAACTTAATCCTAAACTCAAATCACCTAACCTAAACCTACACCTATTCCTAAATCCATTCACCAAACATAAACTTAGACCCAAACACAAAAACATAACCCTAAACCCGATCCCGAACTCGAAACTCTAAACCTATGCCTAAACCTAATCCTAATCTCAAATCACCTAACCTAAACCTACACCTATTCCTAAATCCATTCACCTAACCTAAACATAGACCCAAAAATAGAAACCTAACCCTAAACCCGATCCCGAACCGAAAATTCTCAACCTATGCCTAAACCTAATCATAAACTCAAATCACCTAAACTAAACCTACACCTATTCCTAAATCCATTCACCTAACCTAAACTTAGACCCAAACACGAAAACATAACCCTAAACCCGATCCCAAACCCGAAATTCTCAACCTATGCCTAAACCTAATCCTAAACTCAAATCACCTAAATTAAACCTACACCTATTCCTAAATCCATTCACCTAACCTAAACTTAGACCCAAACACGAAAACATAACCCTAAACCCGATCCCGAACCTGAAATTCTCAACCTATGCCTAAACCTAATCTTAAACTCAAATCACCTAAACTAAACCTACACCTGTTCCTAAATCCATTCACCTAACCTAAACTTAGACCCAAACACGAAAACATAACCCTAAACCCGATCCCGAACTCGAAATTCTCAACCTATGCCTAAACCTAATCCTAAACTCAAATCACCTAACCTATGAGTAGCTCGTACAGTATGTAGCCAGTGATACTTATGCCCTACAATTTACCTCCTTGGTTGTGTATGAAGGAATCATTTTCTATGATGTCGTTGCTTATTCCTGAACCCAAGTCACTGGGGAATGACATTGATGTGTATTTGCGACCGTTAGTAGATGAGTTAAACCAATTGTGGAGTCAATGTGTCCAGACGTATGACACTTTTGCAGAACAGACGTTTCGATTGCATGCAGCAGTCTTGTGGATAATAAATGACTTCCCTGCATATGAGAATTTGTCTAGGGGGAGCACGAAGGGAAAGTTGGCTTGTCCTACATCTAGTACTAAGACTTGTTTATTGTCATTGAAGCATGGTAAAAAAATGTGTTATATGAGCCATCGTAGCTTCCTTCCGAGGGATCATAGTTGGCGCAGGAAGACGATGATCTTTGATGGCAAACAAGATCATAGGCACCATCAAAAGAACTATCTAGAGAAGATGTGTTACAACAACTGAGTAACATTGAAGAAATTAGATTTAGGTAAGGCACCGCACTTAAAGAAGAGAAAACGTATAGTATTGGAGTATAACTGGAGGAAGAAGAGCATTTTTTTAGTTGCCTTATTGGAGTCATCTGAAATTACGACACAACTTGGATGTCATGCATATTGAGAAGAATATATGTGACAATGTCTTTGGAACATTGATGAACATAGAGAAGAAAACAAAAGATAGTTTTAAGGCTCGATTGGATCTACAAGCAATGGGTTTAAGGAAAGTGTTGCACTTACAACCACATGAAAATTCATATACTATACCATCAGCCTGCTACACATTGACAAAACTAGAGAAAAAATGTTTATGTGAATGGTTGAGATCGGTGAAGTTTTCCGATGGGTATGCATCGAATATCTCTCGGCGCGTAAATATTACGGAATATAAGGTAACAGGAATGAAAAGTCATGACTGTCACGTCCTTCTGCAACGTCTACTACTGGTTTCGATTCATGGATTCCTTAGCAAGGATGTCAGTGCTACGCTGATTGAGTTGGGGATATTCTTTAAGGATTAGTGTTCGAAATCTTTGAATGTAGAGGTTATTAAACAACTGGAGAAGGATATTGTCGTAATCCTTTGCAAACTTAAAAGAATATTTTCACCTACAGTTTTTCGATGTCATGGTATACCTAGCGATTCACTTACAGCACGAAGCGAAGCTTGCAAGCCCAGTATAATATCGTTGGATGTATCCGATCGAAAGGTGATAGAACAATGATCATAAATTTTTATTCATTCTATAAACTATGTATATCCATGTTTTCATGTCCTAAACATAGTGCAGATACCTTCACACAGTTAAAACGATATGTGAGGAATAAAGCACGTCCAGAGGGATCCATTGCTGAGGCGTACATTGATAATGGGTGCCTGACATTTTGCTCCATGTATCTTCGTGGCATAGAGACTAGATTCAACCGAGAAGATCGAAATGCCGATGAAGGGCAGGAGCATGAACAAGGACTCATATCTGTATTCGCACATAACGTCCGTCCTTTAGGATCGCCAACATTTTAGGATATGGACCTTCGGGATCAAGCGAGGCGCGGTGGTATGTGTTGCATAACTGTGAAGAAATAGAGTCGTACTTGGAGTAAGTCTTTAATCGATAATTGTATATCTACATACAATGATCTTAAAATTTCTTACTGACAACGTGCCAATTGTGTATAGCGAACACATCGAGGAGATGAAGTCTCAATACCCTACAAATTATGATCGAATGCATCAGGATCAGTTTCCAGAATGGTTCGCAAAACGTGTAAGATTAATTTACCTTCTATCTCACCACACTTATAATATTGTTGTATTACACAATATTTACACGTAATCTCAAATCCATAAACATTTATATTCTGTACGTGATAATAGATGAAGATGTTGCGCGCTAGCAACTCTGCGGATGCGTCTGATGCACTCTACTCACTGGTGTGTGGCCCTGATAGACGCATATCTAGATATACAGGTTGTATTAATGTAAACGGGATTCGGTTCCACACTGAAGAGCGTGAGAAATATAGGACCACATAAAATAGTGGGGTGGTTGTGAAGGAAACACATGAGGAGGTAGAAATTGATTTTTATGGTGTTTTGACGGATATTATTGAGCTGAGTTATTGTATGAGAAAGTGGGTGTACTTATTTAAATGCGATTAGTGGGACATTGGAAATAAGAAGTTGGGAATACAGAATGATGACTACTTCACGAGCATAAATTTATCTCGGAAGTGGTTTAAAGATGACCCATTTATCATAGCCGACCAAGCCGAACAAGTATTCTACCTCACTAATACCAAGTTAGGCTGCTCTTGGCACTGTGGTGCCAAAAATAAAGCCCAGGAACATATTTGACGTTTCCGAACTAGACGTTGAAGATAGCGATGAAGGGAGAAATGGAACATCGTCAGTTGAACAAGCATATCAAGAAGACATGCCATCTTGGGATAGAGGGAATGATCCAAATGTTGATATTGATGTAGTGCAATTGAATAGAGATGATGTGCCACCTGATCATGTTGATGCCTCAACCATAAATGACATTGTTAGAGATGATAGCGATTTCATCGATAATGACGTTGCAGACGATGAAGAGGAAATACTGATCAGTGATAGTGATGGTGAAGAAGAAAGAGTCCTAAGCGATAATGATTCAGACGACTATTATTAAATGTATACAAGATTTACATGTCATTTTTAATTCGATTAATTTAATTATTACATGGCTATATGTTTTACAAGTCATGATTTATTTCCTGAATTGACTTGTTTATAATCCACATTTACAGTTAAGTCACTTTTTTATCATGTCCTCCACAAACTAGAGCGTAGCGGAAGCACGCAGCATACTTCATCAGCTGTTGCGGATGGACTTTTTGACCCTATATTCTTTTGGTAGGGCCAGAGAGATACCCGGTCTGGTCGATAAATGTAGGGTGGAAGACGATGACTCAGATGAAAGATTATACAATCTTAAAGAAATTTCAGACCTGATGGAAGAATATAACCGCGAAAAACTTCGTATGGAAGATGCGACATTGTCACTTGCACATATGAACGGAGTCCCGAGAGATCAGATTTCTCCTATTGTGACTGGCATGTTGGTGTAACAATGTCGAGTGCTTCATACAGCTTGACATATACATCTGCAACGTACGATAACTTACGCAGGGAGTATTTCGGATAGTTGATCCGAAGTTAATTTGTATTACAATGAAATATATGTATTTAATATAGAATGACAATGTGTAATGAATTTTTTAACTTTTATATTCTGTTTGCGGTTTTATTATATTCTGCTTGCATTATCATATAATGGTCTAATCATATTTTTATCATCTCTCTAAGCATAAGTACAAATTCATTCTACCATGATGTTTATAAACTTGCATTGACATTGTTTAAATTTATAAGTTTGTATTTCAGACATATTCAGTCATGGCACCAGGTGGGAGATTAGGTCGTTCGCGCACTGGATCTACCCCTTCCACCCGTGATGCGACGCAGACAGCATCGACGTTGCACAGTGCATCACAAGCATCTGATCCTTCGGTTCAGCATACACCGGGCACTGCATGTAAGTCTAGACATTTATTTAGTGATTTTTGTTAATATTGTTACTTACATATATTTTTTCACGACAGCAGCTTCTACCAGCCGACGAGAACATGGACCCACGCGTGGGTTAGTTTTAGAGCGACTTACGCGAGAGGGTAGGGTGGCGGTAGAATTCCCACAGGACTGCCTTAGACCTGTTGGGGACAGTACCAGACTGTTTACGTCTGAGATCGGTGTCCTATGCAGATCTCTGGTCCCCGCCACCAGCCCCCGTTGGACTGACATGACAGATGATGTACGACAGCTCATCCGTCAGCACCTTCAGGTAAATTTTAGTAAATTGAAAATTTCTTTTGTGAAAGTTCATTTGCGGTTAAGTCTTATTCTTAATAAGTTTATTGCCTTAATTTATTATTTACGAAACTGAAGGATAAATTTGTCTTCGATTTGAATGTTCCTTACATTTCTCATGCCGTTGACGACATGATCAGAGAGCGGTTCAAGGAGTACCGCGGAGAGTTACACCAATGGTACAAGTGGTGCAGGAAACACGATAAGGCCGTACTGTCCGCACTGCCGCACATTACTACAGACGACTGGCGGATACTCTGCGAGAGATTTTCGTCGGAGGCTTTTCAGGTAATATTTACAAATTTATGATATCTTGAGGTAACAATTAAATTTGTAATTAAATTCACAATTAATAGCAATGTATTTTGTATAATGTGTTCAGAAGAGGAGTAGAATAAATTCTGTGAACAGAGAAAAGTTACAAGTGAACCACGTAGCTGGTTCAAAGTCATTTGTACGACATCGTTACGACATGGTAAGAAATTATTGATGATTATTAACGTAATATATTATTTTGATTGGCATTTATTATAAGTCTTCTTTCCTTTCGATTGTGCAGCGAGATTCCGTCACCGGCCAGGAGCCTAGACCAGTAGACCTCTACGGAGGGACTCACTGTCGGCAGGCGACGGGATCTTGTGTTCATCCTCGAGCCAGTGAGCATTGGGTAAAAATCTTTACTTTGTAAAATTTAATTGCGCATTGATTGATAATACTGTCATTCATGTCATTTTTTATGAAATTTCATATGTTTTCATTATAAGCGGCGATGGACACCATACGCAGTCAGCCCACTCCCGATGGTAGTCAGCAGAGTGAGCCAGAAATCCTGAGCGAGGTGCTTAGCACCCGTTCTGGATATGTGCGTGGGCTTGGCCATGGTGCCAAGCTCATGGCACCCACTAGAGGTGGCTCCAGCCGATCCCTAGCTGGTGAGAGCGCTCTACGTCGAGCTGATATCGCAGATAGAGAGGTTCAGCAACTACGGGTCGATGTCGATGAGATTAGAGAGCAGCTGGAGAGGCAGAGGGAGTAGGAGCAGAGGCATAGGGAGGAGGAGGAGCAGAGGCGTAGGGAGGAGGAGCAGAGGTGACGGGAGGAGCAGGAGAGGAGGATCGAGGAGTTGCGGCTGGAGCATGAGCGACGGATGCAGGAGATGTTTCAGGCTCTCGCTGCACGCTTTGGCACCGATGCCCCGCCAACTCCGCCTTCATCTTCGTGATTTTTTTTTTAATATACGAATGTTAACTTATATGTATTTGTGCGTGGATGAATATTGGTTGTTTGTGGATGTGGAATGGATTATTTGTGTATGGATGGTGTAGTTTATATTTATTCGTATGTATGTGGATGTGAATAGGATAAAAATGTATAGGTTTATTTACAGGTATATATTAGGAATTGTTTCCTGAATTTTGAAAACAAACGGAACCGGGAAAGGGAAACTATTATCAACGAAATTGTTCATAGGTAAAAAACATGGAAAAGTTTTTTACCGATAGAATTTTTCGTTGCTAATAAACTTGTAAAACTTTTACCAATGGATTGTTTCGTAGGTAAAAACCTTTTACCGACAGATTTTTTCGTAGGTAAAAACTTTTACCGATGAAACATTTTGTAGGTAAAGACTTTCTCGACGGATTTTTTCGTAGGTGAAAAGTTTTTACCAACGAAAATTTTCGTAGGTAAAAGTCATTACCTACGAAAATTTTCGTCGGGAAAATTTCTTTTACCAACGAATCACATTTCTTTCCGACAAAAAATCATATGTTTTTTCGACGATTTTTTTCATCGGTAATGATTTTATTATTTCCTACGAAACTTTTTTTCGTCGGGAAAAGCCTTTACTGACGACCTTTTTGTGACGATGTTGGCCGCGAAAAATTTCGTTGGGAAAAATATTTCCCGACGAAATTTTGCTAAAAGCCGATGAATTATTTCGTCGGTAAAAATGGAATTTCTTGTAGTGATGTTGATGTGATAGGGGATATAGTCGCAACTTTCGAGTCGATATCGGCGTATAACGTTAGCCAAGAGAAGGATGTGGAAACAACACTTTATTATACTGAGAAATCAATTCATATTTCTACACCTCTATGGATCATGCATACCGACCTCTACCAACCCTGGGATGATCCATACTTGGAAAATCAATGCCCAGGCAATCTGAATGGAGACATATTTTTTTTGACAAATATGATGTTGTCTCCTCTTATACATGTGGTGAAAACATTAATGAACCCACTGAAACTCTTTTTTGAAATTTTCAGTGGCTTATCTCGATCACTCACACACATGTATATTGTAACGCAGGATATTGGATGACGTTATTGCAAAACCTTTTGATCCATCTAATGATTCTGCTTGACTTTATGCTTTTGGATGAGTTGTTGGAATTGATCTCCTAGTCTGATGGAGGTATAGAGTAGTTAGGATTAGGATTTTTTTGTTTTTTTGTCTACTTTTTCATAGGTTTGTTAGAAGGAGGAAGAATTCCACTTTTCACTCTCTCAGGTACTATCATTCCTCACTCACTTTTATTTTAGAATTGCTCTCATGTTTTGCTCATTGCACATCTCTTACATTGAGGACAATGCAAGATTTGGTTGGGGGTGTAGGATTACTTGGATGAATCCAGCGTTTTGTAACATTTCGAGCAATTATGTAGAAAATTTTCGATTTCTCTAAAATTCAAAACTCTTTTGGAAAACTTTGTTTCTATGCATTCGAGATGATATGAGTATAAGAAGAGGAGATATGAAGTGTACAAAGTTGTAAGTCTTGAACTTCTCCTAGTATAATGGTTTTATTTGTGAATTCCCCTAGTTATGTGATTGATAGAAAATCTGAACACTTTTACACCTAGTTCACATTACACGATTTTCATGATTTGAAAGGATTATGTGATTTTTGGATTGGCTAGACTTAGATTTGAGGCGAGCGAACAAGTTTTTGGCGCCGTTGTTGGGGATTTAAGGTAGACTTAGATTTAAGGTGTTGAGAAACCAAGCCGGGATACTTTGTCCATCCTCGTCCATGAGAAAATAACGAAAGATGTGGATTTCTAAAAATCTTATCTAATTTAAAAGAAAAGGGAAAAGGAAGGGTGAAATTGGGAATGATGAAAAAATGGTGGAAAATTTCGATTAGGGCTACCTATTACCAACCGGGGGATGGTCTACCTGTAACCAAAGCCGGAAATGGGACGTAGTGTGAAAGCCGTCGGAAGGACAGTAAGGCAAATTCCTGTCATTGGCTTGATTGTTGCTCTATATACCTTGAGATCTATAGTCTAGTTGATCTAGGAAGAAGATAATCATGGAAACTCATGAGATGAACTTTCACAATGCACACTAGGTTGAATTTGTTTAAGCTCTTCTATTTATCAAACAATGAGAGGGAATTTCATATGGATACTTAATATGTTTTGAGAGTTCACGGTTTCAATCTCTGTCACCTAATATTTCTGAACCTTATACTTGTGTGTCTTGGTATGTATAGAAGAATGGTTTCTAAAGGAGAGTTAGGTTTTGGAGAATGGAATTGATTTCATGCATGTTTTGCTCGGGACTAGCAAAATGCTGGTTGGGGGGGTGTGTTGAGCTCTTAATTATGCATATTCTAACCCCAATTCATCCCTCATTATGCAAGGTTTTCATGAATTAACGACTAATCTAATACATGTTTTGTGATTGCAGGAATGACAGTGGACTTCACCCAATTAAAGACCAAAAGGATCCATTTAGAACGATTGGATGAAGGTAGAAGGAGGACCAAGGAAAGAAGAAATCAAGTAGAAGCGAAAGAGGAGGAAAGAAAGAAAGAAAAGATGAAATGAAGAAGGTCCGACAGGTCAAGACCGGTCTGCCAAGGAAGCCAGACCGATCATGACCAGTCGGCCACACCTTTGGGAGCTCGCTGGACTAAAAATACAACAGGGCCGACCGGTCTAGACCGGTCGGCCAGAGGATTTTTCAACTCCCAAGCATGCTAGACAGTTTAAATAAACAGTCCGATCGGTCGTGACCGGTCGGCCAGCCCAGTCCGACCGGTCCAGATCGGTCGGCCATGCGTAAGACAACAATTTTTCTATTTTGGGCTCCGGATTTCTCTGCGCACTGGTAACCTTACGCAAATTCTGGAAGATTCCGACGCTGTGGAGCTTCCCTACTATAAAAGGACACCTAGGGGCTCTTCCTAGGGTATCTAAGAACGGATTAAGCACAGTGGGAGGCGGCGAAAGTGGATTTCAGAGTTCCACATCTCCTCTTAGTTTGTTTACTATGTTTATGTTTTCCTTAATTTGTTTCATGTTTTCTTGGATCATAAACTGCTAAACCTCTTAGGTAGGGCTAAGAGGTGAAGCTTGTAGTGAATCTAAGATGTTTCAATTCGTTTAAGATGGTTTTAAGTTGGATTTCATGTTTATGAACAATGGTTTGAAGTTTAATTCAAGTTCTAAGTAGTTTTTCTTAGTCTTATGATGACTCATGGATGTTTGGAAGAATTGCTTGAGTTCTTAATTGTTGTGAACTAGTCTAGACATGTATGATCCGAGGAATTGGAGTACGCTCTAGATTCATGATCTTCATGTGGGAACTTCCTACCAAAGTTCTATTTTCTGGATTTCTGAACTATGTGAGACTGTGTATGTGATTTGAATAAGTTCAAATCATAATCTAGTTTTGTCTTGTGACAGGATTTAACGATGGTTATGATTGTGATCTTAGCCTATTGGAATTGGGACTGACCTATGTAATTGAGTATGCTCGTCCTAGCTTGCATTGAGTGAATCATACACATTGATCTTACATATGGCAGATTGTTGGTTTAATTGATTTATCATCCGACTAGATAGATTTTAATTTCGATTCTAGTTGAGAAAGTGTGAGACCACAGCGAATTGAGCATCAAGGATTGCTACAAGTGGATACTTGAACCCCTAGCGCCTTTTTATTAATTGATTACTTCATTTTAGTTCAAAGTTACTATTTACATCAATCATCTCAAATCTGGTTGTTAGCTTGTCAATAGAAACTATTGGAAGTATTTGTGAATTCCTACATACGTCCTTGTGGATCGACCTTGGTCTTACCGAGATTATTACTACATCGCAACCCTACATTTGGGGAAGCGAACACCCATACACACCCGTCAGTCACTAGTCACCAGAGTGAAATTAACCCTACTAATGGAAGCAAGAAACCCCCAATACACTTCCACTAGATAGTGCATGGCAAGAAGTGAAACAAGTTCCCAAAACTTCATCCATGACACCCAGATGGGCTGGCTCACCAAGTCGAGCCCTAGTGTATGCATGAGTTTGTTTCCCCTTTTATTAAGTATTTTACATACAACCATTTTTTTAGCAGCTCACTGGACAATATAGGGAGTTGCAAGCGACCCAACATAGGCCAACAGCTCGGGCTTAGTGTCCATGGAACCAACCCCGGCTAATGAAAATTTGTATACCATTATTGTCCACTCATTGTCCCGTTTTATGATTTCATCATGTCCTAAAAAGCCAATGTTGTACATCATGATCAAATTCATTAAAATACTCATGTAATGTAAATGGATCCAATCAAGCATCATGTACATGTAAGGATCCATTGACAAACAATCACTTCATTCTCTCAGTTAAGTCAAGATATATTCTTCCATCATGGACACCTCTCATGGGTTCCATCTCTCTACATCGAATAATTTTACCAACTTAGGGACAAAGAGTATACAATAATGGGAAGTCCATATGATGATCTTATACACATATTTCATATCACAATACAAAAACCAATGTTACTTGTAACACATATACTAAGAAAATAAGGGCATAGATTTCACAAAGATAAATAACATAAATACACATACTTCATAGTAAAAAATCTAAACAAGGAATCACATCATTATATAATGATATTCATTACAAATCCTACATTAGACTTCATGTTATATGTGTTAGTGCACTTTTCTATGGCATACTAGTGCACCTTGTTTGTCAATTACTTAGGTCAGTGAGTCTAGTGTCGGTTGAGCTTAATGAAGATGAAGACCGAAGACTCAAGTGGCCCCACTGCATCAAGGAAAAAGAAACAGGTAAAAGTGATGCCTTGATGTGCCTTAACCTTGTCCAAAACCTAACCCTTTACCTCTTTGATGACCTTGACCATCTTAGGAATACTCTTAGTCATCATAGATTGGCCCTAGGTGTCCCAAAAGTGCACCCAAACCTTGGCCAAAGTGAGAGGGTTGAGAAAGGAGTGGGTCAGCAATCATCAGGCTAAACCCAGGCTTGACCGACCGGTCAAGACCGGTCGGACTGGGTCCCCAACAGGACAGCATCCTGCTGTGTCAAACAGGCCATAGGGCCGACCGGTCTTGACCGGTCGGTCAGCTGGGCTCGTCCGACCGGTCTTGACCGGTCGGGCAGACCCCCCAGCAGTGACAGCAAGCTTCTGTCCTCTTTTTTGCTGTGGTCGACCAGTCAAGACTGGTCATGGACCCCTGGCCGACAAGTCACGACCGGTCGGCACTAGCCATTTTTTGCCCATTTTGAATCCGTTGCACACTTTTTTATAAAAGGGCTTGGCTCGAATTGAGGGTCAAGGAGAGGGATTTCGAGAGGAGTGAAGCCACCATTGTTGGAAACCATTTGAGGCTCATTCTCAACCTATGCAAGGCATCTTCCTTGTGCTTTAACACAAGATTGGAGCATTCCAAGCTCATGAAGAAGATGACCTTTATCCCCTCTTGATCTCTAGAGTTTGGAACCTTCTTGATAGGCATATCCTTGTCCAAAACTCTAAGATGAGATCGTTGTAGGAGAGAACCTCTAGGCAACCCATTCCCATTAGTTGTAGAGTTCTCAAACCTACCCTCCTATCACCTTGGGCATCTCAAAGGCATCACATGCAAGGTGTTTGATCAAGTGTGGTGAGGCATTGGCAACGCAATGGCAACACGATCGTGGGAGCAAGGGAAGCTTATTGAGGCACGGGAGAGCGGAGATCAAGCAACCGAAACTGGCGATGAACAAGGGGCTCATCCGACAAGTAAGGTTGTCTTTATTGAGAGTCCATCCACTCAATTCCCTTTGGGAGTTGAGTGTAGAGTTTGTTAGTCAAACTCGATCTAGGGACGTTAGCCGTTCCTTGGCCCGTTAGCCGGGCCTAAACTAAGTCTCCGAGGGGGAGCCTCCGACACGGGAGTGAACGTGCGTCGGGTTGAGAGTTAGCCTATGTCCAAAACTCCATTCGGGTTGAGAGTTAGCCCTTTGTCCAAAACTCCAGTTATGGTTGAGAGGTGAACTGGTAAAAACTTCGTATAAAGGTTGAGAGTTGAACCTCATTTAAAACCTCCGATAGTGAATGCGGTGTGCTCAAAGGAGTTGAGTACTTGAACCGAGAGTAGAGTAGACCCAAAGTCGAACCACTATACATGCTTATGTTTGTGATTGTATTAAGCACATTGGTATCTTAGCATTGGATGTTTAATTGTTTAATTATGAATGCTTGATAGGAATGTATGCTAGGCACTAGATTGGCACATCCACACACAAGATGTACTTTCACTAGGTGTGTAGACTTGAGCTCATTGATCCATTCTCATAAGTCTACATAGGTTGTATAGGTTAGGAGCTTGATTAGTTAAATCATTTATTTACCTATGCATGCTTAGACTAGAATTGTTTATTGCTTAACCATATGCTAGTCTTGTGATTGGACCCACTTAGGCTTGGAAGCCGAAGTGTTCTTACTTAGTTGAATTTGTTGAATTGTGTAAGTAGGCGAAAAAAATTTCAAAAAGGTCCTAATCACCCCCCCTCCTATAGGTTTAGCCATAATTCTAGTTGCTCTCTAAGCTTCCGCACATACATAGGTGTCGTGTTAGACTACCGACGTACTTTCAATATGGATCAGTAATTCAAAACAAAATAACTTCTCATGCCACAAAAGAAACTTATGATAATCATGATATTATTAATGAAAGAATTGAAGGAAAATCCTCACCTTAGGATGGACTTAGAAGAGGGTTGTAGAAGATCCTAGCCGCTGAAAAAATATGAGAAAGAACTCCCCTCTCTTCTCTTTTTCTCTTCCTCTCTCTTCTCTCTATCTCTCTTTCTCTTTCTTTCTCTATCTCTCTCTTTCTCTCTCTAAATTCATGGGTAGTGCTCTATATGGCCAAAAGAGGCCCTATTTATAAAGCTTGGGTCGGATTCTAGGGTTTAAAGTAGATAAGAAAGCAATAGATGGACGATTGCTATTTTAAGATGAGTTTTTAAGATATTTCGAATCACTTTGGGAGGCACACACACAACGGATGGAAAAGAGGTTTCGGGTGAGGGTTATGATGAGTATGGGCCACAAAATAGATGTAATAGATTTCAGAATGGGGCCTATACACGAACGAACAATCGGTGTGAAACGAATAGGAAAGAGAGAGAATGAAAATGGAAACTTTTGAACGGATGATTTATCTGATGATCGGACACCTAGGATAGGTTTGGATAAGTCCAATTAGGCATGTGGGGTCCACAAAACGAAGGCACATACTCGTTTGGTTGGACTTTTGCACAGCGAGAGAGTTTAGAGGATGATTCTTCAAATTATTGGAAATCTCTGTTTTCTATGACATTTGCTACGTTGGATAGTTAGGAAGGATACTCAAGATCCTCTAAAAGGTTCCCTAGTTTTCCACGTGAAAAGAAATTCTGGATTAGGAGATCACAAAACTCAAGGGTTGAGAAAAAAAGGAGATCGTCTTTGATTTGTGATGAAACTAAGAACTACTTGATAGGAGGGGGGTTTTGATTCCTAGGAAGAAGATGAATGGGTCGGATTAGTGAGATGGGGCCCACACGGTGGCCAACGAATGGGACAGTGTTCGCTCGCCTCAAGTGTAAGGCTGCGATGTAGTAATAAATCTCGGTAAGATCGAGGTCAATCCACAGGGAAAGAGGTAAACAATTCCAAGTACTCTAGTAACTAAAACATAAGAAGTTTAAGAAAGTAGTTTTTCACATGAAATAGGAAAATCTAAAAATAAGAAGAACTAGAGCATCAAGGATCCACTTGTAGTAGTCTAATGTCAATCCATTCATCCAAGTACAACACAATTAGAATCAAAGTCCTATCTCTCATCTAATTGGAATATATAACATTCAAGCACAAACAGTCCCACTTAAATCTGGAAATCAGATTTCTAGTTCTAATGGAGCACATAGAACTTGAACTTGTAGCCTTCAGAGTAACAGCCATGCCTATGGACTATGGCATGCTCAAGGGTTAGTACAATTCGAATTCAAACACCCAATCATAGTAATCGTAGAGAATTGCAAGGAGCTCATGTCCGGAGCACACAAACTCTCACAAAACTTCTAAAAAACCAAACTTTATTCAAACTAGAACTTCAAAATCCAAAATTAAGAAAAGGGTACTTGAAATAAAAGAATTAAAGCATTGGAACCAACTACAAATTTCACCTCTAGCTCTAGCTAAGAGGTTAGCTAAGGAAAAGCATATTAAAACTAGAACTAGAACTAAGAAAAGGAAGAAAAACTAGCTCGAGGAGGCTAGGAAGCCTCCTATGACTTGAACTCCTTGCTTCCCACGTCCTTGCTTGCCTTGGAATAGAAGAGAGCACCTCCTTTTATAGTGCAGCAATAGTACAGCAACATAGCAGAATTTGTTTCGCTTGGTACTGCTTAACCAATGGTCGGATTGCCTTCAAATTTGATTTGTTGCTTCCTTGTAATGTGATCTTCCTCATAGTTGATTTAGATTTCCAAGATTATCCTCTGAATGGGCCCACCAATCATATCACATACCGCCTCTCAAAATCGCGCACTTCGGGTACCTTCAGAACCAGTCATCTTGCTTTCAACGCTCCAGAGTGTACAGAGGTCGGATTGATCTCAAATTTTGAACATTGGTAGAACACTTCCTCCTCTACATGATAGATGGATTAGATTGTCCAAAACAATCCTAGAATGTGGTCCTAAAATTAGAACACTTAGGGCTTTTATAAACTCTGCACAGTTGGATCTTTCTGGATGGTTCATCTTTCTTCAACCGGTACGATCAAACCACACATCCTTTTGATCTGAAACTTTTGTGGTTATTCATATATGTATGTGGTCTAAAAGATGGTCGAAGTAGATTCTTCATATCATCAATGATGGGTCACCTGGACCGGCCCAGAGTGGAACAGCGAAATCTGGAACTTCCTGGATAGTTCATATTGTTTTGGCCACCACGGTCAATCCGTAGCTCCGATCGACACGAAACTACTTGGGTTATTTCGGTGTCGAGCTCCTCTTCAACATGGATGTGTTCGATTTCCAAATATCATCAAGATGGCTTCAGAAAACTGTTTCGAAAATCCCAAAACGGGAATAGCTTGCTGCCTGAAATCTGGAAGTGCAAAATTGCATGGCCGACCGGTCTAGACCTGTCTGGCAGGTGTCCAGGGAGTGCAGCCAACCGGTCTAGACCGGTCTTGACCAGTCGGACCCAGTTTTTGCAGTTTTTGTTCTATCTTTTCTTCTCTCCTTCCTCTCTCTTTGCTTTCTTCTTTCTTTGGTCCACCTTGGACCTTCATCAAAGGCTCCTAAACATGGTCTTTTGGTCTCCAATTGGGTGAAGTTCACTCTCATTCCTACAATCACAAAATATGCATTAGATGGGCCTTTTAAACATGAAAACCATGCATATAATGTGATGTAATGGGTTGGCAAATGTATAAATTGGAGGTTCAACACACCCCCCAACCAGCTTTTTGCTAGTCCCGAGCAAAATATGCGTGAAACAAGTTCAAACCTCCAAAACTAACTCTCCTTCAGAAACCATGTTTCTATCCACTCCAAGACATACAAGTATAAAATTTGAAAAAATTAGGTGATAGACGTTAAAACCTTAAACTCTTAGAACATAATAAGTGTCCATATGAAATTCCCATTGATTGATTGATAAATAGAAGAACTCGAACAAATTTAACCTAGTGTGCATAGTGAAAGTTCATCTCATGAGTTTCTGGGATTATCTTCTTCATAAATCAACTAAACTATAAATTTCAAGGTGCACAAAGCAACAACAAGCCAATGACAGGAATTTGCCTTACCGTCCTTCCGATGGCTTTCACACTACGTCCCATTTCCGGCTTTGGTTACGGGTAGACCATCCCCCGGTTGGTAATAGGTAGCCCTTTTCGGAATTTTCCACCATTTTTTCATCATTCCCGATTTCATCCTTTCTTTTCCTTTTTCTTTTAATTTAGATAGGATTTTTATAAATCCATATCTTTCGTTATTTTCCCATGGACAAGGATGGACAAAATACCCCGGCTTGGTTTCTCAACACCTTTAAATCAAAGTCTAGCTAATCCATAAATCACATAATCCTTTCAACCCATGAAAATCGTGTAATGTGAACTAGGTGTAAAAAGTGTTCAAATTTTCTATCAATCACAACAATAGGGGAACTAACATATAAAACCATTATGTTGGGAGAAATTCAAGACTTACAACCTCACACACTTCGTATCTCCTCTTCTTATACTCCTATCATCTCGAATGCATGGAAATAAGGTTTTCTAAAAGAGTTTTGAATTTTTAGAAAATTCAAAAAAATTTGCGCATATGAGGCTCGAAATGTTGCATCATGCTAGATGAAGGATCTCATCTCACCCCCCAACCAAAATCTTACATTGTCCTCAATGTAACAAGATATACAATAAGCATAACATGAGAGCAATGAAATAAAATAAAGGAGAGTGAGAACGAGAATACCTGAGGTAGCAAGTTGATCAATTTTAGCATCTTCCATTGTCTCAATGAGACTTATTCAATCCTAATTGCAGAAAAATAAATCCTAACCTACCTACCTACCTTTGATTAGTCCGATCGACTACATGATCAAATTTGAGCAGGATCTTCATGAATTTCAATAAATTTCTCATGAGGACCATCCAAAGTCCTGCTCGACAGTAGACATAGGTGCTTGTCTTCATTGAAGTCCAATATTTATGTACACCACATGCATGATAGGAGGAGATAAGAGCAGCAAAAAGATATCTCCTCAAATTCTGATTTGGGTTATGATTGATTAAAAATGGGTCCTCCCAATCAGAATTTTCAATGGGCCGAAGGACCCATGATGGTGAAGAGACATTCATCGTGTATTCTTCATTTAGAGTTATCTCCTCCACAATTTCAGAATTATATGGTGCTTCCACAAACAATGGTAAAGAGTGTAAAACAGTGGAATGGTGTTCTTCAGGCACCGACACCGTGTTTAACAAAATGTCCAACTCCTTAATCATCTCATCATCAAGATCATAAGATTGGGCCAAGCATTCCTCTAGGAAATCGAGATAGTCAGATGAAGGGTCCTCATCCTCCCTTAATGATTGAAGAAATTCTATTTCAATGGTAAGGAATTCCTCCTCTATAGAGAGGAGGTCTTCCAAGGAAAAATTTTCAGATTTAGGGGTATCATCTAACATTAGTTGATCTTTTAAAATTTCAGATTGTGCCACCTCATCATCCAAAGGAAAAGAATTTTCAATCAAAGGGAGGTCTACCACAATAGAATTTAGCATGTGTTGTTGGTGGAAGGACTCAAAAAGATCGACTTCGGCCATCTCTCTAGCATGCATATCCTCTAGAGACTCATAATCATTATGCCCATTGGAAAAAGAAACCATAGATTCATAACCATTCACCAAACCCTCATTGTAGGCAACCCCACTACCACTTTCAAATTTTATGGATTCCTCGGGTTCGTCAACCGTCATTGAAATCTCTTCATCATTAAGTTTAAAGCATCCAAAAGAGATAGTGGACTCACCATAATTGATGATGATATTGGGATCATCGAAATCAATCTCCTTTAAAAGTCTATCCATTAAATCCGAAGAAGGTGGGACTTGGGTAGCCCCATCATCCTCATTAGAGGGGATTGATTCGATGCCCCCAATTTCGGGCTCAACGTCTTCATAAGATGGTGAGGAAGCTTGATTTAATTGTTCATCCACATACTCATTCCATATTTCCTCAAGCATTTGTGTATACTTATCATCAAAAGAGAAAGACGTTTTAGGGTGATTGTTAACAACCATGGTTGGTTCCTCCCTTGAACAAGGAGAATGATGGTTTTCCCAATTAAGACCGTATGCATTGTAGGATGAAAAGTTGTATGATGGTTGATAGGCATATCCATACAAGTAATCACGCATTGTCTTAACCGGTTGGCTACTATTCACCTGTCCCTTTTGTTGTTGCACACCTCCTACCATAACCAGTGGAACACTCATGTTATTTTCAATCCGGTAATCACGTAATGTTTTTCCTGGATGGTTATCCAATTTTGCTTCGTTCCTCAATATGTGTATTGTTTTCATTAATGTAATCACGCATCGTCTTACGTGGGGAGGTAGTGGAGGTTGATTGAATCTCAGAAAAATACTTATGCTTATAATGGTTCCAATCATAAAGATTTTGGGTTTCCCAATCCGACGTCTCATCCTCCAAAAGGCACTTGTACGCATCATTCGTCCAATCATACATGATGAAATTTTAAGGAATTGGAAACTACCCTAATCTAGGAAAAAGAACAAAAAGAAGAAAGATGGGGAGATGTTACCAAATAGAGTGAGATCTATGTCAGCAACAATGTCCTACAAAATCAAAAAAAAATTGTTAGTAATCTAAAAAAAAAAAAATCAGAAAATCTACTTCTATAAAAACTGAAAATCCTACCTAACTAAGATTACTCTATAGCTACTAGAACAATTAGAACCGTTTAACCTTTTCCCCGGCAGCGGCGCCAAAAACTTGTTCGCTCGCCTCAAGTGTAAGGCTGCGATGTAGTAATAAATCTCGGTAAGACTGAGGTCAATCCACAGGGAAAGAGGTAAACAATTCCAAGTACTCTAATAACTAAAATATAAGAAGTTTAAGAAAGTAGTTTTTCACATGAAATAGGAAAATCTGAAAATAAGAAGAACTAGAGCATCAAGGATCCACTTGTAGTAGTCTAATGTCAATCCATTCATCCAAGTACAACACAATTAGAATCAAAGTCCTATCTCTCATCTAATTGGAATATATAACATTCAAGCACAAACAGTCCCACTTAAATCTGGAAATCAGATTTCTAGTTCTAATGGAGCACATAGAACTTGAACTTGTAGCCTTCGGAGTAATAGCCATGCCTACGGACTATGGCATGCTCAAGGGTTAGTACAATTCGAATTCAAACAACCCAATCATGGTAATCTTAGAGAATTGTAAGGAGCTCATGTCCGGAGCACACAAACTCTCACAAAACTTCTAAAAAACCAAACTTTATTCAAACTAGAACTTCAAAATCCAAAATTAAGAAAAGGGTACTTGAAATAAAAGAATTAAAGCATTGGAACCAACTACAAATTTCACCTCTAGCTCTAGCTAAGAGGTTAGCTAAGGAAAAGCATATTAAAACTAGAACTAGAACTAAGAAAAGGAAGAAAAACTAGCTCGAGGAGGCTAGGAAGCCTCCTATGACTTGAACTCCTCGCTTCCCACGTCCTTGCTTGCCTTGGAATAGAAGAGAGCACCTCCTTTAATAGTGCAGCAATAGTACAAGCAACATAGCAGAATTTGTTTCGCTTGGTACGGCTTAACCAATGGTCGGATTGCCTTCAAATTTGATTTGTTGCTTCCTTGTAATGTGATCTTCCTCATAGATAATTTAGATTTCCAAGATTATCCTCTGAATGGGCCCACCAATCATATCACCGACCGCCTCTCAAAATCGCGCACTTCGGGTACCTTCAGAACCAGTCATCTTGCTTTCAACGCTCTAGAGTGTACAGAGGTCGGATTGATCTCAAATGTTGAACATTGGTAGAACACTTCCTCCTCTATATGATAGATGGATTAGATTGTCCAAAACAATCCCAGAATGTGGTCCGAAAATTAGAACACTTAGGGCTTTTATAAACTCTGTGCAGTTGGATCTTTCTGGATGGTCCATCTTTCTTCAACCGGTACGATCAAACCACACATCCTTTTGATCTGAAACTTTTGTGGTTATTCATATATGGATGTGGTCTAAAAGATGGTCGAAGTAGATTCTTCATATCATCAATGATGGGTCACCTGGACCGGCCTAGAGTGGAACAGCGAAATCTGGAACTTTCTGGACAGTTCGTATTGTTTTGGCTACCACGGTCAATCCGTAGCTCCGATCGACACGAAACCACTTGGGTTATTTCGGCGTCGAGCTCCTCTTCAACATGGATGTGTTGGATTTCCAAATATCATCAAGATGGCTTCAGAAAACTATTTCGAAAATCCCAAAACGGGAATAGCTTGCTGCCTGAAATCTGGAAGTGCAAAATTGCATGGCCGACAGGTCTTGACCGGTCGGACAGGCTGGCCGACCGGTCTTGACAGGTCTAGACATGTCTGGAAAGTGTCCAGAGAGTGCAGCCGACCGGTCTAGACCGGTCCTTGACCGGTCGGGCCTTCTTGGCCGACCGGTCTTGACCAGGTCGGACCCAGTTTTTGCAATTTTTGTTCTATCTTTTCTTCTCTCCTTCCTCTCTCTTTGCTTTCTTCTTTCTTTGGTCCACCTTGGACCTTCATCAAAGGCTCCTAAACATGGTCTTTTGGTCTCCAATTGGGTGAAGTTCACTCTCATTCCTACAATCACAAAACATGCATTAGATGGGCCTTTTAAACGTGAAAACCATGCATATAATGTGATGTAATGGGTTGGCAAATGTATAAATTGGAGGTTCAACAGACAGCGGTCGTGCGTGGGCGGATACACACTGCCGTGCGCGAGACGCACAGTCAAAGTGCGTTTGACTGCACGTCCTAACATGTGCAACGCACACGTGGGTCCCACCTTAATACATATGTGAATTTTGCTCCAATCAAAAGGTGGGCCACCTAAAATTAAGATTTGACACAAAAAATTGGACAGATCCGAGATCGAGTGGGCCACATACAGACCAATTTCTGATTTGACTATTTCTAGGTTGATCCAAGAGCTGAAATTCGACGTGTATAGCTAAAATATGCCCAAAAGCTTAAGTCCAGGGTTTTGAGTGAAAGTGATTGTCAGAAACTATAATACTTAAAAATGGCATCTTAACTTAAGTTTGACTAATGACATTTTTGTAATTATCTGAAAAGCGCTTGATTTTTGAAATCTAATCCTTCTACGATGTTTATGGGATCATTCTAAGCAACTTTTGTAAAGGGTCCCCTATCAGATCTCCTACGGATGTCCCGCTATTGGTAAATCAACGGTAAATGTACGATAATTAATAAAAATAAATAAATTAAAAATGAATTTTTAAAAAATTTTAAATAAATCTAAAAAATCTGGGGCGTTACAGCAGCCCACATCAATCTTCACACAAATATCACCAGCCCCCATGATCTTGGATATTCCAAAGCTTCCCATCTTCATGGCGCCAAAGTTGCTTTACTTGTAACTTGTGAAGAACTTCCTGCGTGGAGTAGCTTGATACGACGCTCTCGAGTCTATCACCCAATTAGTGTCATGACTCGTAGCGGTGAGACAAACATCATGATCTGTAGAGAGTATAATAACCATGTCTCCATCTGAGGCGACTACAGTAGAAATTAATTCATCATTCTTCTCCTTCCCTTTACCCTTCTTTTCTTTATAGCACTCATACTGGTAGTCGCCCATCTTGTTATAATACTAGCACTCAACTTCTTTCCTAGATCTAACTGTCTTCCTTTAATACAGCCCTTCTAATTTCTACCAAAGGCTAACGGTTGAGGTCTCAGTGAACACTTGATGGAACACCGTGTCATCCAACCTTCCATTTTCTTTTCTTATCTTCCTTTTTGTTACGACATCCGTTTTTGTAGTGACCCTTTTTACCACAATTTCAACATTCGACATCTTTCCTTATCTTCGGCTTGCCTCTAAATTTATCACAGGTTTTACCACCCTTCATGTTCTTTCCTCTCCTCCAATTCTCTGTCACAAGGGTCTCTTGCTGAGAAGACCCTGAGATTTCCTCCTTGTCTCCTCATTGAAGAGACAACTGGTCACCTGCTCCATGAACACCTTTCCGTTTAGAGCAGATTTACTTAAAGACACAACTAATGCCTCCCAACTATCAGGCAACGAGCTAAGCAATAGCAAGGCCTGCAGCTCATCGTCCACGACCATCTTCATAGTGTAGAGATTGTTCACAATACTTATGACTTCATTCATTTGCTCAGCTACTAAACTATTTTCTTTGAACTTCAGATTTACAAGTTTTCTTATCAAGAAGATTTGCCAGTTGTCTTCCTCACATACAACCCTTCTAATTTCTGTCATAGGCTAGTGGCTGAGGTCTCCATAAACATGTGGTGGAACATCGTATCATCTAGCCACTATGTAATAAATCCCACTGTATTTTGGTCCAACCTTCTTCCAATCTTCATCGGACATATCCTTCGACCTAGCCGATTCCCTTATAATTGGAGCATATAGGTCTTTACAATAAAGTATATCATCCACCTTAGCCTTTTATATGGGCCAATTAGACCCATTAAGGCTGATCATCCTTGATGAGCCACCGTCCATAATTCACAACGATCCAACTATCCGTTTACACAACTTGGACACTCTGATACCACTTTTATTAGGGGAGGTGCACAAAACCTTAGGATCTCGCACCCCAACTACCGTGAAGTATGGGATATGATAATGCGAAAAACATGATCACACAATCAACCATACAAAGACAGAGATTTCTATGTGGAAAACCCTTAAACAGAGGTAAAAACCACTAGACCTTGTCCAGATAACAAATCCACCATGTAAAAGCCAATTACACAGCGATCACAAGGACGCCCCACTTGGATCCAATTAATCTTCACCCATAAGGGTGGATAACAATTAAAGAGAACTGAAAACAAAGAGATCTCACCAGATCCAAGGATGCAAGAGAAATCGAGATGTCGTTTGCTACGTGAATGAGCATCACAAGCAAAAATATCTTCTCTACAATCTTCTTCTCTCACTTTCTCTTCTTCTTCTTCTTCTTCTTTTTCTTCTCTCTCTCTCTCTCTCACCTCGAATGTGTAGAACACCTATTAAGATGCCCTAATCTTCACATTACAAGAAATAGGTTATTTACCGATGAACTTATTTCCAACGAAATTGATTTCGTCGGTAAACATGATTTTTCCCGACGAAATAAATATTTCATCGGCAAAAGATACAAATCCCTCCCGCTATGACCAAATATGTTCCCGCCACCATTTACAATGACGGCCTGGAAACATTTCCCGACGATATTAGGTATCGTCGGTGAAAACTATTTTCCCGACGATTATTTCGTCGGTAAAGTTAATTTTTCCTGACGAACCAAATAGTTCACTGGCAAAAGGTCCATTGGTGTCCTTTACGATGACGGAGAGGCTATTTTTACCGATGTTATACAATATCTGGGTAAAAAGTCTTTGGCCGACTTAAAAATTCGTTGGTAAAGAAACTCTGTACCGACGAAAAAGATACATCGTCGGGCAAAATGAACTGGTGGACTTATTATTTCACTTTGTGTGGTTGATCATGGATGTTCATTTATAAATTTTTTTTGGTGTAGCTAATAAGTATATTTAAAAACATATGTACGGAGTGGATGGGGCTGATAGAGCATGGGTGGGCCCAAATATTTTTAAATCTGTTTACCGACGATTTGTAAAAACTATCACTAATGAAAATTTTCGTCGGTAATAATGTTATATTTTAAGTCGAAACAACTCCAGTGCCCATCCATCTCTCTCACTCGTTGTCGCTCTCTCTCTCTCTCTCTCTCTCTCTCTCTCTCTCTCTCTCTCTCTCTCCTGCCATTACCGTCGTCCAGCCATCACCGACGTCCGGCTGTCACTGCCTTACGCTATCCGGCCGCCACCCAAGTCAAGTCCGGCCATCACTACCTTACACCGCACGTCCGGCCATCATCACCTCCGGTAACCCCTGTTAGGGCTCAAATTTGTACCCATTATAAAATGGTATTCAACGGTCCATCTACGATGATTCGGACTGATTTCGAGATCCGAAATACTCGAAAAATGCCAGTGCCGCCCTAACATGCGCAATCGTGACTGAAACCTATGAATGCTATTTCGGGGTGGAATCGGACATGCGAATTACCGCCAAATGATCCGGAACGCCCTAAAACCCTTAACCTGCAAGTTTCGAGGTCGTACGATGCATATTTTTACCAGCGCGCTTCCAAATGCATTTTTTGCCCTGACTTATCCGACTATAAGGGCCCAAAAGCCTACAGGTACCATTTCGGGCTGGAATCAGACATGCGGATTACCGCCAAATGATCCGGAATGCCCGAAAAACCTTAAGTAGCAAGTTTGAAGTCATTGCGTGCATATTTCTACATGCATTTGTTCACTCTCTCTCCACATGCATTTGTTCACTCTCTCTCCACATGCGAATGTATTAAGGAAACATGCATTCACTCTCTCACCACATGCGCATGAGAGCTCTCTCTCTCCCTTTTCAATATTCTAAATAAAATAAAAATTACAAAAATCATGAAAATATGCTAAGTGGGGCCACATGCGACCAAAACAGAGGCCACATGCGCCCATACCAGTGGCACATGCGCCCATGCTATGCCACATGCGCCTGGTGCATGGGGACATGCGCATGATCCCATCACATGCGCATGACTCGTTTCTCCAAATATTTCCATACGCATGATCCCCACAACATGCGCATGACTCGTCTCTCCAAATATTTCCATGCGCATGCCCTCCATTTTGCAAACCACATGCGCCCGGTACCCGAGTAGCTACCCGATTAAGTGCTATAAGTACCCCACTCACTTGTTGAGAGAAAGAGAGACTTCATTATCTGGAAAGGATCGGCAGAGCAAGGTAAAATCCTTGCCGGAATCCTCAGTCGACTATCCACATGCGCCCACACTTCGCCGGATGCCTTCGCCGGAAAGGGGTTTCTCCCACCGGAGCAAAATCCTCCAAGTCACATAGTGACATGCGCTCACCCATTCTGGGGAGGGGAAATGCGCAAAAATCCCTAAGTACCATGGGACATGCGCCCATAGTTGGGATGTTGGACGCATGTGCATTCACATGCGCTTGATAACCATGCATTTGTAGCATTCACATGCGCCTAATAACCATGCATTTGTAGCATTCACATGCGCCTGGGGTGGACAACATGCATCCACTTAAGACATGCGTCCATGTCTAATGAAACATGCGCCCAACCCAACCTCCCATGCGCCTGGACGCTGATGGGGAGGTGGGGCCTTCCATGATGTGGCCCGCCTTCGACGTGGCCCGCCTTATGATCGCGTCAGCACTCCTAGACACACATCAATGTCCTCTATCCATCCCCCGGACCGGATTCACCAACGGTCGATGTTAAGTGGGCCAAATCAGCAATTTGATCAAAATGGCCAACACTTAGCCAATATTGCAAACCTCGGAAATCCCTCCGAAAGAACCGAAAATGGCCGAAATCGAGAGGGATCGGGCGGAATTTGATTGAACCCGAGAGGGAGACTTCTCTCCGCCATAACATGATACACCATAATCATGCATTACGATGAGATTACCTGATCTCAGGATCTCCGAGAAACCTTGATTAGACCATAAACAGGTCCACTACTTAGTCGTTTTTAGCCCTGGGAAGTGCCCTGTTGGCTCAGAAATTGACCCATGCTAAACAAATTGAAATGCGATCGCACTGTGACTCTCGTGGACATAATCCGCCTCTATCCAAAGACGATCTGATAGGAATTCACCAAATCCTCCGATCAGATCGTAAATAGGCCCTGGGCAGTGCCCTGACGGCCCGAAAATCTACTAATGCCAAATGAAATCAATCGCGATCTCAAAGACGCGAGGGTAAAACATCGATGACACAAAGATATATACGAAGCCGATTGATCAAATCAAATGCATAATTTGTCTGATACACTGAGCATCTAGCATAAATGCAATCTTCTCTTGAACATGCATAAAACATAGTTACTCTGTACTGTACTCATTTGCATCCATTGCATGAATATATTTCATCTCGGATCAAGATACGAAACTAAATCGAAGGGGATTATGGTTATCATCGGAAACCACAATGAAAGAGTTCTAAACGTCTGAAATACTTCATCGTTAAGACCAGTTGATGTGCGTCCTGTCCAAAGGCGGGATCCGTCAGTTGAGTGGCTAAGGGAATGAGTGCCTTCCAGTAAGTCACCCGTCCAGCTGAGACGGTCACTGGCCCTGGTTGCAGTAAGTGGACGCCGTGGAGTGTATTTCTGAAAGTCATATCGTCCATAGAGACGCGTCATGACACTGAGATATACGACTCGGTCGAAACCCTGTTTGCACAAAGACCCCATGGAGTGCCCTCCAGTAAGTCACCCATCCAGCTGAGACGGTCACTAGCCCTGGTTGCAGTAAGTGGACGCTGTGGAGTGTATTTCTGAAAGTCATATCGTCCATAGAGACGCGTCATGACACTGAGATATACGACTCGGTCGAAACCCTGTTTGCACAAAGACCCCATGGAGTGCCCTCCAGTAAGTCACCCGTCCAGCTGAGACGGTCACTGGCCCTGGTTGCAGTAAGTGGACGCTGTGGAGTGTATTTCTGAAAGTCATATCGTCCATAGAGACGCGTCATGACACTGAGATATACGACTCGGTCGAAACCCTGTTTGCACAAAGACCCCATGGAGTGCCCTCCAGTAAGTCACCCGTCCAGCTGAGACGGTCACTGGCCCTGGTTGCAGTAAGTGGACGCCGTGGAGTGTATTTCTGAAAGTCATATCGTCCATAGAGACGCGTCATGACACTGAGATATACGACTCGGTTGAAACCCTGGTCGCACTAAGACCCCATGGAGTGCCTTCCAGTAAGTCACCCGTCCAGCTGAGACGGTCACTGGCCCTGGTCGCACCAAACGAAAACCGTAAAGTGTATTTCTGAAAGTCATATCGTCCATAGAGACGCGTCATGACACTGAGATATACGATTCGGTTAAAATCCTGGTTGCTACTCAACTAGGAATGCCTGAAGAGTGTGGGACCAACATCTAACCGGTCTTAACGGTGAAGTATTCCATAATAAATCCTAGACTTGGTCTCGGCGACCATGAACTCGAGACTATAATCCCTGACGATTTAAACTACTTGCTCGATCTATCCGAGCTTTATCCCTTTGATATTCCATCTACTGTATAACTGAAATTCATAGTGGAATCTTGTCGATTTGTGCCGTTGTTTTCTCCCGTAAGGGTTTCCACGTAAAAATCTTTGTGTGGTCTATGCTGTGCTTTATTTATATTTATGCTCCTTTAATGCTTTATTTAATTCATTTATGATACATGCGTGCATTTACTTTTGCCTTTTAATCAAGGGTGATCATCTGTTGATGTAATTAAGGGTTCGTGACCAGTTCACAGCCCGGAATGTAAAAGATCTCGGAATCTCTGGAATAAAATTCACCTCTCGGTGCTTTCTCGCGTACACTTTGTGATTGCTAATGATTGTCTATGAATGTCTCTATACTCAGAATTTCCCCAGAATAAAAGAAACATGAAAGAAAGGAAGAAAGACTGCTGACGAGTAGATCTTTATCTTCCCGCTTTTTCTAACTTCTAACAAACTGGCGACTCTGCTGGGGAATCGAATAATACCAGAATTTCTGGTTATCTCTGAGTAAAGAAACATCCTAAGATAAATCATTCACAAACACAGATGTATACGTAAGAAAGTTCCGCTAGGAGAAATGTTCGGCGCCTTTACGGGCGCCAAACTGGCGACTCTCAACGGGAACGTTCTTCCCTTCATCTTTAAAGCAAAAGTTTTCCAAAAGAATTTCAAAATCTCGCATGGCATGTATATGATTTGCACTTGTATGCTTTTGTAAGTCATTGAGCCATATCGCGATTGGTAAGGACGGTCTTCTCTCCTTTCAAAGGTGTGGGGTGTTCTAATGTGCGTGTGACTGTGCAGAAAGACAGAAAAGAATCAACCATCAAAACTATACAAATGACAACCACTATGTTCTTCCTAGCTTCTGGGGGATTTTACTTCCCTCACCTCATGACAGCAGAAACGGTGATTCCTGAAGCCGATTGGCAACTCGTCCAGAGACGCCGATCACCAAAGAAAGCCGAAAGCAGACAAGTGACTTCAGTTAGAGCAGAAACAGCGAAGACACAAAACAGTGTGAGGAAACAGTGGAAGCCGGTCCGCAGGAATGAAACCTGCAATGCTATTAGAGTTATCGTGTCACCCAGGCCAGAATTCTCCTTCGTCGCTGCCGATTTCCCGGTAATGACGGGAACAACACTATTAGTCAAAACACCGAATCAATTTACTATCCGGGGATTGACCGAGACTGCAATGAAGGCATGCTCTACTGAAACCAATATGACCTGTGCTAGACCACAGCGAGTGCAGGTTGCAGTGGTACAAGTCGTAGAAAGGGAGGAGAGCGAGCAAGATACAGAGCTGCCTCCGATCCAAGAGCAAATAGATGAAATCATTCAGGTCCAAGAAGACACAGCCAGAGAGATTAGAGAAATAAAAGAAGCATTAGTGGCTCTAGTCGCCCAGGGGGCAGTCAGAAGCCCAACCGTTCCCTTTGGACAACCACTGGGAGAGTCACAGGATACGACAGGAGAACCAGTAGCCGTAGAACCACAAATTCACCCAAGGAATGTTGCATTCGAGCATGCACCGCCGCAATCATCTCATGCCACAAAAGAAGAGTTGTCCCAGAAAGTCGCGAACCTAATGCGTCAGGAAAGAGAAAAGGAGAAGATAGGAAAATATATATATCGGGTACCGTATCCGTCCGAAGTTAACAAAATCCCATTCCCTGACGAATTTAAGCATCCCGACTTCCCACAATTCGACGGGAAAGGGTCACCAGAGGAACATATGACCCAATTCATGACGGTGCTAGGGAATTTGTCCGTAGTACCTCAATATTGCCTCCGATTGTTTGGGTCGACGCTGACTGCAAAGGCATTTCAATGGTATATGTCATTACCCGCAGGGTCCATCAAGACCTGGGATCAGATGCAAGATTTGTTCATTTCCAAATTTTTCTCCACTGAGCGAGAAGTCTCGTTGACGGATTTAGCCTTAGTCCATCAGAGGCAAGGAGAGTCAATCGAGGCGTTCATTGATAGATGGGGAGCCATAGCAGCGCGATGCCGAGAGTTGCCTAGCGAGCCTGAGCAAGTCAAGATGTGTACGCAAGCCATGGACCCAATAATCTCGTTCGGTTTATCTGGACACAATTTCTCAACGTTTAGGGACCTAGCGACAAAGGCCCATATGGTAGAGGAAGCCGCACTGAGAACGCAGTTCAAAGCAGAAAGACCGAAGCGTGAGGTCTGGAAGATAGCCACATCAAGTTACGTCGACAAAAGCAAAGCCTCGAAAGATCGAAAACGGCTACATCCAGAACACAAGATTAAAGGTAAGCCAGCAGAAATTCAGTTCAGAGCCGAAGGGCCAGGAAAATTGAAGAAGATAACGATCGTCGGACAGGGCAGGGTAGAAGGACGTTACTCGTTTGACCCGGAAGACCTTGTTCCAATAATGGAACACCTAGTCGAAGAAGGGGAACTACAATTGCCAGAGCTAATCCGACCAGAGGAAGCAGGACAAACGGATGCCCCCAATTATTGTAAGTATCATCGAATCCTGGGACATGAGACGGGGGAATGCCTCATCTTGAAAGGGAAAGTGCAGAGATTGATCGACCAGGGTACCATTAAGCTAATGACAGAAGAAATCAGTCGGGCAACGTCAGCCGTAGTGACAATAGCACCTATGATACCACCAGTTCATGATGAAAGACTGGTAGAAACAACAATGGTACAGGCTGTCGAAGAAAGGGAATCGGCAGGACACGATGTCGAATTGTCGGCAATTCGAGAGAAAGTCAGCAAATTGGCCCAAGCCCATATAGAGCTATCCGAACAGATGGGAGAAGTTCGGGAGGCTTTAGCCATCTTGATCTCACAGAAAGCGACCCCTAGTACCGCTATGCCTGTCCAACAGTTGGAAGAAGAAGCACGGGGGGCAGCCCGTAATGTTGTTGAAGTAAGACAACAGAGCTACACTGAGCAAGCGAATGCGCGTATGTTGGGTTCAGACTCCATGATCCCATACGAACTGCTAGGCAATATCTCTTTCACCCTTCGTAACCTGGCTGCAGAGGTTCGCATGATAGAGCAATCCGTTTCGAAAACACGATCTCAAGCAGAAAAGTCAAGACGCAAAATGAGAAAGAGGACACAGGTAGACGTAAGAAAGAGCCCTAGAAGCCGAAAATGACCGAATCCAGGACATGAGGCAGAGTCCAGTGTAATGAGGACACAAGACAAGGGCAAAGAACCTCAGAACTCGCGGCACATGACAATCAGCGAGCGAGACGAAAAGAACGGACCGTATACATTTGACATTAAAGACCTTGTCCCAATTATGGAGCGGCTAATCGAAGAAAGAAAATTGCGACTCCCAAAGTCTGTTCGACCAGCAGAAGTAGGACGCATGGATGATCCCAACTATTGCGAATATCACAGATGCATAGGCCATAAAACCGAGCAATGCTTCGTTCTGAAAGGAAAGATACAAAAGATGATAAACCAAGGCGTCGTCAGTTTGAAAATGGAAGGGTCCGATGGAACCCCGGCCAGTACGGTTCCAATAGATATCACTTAGGAAGAACTTCGCTCGAAGAACTCTGTTTCCTAAGCTTCAATAATCGTGAGCGCTTACAAATAGTTCTGACGGTTTATAAAGTAGATATGGATATACTTATGTTCTCTCTCATGCATCTATTTCATCTGTATGTTGTGCTTCATACTTGTTTACAGGCTCACTCACATCATACTGTTGTGCATATGAATATAAAATGTTCGTAGAGCTCTTCTTAGTGACAGGTACCATATTCGGAGGATATTAAAGAATCGACTCCACGAATCATCAACCGACTTATTATATCCTCATCAGACAGGTCGAATCAGGAGGGAATATCTTATAGAAAGTCTATGCAAATCACGACATCCCCATATTATGGTATCTTCCTCACAGATTCTCATATTAAGTATCTTGGTATTCTGGCATTCCTCTGCTTAATAGGAAAATACTTCAGAATTGATGGATTCTCATATATATGTATATGTGGTTCTCTATGAAGATAGCCGGGATACTCTATTATCATCAATCTCTCATATTTATGCACAAAGTTTTATATGAAGATGATCGGAACATCGCTATCTATATCCAGCTTTCGTATTATGTCATGGATCTCCCATCATTATCGCATTATTCTTCCACTGAATAGGAAGATAAGTCACGACTGGGAATCTCCTGTATACATATTTATATATACGGCCTTATATGAAGACGATTAGAGCATTCTATTACGTATCACCTCACCTTGAAAATATCGACAACTTTCTCTTATGAAGAATTCTGCGACAAGAATATGCAATTAAAGATTATGATCGGACGGGTATTTGGCACGGATTCCTAAAGCACAAGATCTGTCTCATTAGAATGAAGTGGTCTTGCAAAGTGATGAGCCGGATGCACTGGGGGCAAGCCCCAATATATTATGAGAAACTCGAGTTTATAAGAAGAAGACGACTGGGAGCGAGCCCTAATATATTATCAAAATATCAAGTCTGCAGAAAGAAATGACTGGGGACAGGCCATGAAGGATGATATATAAACCTGAAAACATGGAGCTAAAAGAAAGTTTTGGACTTATGACACAAATGTCTCTCGAAAGTGATGACCCAAGAATACACAGGTTGAGTAAAAAGGGAAGTATTATTTTTATGGGTTCTTCCATTTTTATGCTTTGGTATATTCAGCTTACATTAAATTCGTACATAATACATCATTTCATGCATACTAGTCTTAAACACATAACACCAAGTAGTGGTTTAGCAAAAGAATCATTGTCATTATTTTAGATCATGAAGCATGCAGCTAACAAGTTCTGATGTCAATTACGTTGGATACAAGTGACAGTTGGGTATTCAGGACAGCTGTCTAATACTATTTTTGTCTGACAATGACTGTAAAAGAAAGCAAAAGAACAGAATTACAACTTCTCCAGGCATCCTGTTATGAACTTCATCACATCCTTCCGCGTTGCCTCCATGGTGGCCTTTACCTCCGTTAGCGTTAGCGCAGGATTCGGAATATCACGAAGTTCGATTTCTAAATCTTCCACTTGCTTGCGTGCCGCCTCTCCTTCACTCTCGAGTTGTGCGACCTTAGCACGGTTTTGATTGACGACAAGATCAAGGCGGGCAACCTCAAGATTTATGGCCGTTTCTTCCGCTTGTAGCCGCGCGATCTCAGATTTAACGTCAGCAAGATGATTAATACACCCGCGAAGTTGAGTCTCGCTATCTTCTAAGGTTTTTCTAGCATTAACCGCCGAATGTTCTCGCTGCTCTATGACAGGCCGCAAAGAAGACAGCACTCGCCGTTTCTCTTCAGCCGTAGGGTCAGGTTCAATCCGTTCAGTCATAATAACCTGCGTAACAGAATCCTCGAAAGAAGAAATACGACAGACTATTTCGGATACATCAGGCCCGATTACTCCTGCACAAGCTTCCAATGCCTTCACCCCTGCTCCTAGTGTATGCCACTCGCTTGGTTCAGCCAACGCCCTTGAAATATTGGATAGTAAACCCCTTAGTACGCTTTGTCCGAAACAGTCTAAATGATCGAAACAAGGAACATCGAATGCTCCGTGGGCAGCCGCCTCAAAATTGACAGTATCTGCAACAAGAGGAACAGAGCGAGTATGCAATGAAATGACAAGTATAGAAAAAGAATACACCAAGGAACTATGAAAGAACTATACCGAAAGATGGGTTGAATACAGGTTCTGAGGAAATTGCAGTATGTATCGTCGCATCAGGGAAAGGCTTAATAGTCTCAGTCAGTGGTGTCGAGGTCACATCCAGAAGTTCAGTAGTGTCACTATCAGTATCGATTATTTCAGTTATCGCTAGCGACTCCGCCATACCCTCAACACTGGAAGCACCAGGGGCTATAGATACAGTCGTGTTATTCCCCGGCGTAGTGGACCCTTGCAGATTATCCTCTCCAATCGGCTCAGCCTGCTCTCTCATGCTAGCATGGTCTGATCTTGCCTTCGTCGGCCCAATTATCGTCGGGTCATCATCACTAATTAACCGACCGGCATCCTTATCGCCTTCAATCACCAGAAGACGTGTGAACCCGGCTTCTTGAGACCATTTCGCTAAAGGTATTCCGAAAGTATGCCAGCCATCCAACGCGGTATCCTCCTTACGATGGTCAATTGACACACTCAGGGAGATCTTATGCTTAATGCTCGATGATAAATACGCTTCAGCCTGCTCTCTATAATAACCCAATCCGTCAGCGAAGACCTCTGTCAGCCCTGGAGGAGGAATGTAGAGTGGATCATCAACAGAGCTGTTTTTCCGGACCAGAGCATACTGATGCACCCACCATCTCAGCCAGCTATAAGAACCGCTAGTCTTCCGATAGAGGCCGGGAAGCATGAATCTCGCCCCTGTTCGCGTCATCAAAAGTTGATGCCATATCCACTCCCAATGAACAGGACCTGTACCATATGCCCGCTCTACTTTAGTTACATCTGGTAACGTCATCGGAACACCCTGATCATACCCAAATTGCCTGGCAAACCGACTAGGGTAATAAGGTTCTCGCCAGAACTCTATTCCTTCGCGTAGCGGAAGTGAGGCAGTACGAATAGACACCAGAAATTCCCTACCAGTGACATCCACAGAATGTTCATTGTCAACGACTTCTCGATCTTCTCCGGCATCAGAAACAGAAAAGTGGTAGAAACAAATCTCCGCCCAATTGCCAATTTTGGAAGCTATCCAATCAGACGACCGCGTTATCATGTTAAGTTTTCTATAGCGATAAAGAGGTGCGTGATCAGTGTGAAAATACTGGAAGAGATCCACTCCGTAAGTCCATGGGAAATATATGCCTAACCATCCGCAAAAGAAATGCCATGGGCAATAAGCTGTGTTCATCCCTCGTCAGGGTTGGTCTTTGTTACTCGCAATATTGCCAAAAGCCCTATATAAACTGCATAACACGGGGGGTGCCAGAGAAAATTGACGACCATTTGCAAGAGCTCCCGCCACGACGAAGTAAGAAACCCTGACACCATTAGCACTCTTGGAGCTAGGCAACATAACTGCCGACAACCAGTATGCTAAGAATCCTGCCAGTTCACAAGACGGTGTAAGCTCATTCGGATTTCGAAACTTTTGTTCAAAACGTTCCTTCATTAAAGCCTGGTCTTCGGGTAAGATCTCATACCCTTCGTAATTAATGCTGCGAGGAGAAAGAAGTGCCCATGTCAGAAACAAATAAATTAAAGTATGCAGAGCATAAAGTACAAAAGAAGGCATCGAAAGAAGTATTACTTCATCCTCTGGCTGAAGTAGATCAACCAGTCGTCATAGTGAATTTTTGCAATATTGTCGAATTGCGACAACTCAGCAAACAACTCTAGACAAGCCTTTGAATGATACGCATCTCGAGGACTTTTGAGCCGAAACGAAGACAACTCTTCATCAGTTGGGACGTATTCCTGGTAATATTCTCCTATCACAGACAACCCAGCCATCATCCGGAGATCCCATAAAGTTATGCTCATCTCTCCACATGGAAAGTGGAACGAATTGGTGACGGAAGACCAGTAGTTCAAGAAGCTTCGAAGAATTGTTGGATCTCGGGAGAAATGTTCGGAGGTCGCATCGATAGCCTGGTATAGGCCGACTTGCTTTAAAATCGTCTTATGCCGGATCAAAATCTCTTTTGCCCACGGCTCATAACCAACTCGTTCATTCAAATGACCCCGCGTACGAAAGCTCTTCGTTGGCCACATCGTCGCCTTGTCTACGTGTCGAAACCGTTGCTGCACTGTCTCAAAATAATGGACTGGAGAAGGAGTGTGAGGATCACAAGTAGGCGCAAGGAAAACCATTTCTCTCGAGGAACCTACCCGCTGTTCTCTCCCATCGTCGACCAGTATGGTAGTGAACAACTGCTCGGGGGCAGATGTCCACCTCTCGACTCCATAGAATTGAAAAGGGCCTTGAACGTTGGATGGTTCGATGGTCGGGAAGGGCTTCTGCCTCGTAAGAGATTTCTCATGCAAGATGACTCGGTTGGTATAAGGGTTGACGATGGAGAAACCGCATGTAGTAATGATCTTGTTTCTATTCCAGCCGATCTTCATCCGCTCATTCTTCGGATCAATGAGCTGTGGCGATTGCTCCACCTTGTCAACTTCCTCAGCTGGCTTCTTACCTCGATTTTGTCTCTTCTTCTTCTGACCTTCCTGATCATCCTCGGAATGTCGGCCGCACACGCTAGAAGGGCCTGCCTCAACGACATTGGCCGCATCAGTAAACTGACAATACCAGGCGGACCATTCCCCTTCAGTCCCTTGCGTCGGAGGCTCAGATATGGTTTTGTCCACATAGATACGCAGTAATACTTCATGGGAGAGTTGCTTAATTCGATCAGAGAAATCCTCCACTTCGGATTCGATTATCTCAAAGGATTGCGAATGACACTCTATCGGAGACGGGTTAGTAGTATCTCCAGTCGCCCTCTTTTTACCACGTCGTATAGATGAAGAGCTGGAAACTTGCGATTTGGAAGCTTCACTAGAAGAACCTACTGCTGTCGCCATGATTCACTACAATACGCAAACAAAAGTGCATCAAACAGAAGACCAGCGCATGCAACAGGCAACACAATAAGGTAAGCATTGCATCATTCAATCACGGATTTCACACACAAAATACATCAGTAACCACATGCATAAAGTCATGACCCACAGCAATATGGAAACAGTGGAATTCGAGCACACATCCGACAAGCAAGCGCGCACATATCATAGCGTAGCAAATACAGTAGCAGCCCTACATGTACACTCTAAGTGGGTGCGAATTCGCACTAACTCCAAATGATGCGAGTGCACCTGCATAGAAGTGCACATCATAGAACCACTTAAAGAAGCAGTTGCAAGCCATCAAAGACCAGCATAAGCAACATATTATGGGCCCCGAGCACCCAGTCCCAATCATATTCGAGCATTGAGCAAGATAGCCACAAACGACATCGAATCCGGTCGAGAATAAGGCCAGATGAATGCGTTTTCACCAAGGGCGATGGAAAATGCCAGAATTTAGAAATTTTGGCTAAGTAGTGGAGTCACATGCGTCCAAGCCAATACCCCAGGCGCATGTGACCCCACATGCGCCCACTCCATGTAAATGGAGTTATAAGTTCGTATCATGTGACTCCAAGTGCGCCCATATTTACTTCACCAAAGAGAAGCTCACATGCGCCTACATTAGAGGTTTCCACACATGCATGGGTACATGCGCTTACCCCATACCACTTACACATGCGCCTGGCTCTTAACATACTCCCACATGCGCTAATGCATCAACACAACATGCGCTTGAGTATGAGCACATGCGCCCATAAAGATGCACTATTACATGCGCTTGGAACTAATGGCATGCGCCTGGAGCAATATGCAATATGCCCATTATCAATTGGAAGGGCACATGCGCCCATGAGAAGGCCACATGCGCCTACTCCCTCATGAGGAGCTCTCTCACCTTTGAAATTTTACTTTTTCTTGATTCGAAAATGTGCAAATGACTTAGTGAGTCCACTATTTATACTTGAGCCTGGGGACCGGTGCACCGCACTGGCCTGACATAAGCATCCATCGCAGCGCACCGGGGGGGCACTTGTTGGGGCTCAAATTTGTACCCATTATAAAATGGTATTCAACGGTCCATCTACGATGATTCGGACTGATTTCGAGATCCGAAATACTCGAAAAATGCCAGTGCCGCCCTAACATGCGCAATCGTGACTGAAACCTATGAATGCTATTTTGGGGTGGAATCGGATATGCGAATTACCGCCAAATGATCCAGAACGCCCTAAAACCCTTAACCTGCAAGTTTCGAGGTCGCACGATGCATATTTTTACCAGCGCGCTTCCAAATGCATTTTTTGCCCTGACTTATCCGACTATAAGGGCCCAAAAGCCTACAGGTACCATTTCGGGCTAGAATCAGACATGCGGATTACCGCCAAATGATCCGAAATGCCCGAAAAACCTTAAGTAGCAAGTTTGAAGTCATTGCGTGCATATTTCTACATGCATTTGTTCACTCTCTCTCCACATGCGAATGTATTAAGGAAACATGCATTCACTCTCTCACCACATGCGCATGAGAGCTCTCTCTCTCCCTTTTCAATATTCTAAATAAAATAAAAATTACAAAAATCATGAAAATATACTAAGTGGGGCCACATGCGACCAAAACAGAGGCCACATGCGCCCATACCAGTGGCACATGCGCCCATGCTATGCCACATGCGCCTGGTGCATGGGGACATGCGCATGATCCCATCACATGCACATGACTCGTTTCTCCAAATATTTCCATGCGCATGATCCCCACAACATGCGCATGACTCGTCTCTCCAAATATTTCCATGCGCATGCCCTCCATTTTGCAAACCACATGCGCCCGGTACCCGAGTAGCTACCCGATTAAGTGCTATAAATACCCCACTCACTTGTTGAGAGAAAGAGAGACTTCATTATCTGGAAAGGATCGGCAGAGCAAGGTAAAATCCTTGCCGGAATCCTCAGTCGACTATCCACATGCGCCCACACTTCGCCGGATGCCTTCGCCGGAAAGGGGTTTCTCCCACCGGAGCAAAATCCTCCAAGTCACATAGTGACATGCGCTCACCCATTCTGGGGAGGGGAAATGCGCAAAAATCCCTAAGTACCATGGGACATGCGCCCATAGTTGGGATGTTGGACGCATGTGCATTCACATGCGCTTGATAACCATGCATTTGTAGCATTCACATGTGCCTAATAACCATGCATTTGTAGCATTCACATGCGCTTGATGCATTTGTAGCATTCACATGCGCCTGGGGTGGACAAAATGCATCCACTTAAGACATGCGCCCATGTCTAATGAAACATGCGCCCAACCCAACCTCCCATGCGCCTGGACGCTGATGGGGAGGTGGGGCCTTCCATGATGTGGCCCGCCTTCGACGTGGCCCTCCTTCTGATCGCGTCAGCACTCCTAGACACACATCAATGTCCTCTATCCATCCCCTGGACCGGATTCACCAACGGTCGATGTTAAGTGGGCCAAATCAGCAATTTGATCAAAATGGCCAACACTTAGCCAATATTGCAAACCTTGGAAATCCCTCCGAAAGAACCGAAAATGGCCGAAATTGAGAGGGATCGAGCGGAATTTGATTGAACCCGAGAGGGAGACTTCTCTCCGCCATAACATGATACACCATAATCATGCATTACAATGAGATTACCTGATCTCAGGATCTCCGAGAAACCTTGATTAGACCATAAACAGGTCCACTACTTAGTCATTTTTAGCCCTGGGAAGTGCCCTGTTGGCTCAGAAATTGACCCATGCTAAACAAATCGAAATGCGATCGCACTGTGACTCTCGTGGACATAATCCGCCTCTATCCAAAGACGATCTGATAGGAATTCACCAAATCCTCCGATCATGATCGTAAATAGGCCCTGGAAAGTGCCCTGACGGCACGAAAATCTACTAATGCCAAATGAAATCAATCGCGATCTCAAAGACGCGAGGGTAAAACATCGATGACACAAAGATATATACGAAGCCGATTGATCAAATCAAATGCATAATTTGTCTGATACACTGAGCATCTAGCATAAATGCAATCTTCTCTTGAACATGCATAAAACATAGTTACTCTGTACTGTACTCATTTGCATCCATTGCATGAATATATTTCATCTCGGATCAAGATACGAAACTAAATCGAAGGGGATTATGGTTATCATTGGAAACCACAATGAAAGAGTTATAAACGTCTGAAATACTTCATCGTTAAGACCAGTTGATGTGTGTCCTGTCCAAAGGCGGGATCCGTCAGTTGAGTGGCTAAGGGAATGAGTGCCTTCCAGTAAGTCACCCGTCCAGCTGAGACGGTCACTGGCCCTGGTTGCAGTAAGTGGACGCCGTAGAGTGTATTTCTGAAAGTCATATCGTCCATAGAGACGCGTCATGACACTGAGATATACGACTCGGTCGAAACCCTGTTTGCACAAAGACCCCATGGAGTGCCCTCCAGTAAGTCACCCGTCCAGCTGAGACGGTCACTGGCCCTGGTTGCAGTAAGTGGACGCCGTGGAGTGTATTTCTGAAAGTCATATCGTCCATAGAGACGCGTCATGACACTGAGATATACGACTCGGTCGAAACCCTGTTTGCACAAAGACCCCATGGAGTGCCCTCCAGTAAGTCACCCGTCCAGCTGAGACGGTCACTGGCCCTGGTTGCAGTAAGTGGACGCCGTGGAGTGTATTTCTGAAAGTCATATCGTCCATAGAGACGCGTCATGACACTGAGATATACGCCTCGGTCGAAACCCTGTTTGCATAAAGACCCCATGGAGTGCCCTCCAGTAAGTCACCCGTCCAGCTGAGACGGTCACTGGCCCTGGTTGCAGTAAGTGGACGCTGTGGAGTGTATTTCTGAAAGTCATATCGTCCATAGAGACGCGTCTTGACACTGAGATATACGACTCGGTCGAAACCCTGTTTGCACAAAGACCCCATGGAGTGCCCTCCAGTAAGTCACCCGTTCAGCTGAGACGGTCACTGGCCCTGGTTGCAGTAAGTGGACGCTGTGGAGTGTATTTCTGAAAGTCATATCGTCCATAGAGACGCGTCATGACACTGAGATATACGATTTGGTTAAAATCCTGGTTGCTACTCAACTAGGAATGCCCGAAGAGTGTGGGACCAACATCTAACCGGTCTTGACGGTGAAGTATTCCATAATAAATCCTAGACTTGGTCTCGACGACCATGAACTCGAGACTATAATCCCTGACGATTTAAACTACTTGCTCGATCTATCCGAGCTTTATCCCTTTGATATTCCATCTACTGTATAACTGAAATTCATAGTGGAATCTTGTCGCTTTGTGCCGTGGTTTTCTCCCGTAAGGGTTTCCACGTAAAAATCTCTGTGTGGTCTATGCTGTGCTTTATTTATATTTATGCTCCTTTAATGCTTTATTTAATTCATTTATGATACATGCGTGCATTTACTTTTGCCTTTTAATCAAGGGTGATCATCCGTTGATGTAATTAAGGGTTCGTGACCAGTTCACAGCCCGGAATGTAAAAGATCTCGGAATCTCTGGAATAAAATTCACCTCTCGGTGCTTTCTCGCGTACACTTTGTGATTGCTAATGATTGTCTATGAATGTCTCTATACTCAGAATTCCCCCAGAATAAAAGAAACATGAAAGAAAGGAAGAAAGACTGCTGACGAGTAGATCTTTATCTTCCTGCTTTTTCTAAGTTCTAACACCCCCCTTTCTCTCTCTCTCTCTTCCTTCTCCCTTTATTCTCTCTTCCTTCTCCCTCTCCCTCTCTCGTTGTCCATTGCTTGTGGGGCCATCGTCGAAATCCATTACCTATGGGTCGCACCGTCGTTGTCCATTGCTTGTGGGGCCCACCGCCGATGTCCAGTGCTTGTGGAGCCCACTATCGATGTACAGTGCTTGTGGGTTTGGTGGGGCCCACTGATTTAGTAATTAGGGAGTTCGAAATTAAAATCCTTAATTAGGGATTTTAATTTTGAAATCCCTAATTTGGGATTTTCAATTTAAAGGGCTAAAATACCTAATTGTGGGGCCCACCGTCGCTGTTCACTGCCTATGGGGCCCACCATTGATGTCCACTACTTATATGGCCCACCGTAGCTGTCCATTGTTTGGTGGGGCCCACTGTTTTGTAAATCCCTAATTAGGAGTTTCAAATTTTTAGAAATTAAAATCCATAATTTGGGATTTTCAATTAAAATCCCCAAAGTTCCTAATTGTGGGGCCCACCGTCGATGTACACTACTTGTGGGGCCCCCATCGGTGTCCAATGTTTGGTAGGGCCCACTATTTTGTAAATCCCTAATTAAGGGTTTCCAATTTTTTAAAATTAAATTCCCTAATTTTGGATTTTCAATTAAAATCACTAATTGTGAGGCCCTACCGTCACTGTCCACTGCATGTGGGGCCCACCGATGTTCACTGCTTGGGGGGTCCACCATCGCTATCTACTGTTTGGTGGGGCCCATTGTTTTAGTTAATTTGTGGGTCATACAATGATGTATGTATGTGATGTACACTTTCCATCCACTTTACCATCTCATTACAAGGCATGAGTCATGATGGGGTGCACAAAACAACCCGAATTCGTCCATCCATTTTGACAGATCATTTTAGGTCATGGTCCCATGTTGAGCTCTTAATTGTGCATATTCTAGCCCCAATTCATCACTCATTATGCATGGATTTTATGTTTAAAGACTATTCTAATGGATGGTTTTGTGATTGCAGGAATGAGAGAGAGTTCACTCGATCAATAGCTAAAAGAAGCACATTTAGGAACCTTGGATGAAGACCCAAGGTAGACCAAAGAATCATGAAGAAAGAAGGAAAGAAAAGAAAGAAGGAAAGCATGAAAAGGAGCCCCACAAGGTGGTCCAACCGGTCAAGACCGGTCGGCCAAACAGGCAACGACCGGTCTTGACCGGTCGGCCAGTTGCTCTCCCCTCTCTTAAAGCTGCTGGACCAAGGACACATGGGCTAGACTGGTCGGCCAGCCCTGTCCGACCGGTCTTGACCGGTCGGCCATGCAATTTTAGAGTTCCAGATTTCAGACAACAAACTATTCCCCTTTTTGGATTTTTGGCACAATTTTTTAGAGCCATCTTGATAATATTTGGAAATCCAAAATGTCCATGTCGAAGAGGAGCTCGACGCCGAAATAATCCAAGTGGTTTCGTGTCGATCGGAGCTACGGATTGACCTGTGGTGGTCAAAACAATACGAATTATCCAGAACGTTCCAGATTCCACCTACTCCACTCTGGGCCGGTCCAGGTGGCCCATCATTGATGATCTGAAGAATATACTATGACCATCTTCTAGAACACATCCATATATGAATAACCACAAAGTTTCAGATCAAAAGGATGTATGGTTTGATCGTACCGGTTGAAGAGAGATGGACCATCCAGAAAGATTCACCTGCGCAGAGTTTATAAAAGCCCTAAGTGTTCTAATTTTTGGACCATATTCTGGAATTGTTTTGGACAATCTAATCCATCTATCATGTAGAGGAGGAAGTTTTCTACCAATGTTCAAAATTTGATATCAATCCGACCTCTGTACACTCCGGGGTGTTGAAAGCAAGATGACTGGTTCTGAAGGTACCCGAATTGCGCGATTTTGAGAGGCAGTCGCTGATCTGATTGGTGGGCCCATTCAGAAGATAATCTTGGAAACCTAAATCATCTATGAGGAAGATCACATTACAAGAAAGCTACAAATCAAATTTGAAAGCAATCTGACCATTGGTTAAGCCATACGAAGCGAAACAAAATCTGTTACGTTGCGGTACTCTTGCTGTATTATAAAATGAGGTGCTCTCTTCTATTCCAGGGAAACCAAGGACGTGGGGAGCAAGGAGTTCAAGTCATAGGAGGCTTCCTAGCCTCCTCCAGCTAGTTTTTCTTCCTTTTCTTAGTTCTAATTCTAGTTTTTAATATGCTTTTCATTAGCTAATCTCTTAGCTAGAGCTAAGAGGTGAACCTTATAATTTTCTTAGATTGTTTAATTCATTTTATTGGTTTCAAATTAGATTTCTATTGAAGAACAATGGTTTGAAGTTTAAATCAAGTACTAAGTAGTTTTTCTTAATCTTATGATGACTCATGGATGTGAAATTGCTTCGGGTGGTCTAACACGACACCCTATGCATATGCGGAAGCGTAAGAGCAACTAGAATTATGGCTAAACCTATAGGAGGGGGTGATTAGGACCTTTTTTGGAATTCTTTTCGCCTACTTATATAATTCAACAAATCAAACTAAGTAAGCAAGAACACTTCAGCTTCCAAGCCTAAGTGGGTCCAATCAAAAGACTAGTAAAAGATGTATGCAATAACAACCTAGTCTATTCAACACATGTAGACTATAGAGGATGAATCAACAAAAGCTCAAGTCTACATGAGGAGTGAAAGTACATCATGTGTGTGTGTATGTGCCTATCAAGTGCCTAGCTTACATTCCTAACCAAGCATTCATAATTAACAAGTTAAACACAATGCATAAACAGAAATGTGCTCAAGAACAATCACAAACACAAGGATGTATAGTGGTTCGACTACTTGTCTGCTCCACTCCCGATTCAAGTACTCAACCCCTTTGAGCACACCGGCATTCACTGGAGAGTTTAAATCTGGTTCCTCCCAACCAAGGTATTTTAACTCAGATCCACCCAACCGGGGAGTTTACACTTTCCTCCCAACCTAAACGTTTGCACCCGTGTTGGTGGCTCCCCTTTGGAGACTTTGTTTAGGCCTGACAAACGTGCCAAGGAACGGTTAACGTCCCTGGATTTTAGGCCCAACTAATAGGCCAAGGATTGGCTAACGACCCTAGGTCGAGTTTGTCCAACAAACTCTACACTCAACTCCCACAGGGAATTGAGTGGATGGACTCTTAACAAGACAACCTTACTTGTCGGATTGAGCCCATTTGTAGCGCCGCTTTGGGTTGCTTCTTCTCGCTCTCCCGTGCTTGAATCAGCTCCCCTTGTGCTCTCCCAATCTTTGACGCCGCCGCTTTGCCAAGGCTTCAGCTCCAAGATTAGCTACCTTGCATGTGATGCTCCATTGGAGATGCCCAAGGTGCTAGGGAATGGTTGAATCTCCTACATGGGGTATGTAGCTTGTCCTAACTAGGAGATTCACCTAGAGGGTCTTTTAGAGGTATTGAACAAGAGATATAACTATGTGGTATAGTGTCTCACCTCTAGAATTGAGAGAGGAATCAAGTCATCTCTATGTTTGCATTTGAATGCCCTCACTTGTGATTTAAACACAAGGGATATGACTTGAATCTCCTCCTCTTTGAGGCCCCATATGATGTACAAAAGGTATGGCTAATAGGCTCTCAAAACCCTCTCTCAATGCCCAATAACCTAGCTCAATATTTATAAAGTTCAAGCTCCAACGGTAAAAAAACGGGCAGATTAGCGCATCTCCGATTGATCAGAAAAATGTCCGATTGATCGGAGACATGTCAGATTGATCGGAAATCAGTCCAGTGGATTCTCTGGAAGATATTCCGATTGATCGTAACATGGTCCGATTGATCGGACTGACCCCTTCCGATGGATCGGAAGTATGTCCGATTGATCGAAAATTTGTCCAGTGAATTTTCAAATTTTGCTGGAATAAATTCTGATTGATCGGAGATTCTGTCCGAATGAATCGGAGTCCAATTGGAGCCAATGTCCGATTGATCGGAGATCAATCGGAAACTGCTGTTTGAGCTGTATTGATTACAGCAGCTTCCACCTCTTTAATTAGTCTAACTTATCATGTTTTTCATGGAGTTCTAAGACTAATGATGATGACTAAAGATATACCTAGTTGGTCCAAGTCATCTAAGAGGTTATGGGTTAGGTTTTGGTCAAGGCAAGGCACACCAAGGCATCACTTTTACCTGTTTCTTCTTCCTTGATGCAACCGGTCCGACTTGAGTCTTCGGTCTTCGTCTTCATTAAGCTCAACCGACACTAGACTCACTGACCTAAGTAATTGACAAACAAGGTGCACTAGTCTGCCACGAAAAAGTGCACTAACAGGATGTATGGAAGAATTGCTTGAGTTCTTAATTGTTCTGAGCTAGTCTAGACCTGTATGATCCGAGGAATTGGAATACACTCTAAATCTATGATCTTCATGTGGGAGCTTCATACCAAAAGTCCACTTTTCTGAAAATTCTGAAGTATGTGAGACTGTGTATGTGATTTGGATCAAGCTCAAATCATAATCTAGTTTTGCCTTGTGACAGGATTTAATGATGGTTATTATTGTGATCTTAACCTATTGGAATTGGGACTGACCTATGCAATTGAGTATGCTCGTCCTAGCTTGTATTGAGTGAATCATATATATGAATCATACATGTGACAGATTGATTGTTTTAACTGCTCTATTATCCGACTAGATAGAACTTAATTTCGATTCTGGTTGAGAAAGTGAGAAACCATACCGAATTATGCATCTAAGGAGAGCTATAAGTGGATCCTTGATGCTCTAGTTATCTTTCCATTATCAGATTTTCTATTTTATGTTTAAAACCAATTTCACAAACCTCTTTGATTCTAGTTATTAGGATAGTTGGAATTGTTTACTTCCTTCCCTATGGATCGACCTCGGTCTTACCGAGATTATCACTACATCGCAACCCTACACTTGGGGAAGCGAACATCCCAAAACTTAATCAGATCCACATCTTAAGTAGTGTACCATACCACAAAAAAACAGAGGTTATTGACCATTGAAAACTTATTATGGGCCACCAAAGTTTTAGATCAAGCTGATATTTGTTTGGTCCCTTCATCTAGGTATCAACAGGTTGGATGGTAAATAAACATTCCTATGGACCCCAAGGAGTTCTTAATGGTGAGTTTTCAATCACCATTGGTTCCTATGGTGTGGTCCACCTAAGATTTAGATATGCTTCATTTTTTTTGGGACCATGACCTACAATCAGCTGTTGAAATGGGCGTGAATGTAAGAAAAATACATCATGGTTGGCCCCACTTGATTGTTCACAATATAGTCTTTCAAGCTTACAAACATCTAATTAGGTAAGTGAGCAGACTTGATTCATGAGCTTGATGATTCTTCCATTTTCATGTGCTTATGTATTTGGAATTGATGGAGCAGACCCAGACGTGCGTCAGAGCTATCCGTGGTTGATTTTTGTGGATGTATGTGTGAGTGTATTTGGCTTATTATTAATAGTTATTTTTTGTCCACAAATGGTAGTATAATACAATCAGTTAGCCCATTTGGAGATTTCTATATTGTTGAGCATAGATAAAGTGTGTTTTGGAGGTATAGAATTATTGGATAGTCCAAGGTTGGATAGATTGGAATGCTTTCGTTGTTTGTCATTTACATGCTCTATCATTAGTTTCGTGCGGCATCTCTCCTATTCTCTCTGGATATGTTTCTTATGTTTATTTCCATTGTCAATAATCCACACAATGTGTAGATACTTGTCGTAGAAATCAAATGTAAGATAACTATATCTGGAGAGTTAGGGGGAGATGCTACCGAAATTTAGACATGGGCATTTAAATGGAAATAATGAAAGCATTTCAATCTATCCATCCTTGGATGGGCGACTAATTATATTATATTATCGTTTAGTGGCAAATTAGATGATGAACATGATACTTGTGATTAAGAGTGGTTGATCCAAACAGATGTTGAGCGGGGGTCGCTGGAATATGGGAACCGCTGTTATGACCATGATGAAGCTATCCATTTCCTATGGACAGCAATATAGGTGGCCTGGCCATTTGGACAGGCCTGTGTTTATGTATTACTCAGAATTGATGGAGCAGACCTGAATGTGCGTCGGAGCTATCCAGATGTTGAGCGGGAGTCCCTGGAAGGTGGGAACCGCTGTTATGACCATGATGAAGCTGTCCATTTCCTATGGACAGCAATATGGGTGGCCTGGCCATTTGAACAAGCCCGTGTTTATGTATTAGCTCGAAATTAATGGAGCAAACCCGGATGTGCGTCAAAGCTATCCGGATGTTAGTGGGGGTCCTTGGAAGGTGGGAACCGCTTTTACGACCATGATGAAGCTATCCATTTCCTATGAACAACAATATGGTGGCCTGGCCATTTGGACAGGCCCGTATTTGTGTATTAGCTCGGAATTGATGGAGCAAACTCGGATGTGCGTCGGAGCTATCCGGATGTTGAGCGGGGTCCCTGGAAGGTGTGAACCACTGTTATGACCATAATGAAGCTGTCAATTTCCTATGGATAGCAATATGGGTGGCTTGGCCATTTATACAAGCCCGTGTTTATATATTAGCTCATAATTGATGGAGCGAACCCGGATGTGCGTCGAAGCTATCCGGATGTTGAGCGGGGGTCCCTGGAAGGTGGGAACCGCTGTTATGACCATGATGAAGCTGTTCATTTCCTATGGACAGTAATATGGGTGGCCTGACCATTTGGACAGGCCGTGTTTGTGTGGAGCAGACCCGGATGTGCGTCGAAGCTATCCGTGAGTTGGTTGAGTCTCCAAGACCTAAACCCTAAACCCTAATCCTAAACCCTAAACTTAAAACTAAAACCTAAAACTAAACATCATGGTGGGGACAGTACCCCCAACCGTTGATTGCTTCCTGGGACCCACCATGATGGTTATTTGAGATCCAACCTGTTGGTAAGTTCACACATACCTAAAGCGAAAGAAGAGATAACACAAATATCAGCTTGATCGAAAACTTTTGTGGCCCCAATTAGTTTCGAGGTCCACTTGAGCTTTGGATCTACCTCATTCTTCGGCTCATGCCCTAAAATGATCTCTTCAAATGGATGGACGGTTGGATACAACATATACATCATGGTGGGATCCAAATCTCGGGTGGACCATAATACAGTAAACAATGGTCCATCGTGATTTATGTATTTCATCCACTCCGTTCATCCATTTTAACAGATAATTTTATGTCTTGAGACAATAAATGAAGTGTTTGTATATATATATATATATATATATATATATATATATATATATATATATATGTATCTTAAATGGACCACACGTACAGGAAAGAATGTGAATTGAACTTGTTTTGCTCAAAAGTTCTTGGGGGGCCGTGGAAGTTTTAGATCAAGCTGATATTTATTTTTTCCCTTCATCAATGTCTGTGTGATCGTGTGAACAGGTTGGATGACAAATAAACATCACTACAAGCCCTAGAAAGGTTTCAATGATGGAAATCATTATACCCACTGTTTCTTGTGCTATGGTCCACCTGAGTTTTGGATATGATTCAATTTTGGTTTCAACCCCTTAAATGATCTGAAAAAGTAGATGGACGGTGTAGATAAACTACATATATTTACAGTGGGCCCAACTGAGCGTACTGAGTAACTTAGGACGCAATCTGATTTCAGGCGTAACTAGCTTAGTGGGTTAGGCCTTAACTGTGGGACTCAACTCGATCTATGTGTTGTACATTTACGTCGTCCATCTGCATTTGCAGCTACTCATTTTAGAAGATGTCCCAAATTGAGGCACATCCAAAGATCAAGTGTGGATCACACCACAGGAAAACAATGATGATTGAATGCCCAGCGTTAAAAACTTCGTAGGGCCCACTATAATGTTTTTTTGGCATCAAACATGTTGATAAGGTCAAACAGATCCTAGAGCTATAACCCTAACCTAAACCTATAATCCTAAACATGTTGGTAAGGTCAAACATGTTGTATCCACACTGTTCACACAGACATGGAAGAAGGGAAAACACAAATATCTGATTGATCGAAAACTTTTGTGCCCCCAAGAAGTTTTTAATGGTAGGAGATCAATCCTCACTGTTTCCTTTGGTGAAGTCCACTAGAGCTTTAAATCTGTCTCATTCTTTAGCTCATGCCTTAAAATGATCTCTCTAAATGGATGGACGATGTGGATACAACACATACATCATGGTGGGGCCCGCATAAGTTGGTGACGTCACAAAAGTAGCCAATAGCTACTCAACTTGTCAATAGCTAATCCATGTCTGGATACAGCCAGTTGTGACCTTGACCTACACCTTAACCTAAACCTACACTTTAACCTAACCCTAAATCTACACCTTAATCTAAACCTTTAACCCTACACCTAAACCTAAACTCAATTAAATAAACCTAAACCTACACATAAACCTAAACTCGAAAACCTAACCTAATCCTAAACCTAAACCTAAACCCAAAAACCCAAACCCAAACCCGAAACCTGAAACCTAAACATACACCTAAACATAAACTTAATTAACTAAACCTACACCTAAACCTAAACCTTTAATCCTAACCTAAACCTAAATCTAAACCTAAACCCGAACTCGAAAACATAAACCTAAACCTAAACCTAAACCTTTAATCTACACTTAAACCTAAACCTTTAATCCAAAACCTACACCTAAACCTAAACTCAAATGCCTAAACCTAAACTTACATCTAAACCTAAACCTATAACCCTAACCTAAACCTAAACCTAAACCTAAACCAGGAAACCCAAACCCGAACCCGAAACCCTTAACCTAAACCTGAACTTAATTAACTGAACCTACACCTAAACCTAAATCTCTAACCCTAACCTAAACCTAAACTTAAACCTGAAAATGAAAACTTGAACCCGAAAACCTAAACCTAAACCCGAACCCGAACCTGAAACCCTTAACCTAAACCTACACCTAAACCTAAACTCAAATACCTAAACCTAAACCTACACCTAAATCTAAACCTATAACCCTAACCTAAACCCGAAAACCAAAACCCGAACATGAAATATAAACCTAAACCTTTAACCTACACCTAAACCTAAACCTTTAACCCAAAACCTAAACCTACACCTAAACCTAAACACAATTAATTAAACCTAAACTTACACCTAAACCTAAACACAATTAAGTAAACCTAAACCTACATCTAAACCTAAACCCGAAAACCTAACCTAATCCTGAACCTAAACCTAAACTCGAAAACCCAAACTCGAACCTGAAACCTAAAACCTAAACCTACACATAAACCTAAACCTAACCCTAACCTAAATGTAAACCTAAACTTGAAAACCTAAACCTAAACCCAATCCCGAACCCGAACCCGAACCTGAACCTGAAATCCTAAACCTAAACTTAAACCGAAACTCAAATCCCTAAACCCAAACCCACACCTAAGCCTAAACCCATAACTCTAACCTAATCTTAAACCTAAATGCTAAAACCTAAGCTGAAACCCAATCCTGAACCCGAACCCGAATCCAAATCCCTAAACCCTAAACCTAAACCTAATCTCAAATCCCTAAACCTAAACCTAAACATATAACCCTAACATAAACCTAAACCTAAACTCGAAAACTCAAACCTAAACCCGATCTCGAACTCAAATTCTTAAATCTAAACCTAAACTCAAATCCCTAAACCTAAGCCTACACCTAAGCCTAAACCTAAACTCGAAAATCTAAACCTAAACCCGATCCCGAACCCGAATCTGAATCCTTAAACCTTAAACATAAACTTAAACCTAAACCTAATCTCAAATCCCTAAACCTAAACCTAAACCTATAACCCTAACCTAAACCTAAACTTAAACTTGAAAACCTAAACCTGATCCCGAACCCGAACCCGAATCCGAATCCTTAAACCCTAAGCCTAATCCTAAACCTAAACTTATTCTCAAATCCCTAAACCTACACCTACACCTAAACCAAAACCTATAACCCTAACCTAAACCTAAACCTAAACTCGAGAACTCAAACTTAAACTCGATCCCGAACCCAAATTCCTAAATCTAAACCTAAACTCAAATCCCTAAACCAAAGCCTACAACTAAGCCTAAACCTATAACTCTAACCTAATCCTAAACCTAAGCTTGAAAACCTAAACCTAAACCCGATCCCGAACCCGAATCTGAATCCTTAAACCCTAAAATAAACTTAAACCTAAACTTAATCTTAAATCCCTAAACCTAAACCTACACCTAAACGTAAACCTATAACCCTAACTGCTACAATCCGAAGATTGCACACCCAAGTGCAGGTAGCGAAGTAGTAAAATACTCGGTAAGACCGAGGTCGATCCACAGGGATTGGGGTTAAGAACACTTAAAGGAATTAGTTTAGGTGAGTGAGATGAAATCTGGTTTATCCACGAGAGTGGAGCAAGTTGTGTGTGGTGAAGGACAAAAATAGAAAAGGGGTTAAGGCATCAGGGATCCACCTTTGATTCATTCACAAGATTTGATTTATTGGTCCAACTATAACTCAACTGGAATTGAATAAAGATTCATTCCAATCGGAAGATAAAACAGTTAAAACATTTGCATATTTCATAAAAGATGGTGATCTGAACCGATTGATTTGACCATGAAGCACTCGTTAGTTGATCGCAGGGAATTCCAAGCATCCACTGTGCCCGGAGTCGACAATGGATCAAGGAATTGTACAGATCAACAACTTTGCCAACAAGTCAACCGATAAGATCACAATTCATACGATCAAATGCATACTTACAAGATAGGAGGTTTTGATTGACCGATCCAACCGTTAAGATCTCGTCTATCGATCGCAGGGAATCCAAAGCATCCAATGTGCCCGGAGTCTACAATGGATCAAGGGATTTTACAGATCGATGACTTTACCTGCACTAGCTCGATGACCGTAGGGAATCCAAAGCATCCAACGTGCCCGGAGTCGACGATGGATCAAGGGACTTTATCGATCATGAACTAGCTAATTGGTGTGCAAGGGATCCCAAGCATCCAACGTGCCCGGAGTCGACGATGGATCAAGGGGCTTGCACAACAATAGCGTCTGCCGAGGTGGATAACCGAACCGATCAACCAAAGAGAACTCCAACATTTACACCACACAATGTTGAACCAAAAGAACCATATCTTACAAATTTCTTCAAAGGCTTCACCCCTAGCCTTAGCTAGAGGTTTAGCCAACCATGCTACAATGGAAGACTAAATTCTCTACAAAGGAAAAACTACACTACTCTACACTACAAAAGGAAGAAAGAAAACTAAAGAAGAGAAGAGAACTCTTGGATGGAATGATGAGAATGAGAGGGAGAGGAGCTTCTTTTATAGCCTTATGAGGAGCTCCCAAGCCTAGGTGGCACACCAAAAGTTTCTTTAGGTTTGGGAATGGAGTTAGGCTTGGAGTGCCCAAAGCAAACTTTGCTTTTAGGTTTGGGCTTGGAGTTAGGCTTGGATGGACATGTGGCAAGAAAAGTACTCCAATCCTAGGTGTCACTCCAAGCCTAAAGCAACTTTTCTTTTAGGTTTGGGCTTGGAGTGAGGCTTGGATGATGAGGTGGCATTCCATGCCTTACACATGTGTTGGAAGAGAGAGAGAGAGAGAGAGAGAGAGAGAGAGAGAGAGAGCTCCTCTCTTGCTGCCATGGTGGAGATGGAGGAGCATTTGCTGGCTTTTGATGGGGTCCACCTTGCTGGACGGTTCATCCAGCAACTGGATGAATGGATGGCTGGAAGGATGGTTGCACGTGTGGATGGGGACCACCTGATGATGATGACGTCTACCGTTGGAAATGGATGGACGGCTGATGATTGGAGGGAGTGGACGGCTGTTGATGATCAGCTGGCCGTTCTGATGCAGCACATACGTGCTGATGATGGGTGCTGGACAGCTGCTGATTGGGGGTGGTCCACCTGATGGACGGTGGATGTGAAGGACGTGGGCTCCACATTGATGGATGCTGGTGGGGTCCTCCTGCTGAACGTGGAGCTGCTGGAGATGGTCCACTTGATAAATGGATGGACGGCTGGATCTTGAGATGCTGGCCGTTGATCAAATGATGGATGGTGGAATTCATCCAGCCCTTCATTGCTGACGTGATGCAGGTGCTTGATGAGTCCACATGTGCTAGTTGCTGGAGTGCAGTGTGCAGATGGACGGCTGATGGATGCTCTGGTGTTGTTTGCTGTTCATTGAAGGTGGGGTCCACAACGTTGCTGACGATGGACGTGCAGACGCTGGATGATTGGAGGATGGACGGCTGGTGCTGGACGTGATGGACGGTGAAGCTGCAGCATTACTGCTGCACGTGTGGATGGATGGCTGATGATTATTGCACGGCTGGAGTGATCAGCTGGTTGGATGGACGGACGTTGAAGCTTGGACGGCTGGAGAATGATGCTGCATCAGGGACGTTGGAGCTGAAGGCAGGTGCAGTGGACGGTGATGAGGCTGGCCTTTGCTGGCTGTTGATGTGCTAAAGATGTGGGCCACCTTGCTACTGTTGGAGACGTTGTGGATGGCTGGACGGATGTCCTTGATGAAGCTGGACCCATCTTGCTAGATTGGATGGTGGACGTGGACATTGATGAGGAAATGGGGCCCACCTTGCTGACGTGTGATGTCCATCCTTGCTGGACACCAGACACCATGGACGGCTGATGTTGAAGCTGCTGACGTGATGTGGGCCCCACCTGACGGCTGGTACGATCAGCTGCTGCCTTGAGCGTTGGTCAGTGGCCACTTGCTGGCCATGAATGGTGCTGATGTGATCCCCACCATGTCTGGACGGTTCATCCAGCAACTGGATGAGTGGATGGCTGGTGATTGCTGCTGCATGGTTGAAGCATGCTTCCACACGTGCTGGGGAATGTGGTCCACCATCTGGACAGATGGACGGCTGATGGAGATGCAGATGTGTTGGACACTCAGCCCTCCATCATCTACAGGTCCAAGTGTTGGATGGTGATGATGGAGAGTCAGCGATGAAGATCAGCCGTCCATTGCTGATGATGATTGGACGGTCAGGATGTGCGGGGATGCAGGGTGGATGGTTGAGATTTCAGCCTGCCTTGGACGCTGATGTTGTTGCTAGATGATCGTGCATGTGATGGCCCACCTTTCTGAATTGGATGGTGATGATGTGATCCACCATATCTGGACTTGAAATGGACAGTTGAGATAAAAGATGTCCAGCTATGGCATGGATGGACTGCTCTTGCACACGTGTGCTGATCGCACTTGATGGACGGTGAGAGATGGTCCATTTGCTGGTCATGATGCAACTGGCCGAGTTCCATGATAGGAACTGGACATGTGGCTGGTCTCACATGCATACCTCCATACTTGCATGAATGTGCAATCCTGACCATCACCTAGATCTCCAAATTACATTATCCTGACGTGGTCTTCTTAAACTTCAGATCTACTATAGAGTATGGTCTATTCTCTGATCTCCGTAGTCTGATTTCCTTCGTGCTTGATCTTGATTGCTTTTGAACCTTTAAACGCCCTGATTGGCTTAGATCTTGCCTAACCTCTCCTGAACACCTGAAGACAGAAAATTAACCTAATGAGAGATAATTAACCGGAAAAACAATGATAATGCTCTTAACAACCAGGGTTAATTATACAATATTAAGTACTCATCACACCCCCCAACCAGCATTTTGCTAGTCTCGAGCAAAACATGCGAAAATCATCTAAGGATTTTTCAAAATACTGCAATCAATCTTATCCTCGACAGTTTTCACCAATCGAAACTATTTCGAGACTTCTCTTATTTCCTAATAAAACAAAAATAAAGAGAAGAAAAGATTTTATGTGATCCTTCAAATTATCTAAACAGTAGAGTTTCCAAGGCATATAGTTTTGAGAATATTTAAATATAGATTCTAGTCACTTAGTAAACAAATTGAGTTCAAAGCATTAATCATTCAATAGAAGCATTCTAAACATTGAGTTCCATGGTGCACTGTGAAGTCTAGCCTTAACACAACTAGGAGTTCAGTCTTCTACTTTCATGTTAATACTGATGATTGAAGAGAATGGTCAGATCAACCAAGTCACTGATTCCGAACCTTGCTACTGTTCTTTTCAACTTTTGATCTCTTTTTTTCTTCTTCTTTTTTTTTTTTTTTTTTTAATCAATAACCGATAGCCGAAGACTCCAAAAGGCTCACTTCGTACTATGGTAATGCTTTGTAATGGTAACGACAATGGATGAAAATCCTTGCCCCAAATTACTATGAGTATTCCTTTTTTCACCTTTTTTTTTTTTTTTTTTTTTTTTGTGAACCAAGTAAACAAGGATCTCCAGGCTTGGTTCCTATCATTCTCAACAATCATCAAGTCAACATTATAGTATCAAACTTAAATTCTGGCAATGCAAGTTAGATGTGAACTTGTGAAAATTCATGACTCAATCAATGTTTATCATTTTCTAATAGAAAATTAATGGAAAGAACTCAATTTTGAAATTTACTGAAGCGACTAAACTCTAAGCTTAAACATTGTCATCACTAAATGCCTTTTTATTCTACTATTCAAATTATTTTAAAATCACATAAATTCATAGGATTTTTTTTTTTTTATAGCATAAGACTAGAAAATTTTAACAACATTCTCAATAAAATTCCGCAGGAATTCCCACCCCCCAACCTAAATTCGACATTGTCCTCAATGTTGAAAAATATGCAATGTAACATAATATGAGAGCAATAACAAAAAGAGGAGTGAGTGAGAGAGTACCTGAGAGAATTATTAAAGAGCGAGTTTATTCATATCTAATCATAAGCAAAGAAATCCTAATCTAAACTAATCTATCCTAGGAAAGCAGGGAAATGGATCTCCATCAGACTAGGAGATCAATCAAGGGAATAGACTGGAGCAGGATCATCATGTATTTCAACAAATTTCGCATTAGGACCATCCATAGTCCTGCTCGACAATGTACATGGGTGTTCTTAATCATTATGGGCCAATAGAAATTCTCACCACATGTACGAGAAAAGGAGACATGATCAAGAAAATATCTCCTTAATGCATTAACTGGGCAATGGTTTATCAAGAACGGATCTTCCCAGTAATGGTCCACTTCAGTCTGAAAAGACCAAAGCGATGGAGAGACTTCAAATGATTCTTCAAATGGTGGTGTCTTCTCCATACAATCAGAATCTCCCGGTGCTTCCACAATAGATGGTATTAAGTGAGAATCAGTGGGAAACATCTTTTCATGCACCGGGTCTTGCAAGGCGTTCACTATTTCTTGAATCATGGGATCATTCGAATCTTCAAAGTGAGCCAAGCAATCTTCCAAAGAATTAGGACACTCAATACAAGAAAAATCTTCATCAATAATGAAATTGGGCATGTCAACTTGGTGGATTATATCAAAATCACTTTGTTGGGGAATTTCCATGGCATGATTATTAACTAGAGGTTCAGACGAGATCAACCTCTGGGGAAACGGGACCACGGGCTCATAAGCACACTCTGAGTCCTCATCTTGTTGAACATCACCAATCATATTATCACCCTCAGATTTTTCGGATTCCTCAGATTCGTCAACCTTCATTAGAATCTCTTCATTGTATCTAAAGGTAATAGTATCTCCGTCACGCTCAACAAGTATATCGGAAGAATTGAAATCAATCACCTCGAGTTGTTCAATTAGGTTAGAGGGAGGTTGGACTAGGGAAGTCTCTTCCTCCGTCTCAATGAGGTGTGATTCCATGTGCTCAATCAATGTTTCCATCTCATTGATGATTTGCGATGTGCTTTCCAGTTGCAATGTATCCTCAAGGGTCTTTTTTGGTGGAGATACGTAAATAGGGGGCCCTTGGGGATAGTTAACATTTGTTGTTGGTCCGTCTCTCCAATTGGAATTTTGATAGTTCCGCCAATTAGGTTCGTTCGCATTGTATGATGGCGCACTATATGGTTGTTGATAGCCATACAAACAATCACGCATCGACTTAACTGGTGGAGCATAATATATATTGTTCTCATCCCAATACTCGCGCAATGTTTTAACCGGTGGATCATAAGATATATTGTTCTCATCCCAATACTCACGCAACGTTTTAACCGGTGGAACATCGTATACGTTGTTCTCACTCCAATACTCACGGAGCGTTTTAACCGGTGGAACTTTACGTGTATTGTTCTCATGTAGATAATCACGCATGGAGCGTTCCTTACCATTGTGCTTTGATTGCCTTTCATCTTCTAGAAGAGTTTTAGCGTATTTCTGTGTCCACTCATCATATATGGGCATGATAACACTAAAAGAAAATCTAGAAAGAATAGTAAAAGAGGGAAAAAGGAAGGATATTACCCGAGAAGAAGAATATACAGCTATGGGCAATCCCTAAAAATAAAACAAACAAGTTAGTAAACTATTGAAAAAATATATACATAGACCAATTCCAAAAATATTCTTAAACCGATGCCAATCCCCGGCAGCGGCGCCAAAAACTTGCTACAATCCGAAGATTGCACACCCAAGTGCAGGTAGCGAAGTAGTAAAATACTCGGTAAGACCGAGGTCGATCCACAGGGATTGGGGTTAAGAACACTTAAAGGAATTAGTTTAGGTGAGTGAGATGAAATCTAGTTTATCCACGAGAGTGGAGCAAGTTGTGTGTGGTGAAGGACAAAAATAGAAAAGGGGCTAAGGCATCAGGGATCCACCTTTGATTCATTCACAAGATTTGATTTATTGGTCCAACTATAACTCAACTGGAATTGAATAAAGATTCATTCCAATCGAAAGATAAAACAGTTAAAACATTTGCATATTTCATAAAAGATGGTGATCTGAACCGATTGATTTGACCATGAAGCACTCGTTAGTTGATCGCAGGGAATTCCAAGCATCCACTGTGCCCGGAGTCGACAATGGATCAAGGAATTGTACAGATCAACAACTTTGCCAACAAGTCAACCGATAAGATCACAATTCATACGATCAAATGCATACTTACAAGATAGGAGGCTTTGATTGACCGATCCAACCGTTAAGATCTCGTCTATCGATCGCAGGGAATCCAAAGCATCCAATGTGCCCGGAGTCTACAATGGATCAAGGGATTTTACAGATCGATGACTTTACCTGCACTAGCTCGATGACCGTAGGGAATCCAAAGCATCCAACGTGCCCGGAGTCGACGATGGATCAAGGGACTTTATCGATCATGAACTAGCTAATTGGTGTGCAAGGGATCCCAAGCATCCAACGTGCCCGGAGTCGACGATGGATCAAGGGGCTTGCACAACAATAGCGTCTGCCGAGGTGGATAACCGAACCGATCAACCAAAGAGAACTCCAACATTTACACCACACAATGTTGAACCAAAAGAACCATATCTTACAAATTTCTTCAAAGGCTTCACCCCTAGCCTTAGCTAGAGGTTTAGCCAACCATGCTACAATGGAAGACTAAATTCTCTACAAAGGAAAAACTACACTACTCTACACTACAAAAGGAAGAAAGAAAACTAAAGAAGAGAAGAGAACTCTTGGATGGAATGATGAGAATGAGAGGGAGAGGAGCTTCTTTTATAGCCTTATGAGGAGCTCCCAAGCCTAGGTGGCACACCAAAAGTTTCTTTAGGTTTGGGAATAGAGTTAGGCTTGGAGTGCCCAAAGCAAACTTTGCTTTTAGGTTTGGGCTTGGAGTTAGGCTTGGATGGACATGTGGCAAGAAAAGTACTCCAATCCTAGGTGTCACTCCAAGCCTAAAGCAACTTTTCTTTTAGGTTTGGGCTTGGAGTGAGGCTTGGATGATGAGGTGGCATTCCATGCCTTACACATGTGTTGGAAGAGAGAGAGAGAGAGAGAGAGAGAGAGAGAGAGAGAGAGAGAGAGAGAGCTCCTCTCTTGCTGCCATGGTGGAGATGGAGGAGCATTTGCTGGCTTTTGATGGGGTCCACCTTGCTGGACGGTTCATCCAGCAACTGGATGAATGGATGGCTGGAAGGATGGTTGCACGTGTGGATGGGGACCACCTGATGATGATGACGTCTACCGTTGGAAATGGATGGACGGCTGATGATTGGAGGGAGTGGACGGCTGTTGATGATCAGCTGGCCGTCCTGATGCAGCACATACGTGCTGATGATGGGTGCTGGACAGCTGCTGATTGGAGGTGGTCCACCTGATGGACGGTGGATGTGAAGGACATGGCTCCACATTGATGGATGCTGGTGGGGTCCTCCTGCTGAACGTGGAGCTGCTGGAGATGGTCCACTTGATAAATGGATGGATGGCTGGATCTTGAGATGCTGGCCGTTGATCAAATGATGGATGGTGGAATTCATCCAGCCCTTCATTGCTGACGTGATGCAGGTGCTTGATGAGTCCACATGTGCTGGTTGCTGGAGTGCAATGTGCAGATGGACGGCTGATGGATGCTCTGGTGTTGTTTGCTGTTCATTGAAGGTGGGGTCCACAACGTTGCTGACGATGGACGTGCAGACGCTGGATGATTGGAGGATGGACGGCTAGTGCTGGACGTGATGGACGGTGAAGCTGCAGCATTACTGCTGCACGTGTGGATGGATGGCTGATGATTGTTGCACGGCTGGAGTGATCAGCTGGTTGGATGGACGGACGTTGAAGCTTGGACGGCTGGAGAATGATGCTGCATCAGGGACGTTGGAGCTGAAGGCAGGTGCAGTGGACGGTGATGAGGCTGGCCTTTGCTGGCCATTGATGTGCTGAAGATGTGGGCCACCTTGCTACTGTTGGAGACGTTGTGGATGGCTGGACGGATGTCCTTGATGAAGCTGGACCCATCTTGCTGGATTGGATGGTGGATGTGGACATTGATGAGGAAATGGGGCCCACCTTGCTGACGTGTGATGTCCATCCTTGCTGGACACCAGACACCATGGACGGCTGATGTTGAAGCTGCTGACGTGATGTGGGCCCCACCTGACGGCTGGTACGATCAGCTGGTACGATCAGCTGCTGCCTTGAGCGTTGGTCGGTGGCCACTTGCTGGCCATGAATGGTGCTGATGTGATCCCCACCATGTCTGGACGGTTCATCCAGCAACTGGATGAGTGGATGGCTGGTGATTGCTGCTGCATGGTTGAAGCCTGCTTCCACACGTGCTGGGGAATGTGGTCCACCATCTGGACAGATGGACGGCTGATGGAGATGCAGATGTGTTGGACACTCAGCCCTCCATCATCTACAGGTCCAAGTGTTGGTGGTGATGATGGAGAGTCAGCGATGAAGATCAGCCGTCCATTGCTGATGATGATTGGACGGTCAGGATGTGCGGGGATGCAGGGTGGATGGTTGAGATTTCAGCCTGCCTTGGACGCTGATGTTGTTGCTAGATGATCGTGCATGTGATGGCCCACCTTTTTGAATTGGATGGTGATGATGTGATCCACCATATCTGGACTTGAAATGGACAGTTGAGATAAAAGATGTCCAGCTATGGCATGGATGGACTGCTCTTGCACACGTGTGCTGATCGCACTTGATGGACGGTGAGAGATGGTCCATTTGCTGGTCATGATGCAACTGGCCGAGTTCCATGATAGGAACTGGACATGTGGCTGGTCTCACATGCATACCTCCATACTTGCATGAATGTGCAATCCTGACCATCACCTAGATCTCCAAATTACATTATCCTGACGTGGTCTTCTTAAACTTCAGATCTACTATAGAGTATGGTCTATTCTCTGATCTCCGTAGTCTGATTTCCTTCGTGCTTGATCTTAATTGCTTTTGAACCTTTAAACGCCCTGATTGGCTTAGATCTTGCCTAACCTCTCCTGAACACCTGAAGACAGAAAATTAACCTAATGAGAGATAATTAACCGGAAAAACAATGATAATGCTCTTAACAACCAGGGTTAATTATACAATATTAGGTACTCATCACTAACCTAAACCTAAACTTAAACTTGAAAACCTAAACCTGATCCCGAACCCGAACCCGAACCCGATCCGAATCCTTAAACCCTAAGCCTATGCCTAAACCTAAACTTATTCTCAAATCCCTAAACCTACATGTAAACCTAAACCTATAACCCTCACCTAAACCTAAATCTAAACTCGAAAACCTAAACCTAAACCCAATCCCAAACTTGAACCCGAACCCGAATTCCTAAACCTAAAGCTAAACCAAAGTCAAATCCCTAAACCTAAACCTACAACTAAGCCTAGATTGATAACTCTAACCTAAACCTATAACTCTAACCTAATCCTAATCCTCAACCTGAAACCCTAAACCTAAACCCAAACCCGAATCTGAATCCTTAAACCCTAAACCTAAACCTAAACCTAAACCTAATCTCTAGTCCCTAAACCTAAACCTATAACCCGAACCTAAACCTAAACTTAAACTTGAAAACCTAAACCTAAACCGGATTCCGAACCCGAAACCGAACGCGAATTCCTAAACCTAAATTTAAACCTAAACCTAAACTCAAGTCCCTAAACCAAATCCTACACCTAATCCTAAACCTATAACCCTAACCTAAATCTAAACCTAAACTTGAAAACCTACACCTAAAACCTGAACTAGAACCCAAACCCGAATTTCTAAACCTAAACCTAAACCTAAACTCAATTTACTTAACTTAAACATACACCTAAACCTAAACCTAAACTCAATTCACTTAACTTAAACCTACATTTAAACCTAAACCTATAACCCTATCCTAAAGCTAAACCTGAAAACATAAACCTAAACCCGAATCCGAACCCAAACCCAAACCTGAATTCCTAAACCTAAACCTAAACCTAAACTCAAATCCCTAAACCTAAACCTACACCTAAGCCTAAACCTATAACCCTAACCTAATCTTAAACCTGAACTCGAAAACCTAAACCTAAACCCGATCCCGAACCCAAATTCGAATCCCTAAACCCTAAACCTAAACCTAATCTCAAATCCCTAAACCTAAACCTACACCTAAACCTAAACCTATAACCCTAACCTAAACCTAAACATAAACTTGAAAACCTAAACATAAACCCCATCTCGAACCCGAATTCCTAAATGAAAACTTAAACCTAAACCTAAGCTCAAATCCCTAAACCTAAAGCTATAACCCTAACCTAAACCTAAACCTAAACGTGAAAACATAAACCTAACCCCGAACCCAAACCCGAATTCCTAAACCTAAACCTAAACTCAATTCACTTAACTTAAACCTACACCTAAACCTAAACCTATAACCCTAACCTAACCCTAAACCTAAACATGAAAACTTAAACTTAAACCCGAACCCGAACTCAAAATCCTAAACCTAAACCTAAACCGAAACCTAAACTCAAATCCCTAAACCTAAATCTACACCAAAGCCTAAACCTATAACCCTAACCTAATCCTAAACCTAAACCCGATCCCGAACCCAAATTTGAATCCCTGAACCCTAAACCTAAACCTAAACCTAATCTCAAATCCCTAAACCTAAACATACACCAAACCTAAACCTATAACCCTAACCTAAATCTAAACCTAAACTTGAAAACCTAAACCTAAACCTGATCCCGAACCTGAATTCTTAAACCTAAACTTAAAGCTAAACCTAAACTCAAATATCTAAACCTAAACCTACACCTAATCCTAAACCTATAACCCTAATCTAAACCTAAACCTAAACTTGAAAACCTAAACCTAAACCTAAACCCGAACCCGAAACCGAACCCGAATTCCTAAACCTAAACCTAAACTCAACTCACTTAACTTAAACCTACACCTAAACATAAACCTATAACCCTAATTTAAACCTAAACCTAAACTTGAAAACCTAAACCTAAACCTGAACCCAAACCCGAACCCGAATTCCTAAACCTAAACCTAAACCTAAGCTCAAGTCCCTAAACCTAAACCTACACCTAAGCCTAAACCTATAACCCTAACCTAATCCTAAACCTAAACCTGAAAACATAAACCTAAACCCGATCTCGAACCCGAATTCGAATCCCTAAGCCCTAAACCTAAACCTAATCTCAAATCCCTAGACCTAAATATAAACCTATAACCCGAACCTAAACTTAAACCTAAACTTGAAAACCTTAACCTAAACCCGATCCTGAACCCGAATTCCTAAACCTAAACCTAAACCGAAACCTAAACTCAAATCCATAAACCTAAATCTACACCTAAGCCTAAACCTATAACCCTAACCTAATCCTAAACCTAAACCTAAAAACCCTAAACCTAAATCCAATCCCAAACCCGAATTCGAATCCCTAAACCCTAAACCTAAACCTAATCTCAAATCCCTAAACCTAAACCTACAACTAAACTTAAACCTATAAACCTAACCTAAACATAAACTTGAAAACCTAAACCTAAACCCAACCCGATCCTGAACCTGAACCCGGAACCCTAAACCTAAACCTAAACTCAAATCCCTACACCTAAACCTAAACCTACACCTAAGCCTAAACTTATAACCCTAACCTAATCCGAAACCTAAACCCAAAAACCTAAGCCTAAACCCGATCCCAAACCTGAATTCGAATCCCTAAACCCTAAACCTAAACCTATACCTAAAGCTAAACATACACCTAAACCTAAACCTAAACCTATAACCCTAGCCTAAACCTAAACTTGAAAACCTAAACCTAAACCCAATCCCGAACCCGAAACCCTAAACCTAAATCTAAACCTAAACTTAAACTCAAATCCCTAAGCCTAAACCTACACCTAAACCTAAACCTATAACCCTAACCTAATCTTAACCCTATTTCTGTAAACTGACTCTAATCTTTCCATTGTAGAAATGGATAAGAGTTGGATGCAAGCTAAGAACCGGTTTGGCCCAGAATATAAACAAGGGGTTAAAGAGTTCATGGAATTTGCGCGATATCGGGCCGATTCAGGCAATAGGATTAGGTGTCCATGTCAAAAATGCAAGAACATGTTTCACAAGACTTTAGACAAAGTAGAAGATGATTTGTTCATAGTTGGGATTGACCAGGGTTACACTTGGTAGATCCATCATGGTGAAGAGTTCCACCAAAGAGTTGAGGCCACTAAAGTCCTTGCTGACTTAATTGTGCCGGATGACAAGGATGAAGACGTTGACAAAATACAAGATATCATAGGGGATGTGTTCAGGGGAACAATTGCGAATACTAATTTTGCAATGACAAGTAGTAGCCAGGATATTCCTCCTATGGGTGATGTCGAATCAGAAAAGTTTAGTAAGTTGTTGAGGGATGCGTAACGTCCACTTTATCTAGGGTGTGAGAACTTCTCTAAGTTGAATTTTCTTACAAGGTTACTTCATTTAAAGACAACAAATCATTGGAGTAATAAATCGTTCGACATGTTGCTTGACTTGTTGAAAGAAGCATTACCAAATGGTGAGACATTGCCTAAGTCTCATTACGAGGCAAAATCCTTATTGCAAGACTTGGGCCTTGGTTACATACCCATACACGCATGTATAAATGATTGTGTATTGTATTGGAAAGAGCATGAAAATGTTGAAGAGTGTCCAGAATGTAGAGAGTTTAGGTGGTAGTATGACGAAGCCAAGCGTAAGAAAATCCCACAAAAGGTGTTAAGATACTTCCCATTAAAACCCAGATTGCAAAGATTATTTACGTCGAGTAAAATGGTTAAAGATATGAGGTAGCATAAGGAGAAACGTGTTCAGATGATGTATACTGAGGCACCCTGCAGACTCTGAAGCTTGGCAAAATTTTGACAACCAATATGAGTGGTTTGCAAAGGATTCTCGCAATGTTCGACTAGGTCTTACAAGTGATGGTTTTAATCCTTTTAATAATATGAGTAGCTCGTCTAGTATGTGGTTAGTGGTACTTATGTCCTACTATTTACCTCCTTGATTGTGTATGAAAGAGTCATTTTTCATGATGTCATTGCTTATTCCTAGACCCAGGTCACCCGGAAATGATATTGATGTGTATTTGCAACTGTTAGTAGATAAGTTAAACGAGTTGTGGAGTCAAGTTGTACAGACATATTACATATTTGCAGGACAGACATTTCGATTGCATGCAACAGTCTTGTGAACAATAAATGACTTCCCTGCGTATGGAAATTTATCCGAGTGGAGCACGAAGGAAAAGTTGGCTTATCCTACATGTAGTATTAAGACTTGTTCATTGTCATTAAAACATGGTAAAAAAATGTGTTATATAAGCCATCGTCGCTTCCTTCCGAGCGATCATAGTTGGCGCAGGAAGACAATGATCTTTAATGGCAAACAAGATCATAGGCCACCACCCAAAGAGCTATCTGGAGAAGATGTGATACAACAACTAAGTAACATTAGAGAAATTAGATTTTGTAAGGCACCGCACTTGAAGAAGAGAAAAATGTAAAGTACTAGAGTATAACTGGAGGAAGAAGAGCATTTTTTTAATTGCCCTATTAGAGTAATCTGAAATTGCGACACAACTTGGATTTCATGCACATTGAGAAGAATATATGTGACAATATCTTCAGAATATTGATGAACATAGAGAAGAAAATAAATGACAATTTTAAGGCTCGATTAGATCTACAAGCAATGAGTTTAAGGAAAGAGTTGCACTTGCAACCACATGAAAATTCATATACTATACCAGCAGCCTGCTACACATTGACAAAAGTAGAGAAAAGGCATTTATGTGAATGGTTAAGATTGGTCAAGTTTCCCGATGGGTATACCTCAAATATCTCTCAGCGCGTAAACATAACGAACTGTAAGGTAACGGGAATGAAAAGTCATAACAGTCACGTCCTTCTGCAATGTCTACTACCAGTTGCGATTTGTGGATTCCTGAGCAAGGATATCAGTGCGGCGCTGATTGAGTTGGGGATATTTTTTAAGGATTTGTGTTCGAAATCGTTGAATGTAGAGGTTATTAAACGATTGGAGAGGGACATTGTCGTAATCTTTTACAAACTTGAACGAATATTTCCACCTATATTTTTCAATATCATGGTATACCTAGCGATTCACTTACCGCACGAGGCGAAGCTTGCAGGCCCAGTATAATATCGTTGAATGTATCCGATCGAAAGGTGGTAGAACCTATTAAAAATTTTATTCATTCCATAAATTATGTATATCTATGTTTTCATACGTATAACATAGTGGTTTTGTGTACAGATAACTTCACACACTAAAACGATTTATGAGAAATAAGGCACGTCCAGAGGGATACATTGTTGAGGCGTACATTAATAATAAGTGCCTGGCATTTTGCTCAATGTATCTTCTTGGCATAGAGACTAGATTTAACCAAGAAGATCGAAATGCCGATGAAGAGCAAGAGCATGAATAGGGACTCATATTTGTATTCGCACATAACGTCCATCCTTCAAGATCCTCGACATTTCAAGATATGGACCTTGTGAATCAAGCAAAGGCGGGGTGGTATGTGTTGCATAATTGTGAAGAAATAGAGTCGTACTTAGAGTGAATCTTCCCTCGATAATGATCACTACAGTAGATGATCTTAATGTTTCTTGCTGATGACATACTAATTATGTGCAGCAAACACATCGAGGAGATGAAGTCCCAATACCCTACAAATTATAATCGAATGCATCAGGATCAGTTTCCAGAATGGTTCGCAAAACATGTAAAATGTCACCTTGTATCTCACCACACTATGGTTATTTGTTACCTTACACATATTTAAACTTAAGAAAAAACCTAAACAATTTTATCCTATACGTGATAATAGATGAAGACGTTGCGCGCTGATAACTCTACAAATGCGTCTGATGCACTCTACTCCCTGGCGTGTAGCCCTGATAGATGTGTATCTAGTTATACAGGTTGTATTATAAACCGGATTTGGTTCCATACTGAAGAGTACGAGAAGTATAAGACCACATAAAATAGTGGGGTAGTTGTGAAGGGAACGCATGATCATGTAGAAATTGACTTTTATGACGTTTTGACGGATATTATTGAGATGAGTTATTGTATGAGAAAGCGGGTGTACTTATTTAAATGTGATTGGTAGGACATTGAAAATAAAAAGTTGGGAATACAGACTGACGATTACTTTACGAGCATAAATTTATCTTGGAAGTGGTTTAAGGACGACCCGTTTGTCCTAGCCAGCTAAGCCGAATAAGTATTTTACCTTACTGACACCAAGTTAGGCGGCTCTTGGCACGTGGTACAGAAAATAAAGCCCGGGAACGTATTTGACGTTCCCGAACCAGACGTTGAAGATAGCGAGGACGAGGGAAATGAAATATCTAGGGTTGAATAAGCATATAAAAAAGACATGCCATCTGGGGATAGAGGGATGATCCGGACTGTTGATATTGATTTGGTGCAATTGGATAGAGATGATGTGCCACCTGATCATGTTCATGTCTCAATCATACATGACATTGTTAGAGATGATAGCGGTTTCATTGATGACGACGTTGTAGACGATGAAAAGAAAATACTGATCAGCAATAGTGATGGTGAAGAAGAAATACTCCTAAGCGATAGTGATACCGACGACGATTATTAAATGTACACATGATCATTTACATGTCATTTATTTCTTAGAATAATATGATTATTACATGTATACATGTTTTACAAGTCATGATTTATTCCTTTAATTGACTTGTTTATAATCCACATTTGCAGTTGAGTCATTTCTGATCATGTCCTTCTTAAACTGGAGCGTAGTAGAAGCACAAAGCATACTTCATCAGCTGTTCTGAATAGACTTTTGGCTCTATCTTCATCTGGTATGGCCAAAGAGATACCTGGTCTGGTCGATAAGTGTAGGGAGGAATATATCAACGATGACTCAGATGAAAGATTGTACTATCTTAAAGAAATTTCAAACCTGATTGAAGAATATAACCGCGGAAAACTTGGTATGAAAGATGCGATTTTGTCACTTGCACATCTGAATGGAGTCCCGAGAGACCATATTTCTCCTATTGTGACTGGCATGTTGGCTGTAACAATGTCGAGTTCTTCACATAGCTTGACATATACTTCTGTAACGTACGATAACTTACGCAGGGAGTACTTTGGATAGTTGATCGGAAGTTGTTTCGTATTACAATGAAATACTTATATTTAATATAGAATGACAACGTGTAATGGAATTTTAAATTTAACTAGAATGTTTACGGTTTTATTATATTCTACTTGCATTATAATGTAATGGTCTAATCATATTTTAATTATCTCTTTAAGCATAAGCACAAATTCATTCTACCATCAATAATACTTGTATACTGTTTTATTATATTCCACTTGCACAGTAAAGTTTAATGTGTTTATTATATTGATGTTCATACACTTGTACTGACATTGTTTAAATTTATAAGTTCGTATTTCACATATATTCAGTCATGGCACCAAGTGGGAGATCGGTCGTTCGCGCACTATATTTACCCCTTCCACCCATGATGCGACGCAGACAGCATCGACGCCGCATGCTGCATCACAGGCGTTTGATTCTTCGATTGAGCATACACCAGGCACTGCATGTAAGTTTAGACATATATTTTTTTAATCATTTTTGTTTATGTTTAAACTTATGTATTTCTTTTGCCACAGCATCGTCGACCAACTGACGAGGACGTGGACCCACGCGTGGGTTAGTTTTAGAACGATTTAAGCGTGAGGGTAGCGTGACGGTAGAGTTCTCACAGGACTGCCTTAGATTTGTTAGGGACAATGCTAGGTTGTTTACGTCGGAGGTCGGTGTCCTATACCGATCTCTGATCCTCGCCACCACCCCTCATTGGACAAATGTGACAGATGATGTGCGGCAGCTCTTCCGTCAGCGCCTTCAGGTAAATTTCAGTAAATTAATTTTTTTTTTTGTGAAAGTTCATTTACGGTTAAGTTATTTTGTTAATAATTTTATTGCTTTAATCTATTATTTACAAAATTGCAGGATAAATTTATCTTAGATTTGAGTGTTCCTTACATTTCTCACGCTGTCGACGACATGGTCGGGAGCGGTTCAAGGAGTACCGCGAAGAGTTACACCAGCGGTATAAATGGTGCAGGACCCACGATAAGGCCATATTGTCCGCACCGCCACACATGACTATAGACGATTGGTGGATACTGTGCGACGATTTGCATCTAATGCTTTTCAAGTAATATTTAAATATTTACGATATCTTAAGGTAACAATTAAATTCGTAATTAATAACATAGTATTATGAATAATGTGTTCAGAAGAAGAGCAGAATAAATTATGCGAATAGAAAAAAGTTACAAGTGAACCATGTAGTTAGTTCAAAGTCATTTGTACGACATCGTTACGACATGGTAAGAAATTACTGATGATTATTAAGATGATATATTCTTTCCATATATTTATACTAACTGTACTGTCCTTTTGATTGCAAAACGAGATTTCGTCACCAGTCAGGAGCCTACACCAGTAGACCTCTACAGAGAGACTGACTGTCGGCAGGCGACGGGATCTTGGATTCATCCTAGAGCAAGCGAATATTGAGTAAAAATTATTACATTGTAAAATTTAATTGCAATGATTTATAATAATGTCATTCGTAATGAAAATTCATATGTTTTCATTACAGGCGGCGATGGACACCATACGCAGTTAGCCCACTCCTGATGGTAATTAACGAAGTGAGCCAGATATCCTGAGAGAGGTGCTTGGCACTCGTTATGGATATGTGAGTGGGCTTGGCCATGGTGCCAAGCTCATGGCACCCATTAGAGCTGGCTCCAGCCGATCCGTCACTGAGGAGAATGCCCTACACCTAGTTGATATCGTAGAGAGAGAGGTTCAGCAGCTACAGGTCGTCATCGATGAGATCAAAGAGCAGCTGAAGAAGCAGAGGGAGGAGGAGCAGAGGCGTAGGGAGGAGGAGGAGGAGAGGCGACGGGAGGAGCAAGAGAGGAGGATCGAGGAGATGCAGGTGGAGCATGAGCGACGGATGCAGGAGATGTTTCAGGCTCTCGCTGCACGCTTTGACATCGATGCCCCACCACTTCCGCCTTCATCTTCTTGATTTTTTTACTTCATATTGATAATTAGATGTTTGCACTATTTATTTGATTTTGCGTATTAGATGTACTTCGATGTATTTGTTAATATATTTTACAATGTGGGGTTTGTGTTTATAGATTTATGGATGGATGTGGGTTTGTGTGTTGGATGGATGTGGGTTTGTGTAGATGTAGATAAGATGAAAATGTCCTGTAACATATGTATAACAGGAATTTTTTCTTGAATACGGAAAATAAATGAAACCGAGAAGAAGCAGTCTAGTACCGACAAAATATTTCGTCGGTAATAAAATAAAGTGAACTTATACCGACGAAATTATTCGTCGATAATAAACTTATACAGAGGAATATGTTCGTCTGTAATAAAATGCAGTGGATTAAACCAACGAATAATTTCGTCGGTAATAAACTTATACCGACGAATATGTTCGTCTGTAATAAAATGCAAAGGACTTATCCCGATGAATAATTTCGTCTGTAATAAACTTATACCGACAACATTGTTTGTCTGTAATAAAATGTAGTGGACTTATACCAACGATATATTTCGTCATTGGTATTATTCAATTTTACCAACGAAATTTCTACTTTTTGGCTACTAAAAGTCACGTGATTTGCTGACGATGTTTTTCGTCGGTAATGAGCTAGTAATTACCAACGATGAAGTAATTCGTCGGTAATACTCTTCACCCACCGTCTTGTTGCGATGATAAATTTCGTTGGTAATCCTTTTCTCCAACGAAAAAAGGTGTATTACTGACGAATATGGTCGTTGGTAAAAAACTAATTTCTTGTTGTGTCACAAGAGATAGAGCTAAAACAGAAAACTGTATTTTGCAATCGGCACGCCAGTCAGGCACCCGACCAGACACTGTCGGGTGCCCGATAATGGATAAAAATTGTCTAAAGACTTATGAGAAAAATCATCTGTGCCCGATCACCTTAACTACGGTCGCCTGACTACCTTAAAAATTGTCCAGCGACTAATTATCCATCCAAGGCGAATTTTGGTCACTTGACCCTAATTGGTCGGACATCCGATGACCCCCGAGCTGCACTCTCTCCTCTCTGATGAGAAGGAACACCCCGTCACAGTCCACACCAACTGGAGAGGTTATTTGATATTGTGCAGGAGCATGGGTCCATTTGCAGGCAGAAAACAACGGCAATGCACATGTCGCATACATGTACCTTATTCTAAATAGTCCAAATCGTAGAGCCCACGGTAGAGGGGCATAATCTCTTCATATGCATCGCAAGTGCTTCCTACCCGTCCTTTCCATAGAATGCTTTATGATACTCACGGAGGAAGGCAAAGTCGTCCAAAACCGGAAGCAGATTAGCTGGTGCACTGCACACTAGCGAGCTCGCTGGTGTATTGACGTCACCAATTTTTGTGGGCCCCACCATGAGGTTCGTGGTATATCCAAACCGTTCGTCCATTTTGCAACATTGTTATAAGGGTCTAACCCAAAAATAGGACAGATCCAATGATCAAGTGCACCACACTGCAGAATGTAGTGGGAGATTGAACATCGACCATTGAAACCTTCTCGGTAGTCACATAAGTTTTGGATCCTGTCCTAAAATTGATCTTGTCACATAAGTTTTGGATCCTGTCCTAAAATTGATCTTGTAAACTGGATGGACGGTGTAGATATGTTAAATACATCTTCTTAAGGCCCACATGATTTTGATTTTTTTTGAACCGTTGGTATAAACATGGAGATCGAGGACCGACTAAGTTGTCTGCAAGCAACACGTACTCAAACCAGCAAATTATCTGGTATAGGGTACACCAGGCAATCCATGATGTCCAAAAACCATAACCGGCCACATTGTTAGAATTAAAGTACGAAATTCAAGGTAGGCTAGTCTTTTCATTTCATTGGCAGGTCTTTTCATTTCGTCTCGTGAGAAGTGAAAACAATCAGCATGTGAAGAATTCCATGAGACTCGGTACTCGCACGCCTAATGCAACTTGGAACACGTGATGACGTCCGCTCATCGCGTGGGTTGTTGGACACTTACCTACTAGGGCGAGAACTGCCCAACGATAGGTGGGGCCCACCAAGATGTTTGTGATAAATTCAGCCCGTCCATTGGATTTTCCATCTCATGCACGTTGAAACAATATTCATGGGGTCACAAATTGTTTGTGACAAATCCACCCGGTCCATTTGTTTTTCCAGGTCATTTTAGGGCATGACTTTGAAACACGAGGCTGAGATGAGGTGCATATGGGCAACAAGACAGCAAATAGTGGGAAAGAATATCCACCCTAGAAAAATCCCGACCTATTGTTGGTTTTACTTTGAGTTTTAGATACTTTGAGTTTTAGATTTGCCTTATTCTTTGTCCCATGCTCTTAAGGGGTGTTTGGGGCATAGTATTAGATGGATTAAGTGGGAAGAAATTACATTTGATTCCGTGTAAATTCTTTATAATGTTTGGTAAGGATGGGAGGCTTGGGATTAGATGGGATGGAATTGCATTTGATCCCACGTGCAAATTCCATATGATGTTTGGTAAGGAGGAGAAGCTTGGGATTAGATGGGATGGAATTGCACTTGATCTCATGTGGGATTTCTATAAAAATCCCACACACGTAGGCCCCACATTGATGCATGTGTTTTATCCATGCCACCCATCTATATAAGTCCTTTATACATGATACTATGGTTATATACATGTTCAAGTGACGAACATTCATTGAGAATTTGGTCCGATGATTACAATTCCATGGTATACCAAATGGGATTTTGCTTGCTCCAATGGTTTTTCTCATGGTAAGTATTTGATCCCAATCATGAGATTGGATTTGAAAAAACCATGGCATTACCAACACGTAATCATTGTGCAATAAATGATGTTAATCCCACCTAATATCATTCCATCGCTTCTAATACCATGCTTCTAATACCATGCGCCAAACGCGCGCAAAATAAATGGACCAGGTTGATATGTACAAACATCAAGGTGAGCCTCATATAGACGGGTTAGATTGCCACTGCAACAGATCCAAACGTAAAAATTGCTAGTGCGGTAAAGCAAGGGCAGGTTCTTCAATTCAAAGAGAGAGAGCCATTCGGTTAAATATCCAACCGTGATAGCCACTGGGTGCGGATTAGGTGTTAGCTAGCCGGATAACAGTTTAGTGGGTGTTACTCTTACTAATGGGTCCACCTTGATGATATGTTGTATATCCACTCCGTCCATTTGGTTTTCCGCCCCATTTTAGTAGGCATTCCCAAAAATTAAGCACATTCAAATCTCCAAATCTCAGGTGGACCACACCACAAGAAGTAGTGATGAATGAACGCTCACCCTTAAAATCTTCCCAAGGCCCACTGTAAAACAGATCTGTAATGTTTATTTGTCATCCAACCCATTGATAAGGTCAACAAGAAGGAAAATAAAAGGATTAGCTTGATCCAAAACTTTTGTGGCCTACAAAAAACTTTTAGTTGTCATTGACCACTTTTTCCTGTAGTGTGGTCCACCCGAGATTTGGATCTACTTAAGTATTGGGACAACGTCTTAAATGAGTTGAAAAAACGGATGAGCGGTGTGGATACCAAACACATTCATCAAGGTGGGCCCCACAGGGAAAGGCAACACCCACCAAGCTGTTACCCGGGTAACAGCTAATCTCTCTCCCAAACGTTAAACGGGTTCTGGAGAATAGTTCAAAAACAAAAGGTTTGTGGTCCATAGGGTGGCGGTTTGGGTGGATTTCGGATCCACCAAGGTTTTTGGATCCTGGGGGGACCACTGTGATGAATGGGCCTGCATCAACACGGTCCATCCATTTTGAAAGCTCATTTTAGGTACGATCCTAAAATAAAGCAAATAAAAATCTTAAGTGGACCATGCCACACAAACAATCATGCTCGAACCCCACCATTAAAAACTTCTTGGGGGCTGCCACTGAAATGTTTATTTGTCATCCAACCTGTTGATAAGGTTACAAAGACCTGGATGAAGAGACCACACAAATATCAGCTTTATCAAAAACTTTTGCAGCATGAGAATTTTTTAATGGTCTATTACCAGAGTGAGATCCACCCAGACCCGGCCCATTATAAATGAATCGGGTCTAATGGGTCTAGGTGTGGATTTTGTATGCAAACATTTTTACCAGGTATAAAACCGGGTGTATATGGACGGGCTAGGCCTAGATGGGTCTCTTGCAACGCAGACCAAACCTGCCCATTTACTAAATGGGTTGGGTTGGGTTGGGTTGGGTTGGGTTGGGCCTAATATAAAGGAAACTAGAACAGACCCGTTAAGCAAGTTGGTTGGACCTAGACTTATACCATTTAACAAACGGTCAAGGTCTAAATGGATAGGATCTCTCATATGTTTTACACTGCCATATGCACATGTGAATAACGCCATGGCGTGTACACGTTTGAGCACATCGGGACTTGCACGGGGCTTTTTATGTCGTGGAAAGTGGAGAAACGTAACACATGTTTCATGGGAGCGGATTAGGTGAGATCCCGGATCCACCAAGGTGTGGGGTGGCCCCCTGACTGTGGGGCCACTGTATTGTATGTGACTACATCCATGCCGTCCATCCTTATTGAATATTCATTTTAAGGCATGATCCGAAAAATTAAGCAGTTCCAAATCCAAATGGGCCATAGTACAGGAAAGAATGGTGATCGACCATTAAAAACTTCCTGTGGGCCACAAAAGCTTTGGATCAATGTGATATTTATATGGTCTCTTCTTCTAGGTGTTTTTGACCTTATCAACAGGTTGGATGGAAAATAAACATTCCGGTGGAATCCATGAAGTTTCCCTTGCTAGAGATTCAATCATGACTGTTTCGTGGTGTGGTCTACCTAAGATGTAAGTCAGCTTCAATTTTGGGATCATACCCTAAAATGAGCTTTCAAAATGGTTGGACGGTGTGGATTTATGACACATACATCACTGTGAGCACCACAGTCAGGGGTCCCACCCACTTTGATCGATCCAGAGTCTCACCTAATCCGCTCCCATGTTTCATACCATGGGTAGTATCTATATAAATCAGGAGAAATGAGATTAATCTATCTCACAAAACAAGACTCACCATTCATAGCATAACTAAGATGGCTCTTAATCTCTTCTTCCCATGCTCAGCTTGCTCACTCGCACCCTTGCACTCAGGTCATGGGCCAGTAAGACATCCAAGTGGTGCCAAAGCCAATAGAAGCTTACAATGCCGTATGAGTAGTAAAGTCATGGAGCCAATGACTGCCCGGCGTTCGGGTAATTATAATCCAAGCATTTGGGACGACGATTTCATGCAGTCGTTAACGAGTGATTATAAGGTGACAAAGATATATATTTTAAAATGTTTATTAACATTTAATTTTTGTACATTTTGCAAAGTTCACAAGTTTTATGTGCAGGGTCACACATGCTCGGAACGAGTAGAGAAGCTAAAGGAAGAAACGAGGCGTACTTTGCAAGCAGCCATTGGGCTGTTGGATCAACTTGAGTTGGTCGATTGCGTCCAACGTCTTGGAGTGGGGTATCATTTTGATAAGGAAATCAAGGAAATTCTAAAAGCGATTTCAACAGAGCACAACATGGGTTTGATGGAGGGGGATCTCTATACTACAGCCTTATGCTTTAGGCTGCTTAGGCAACATGGATATGTAGTCTCACAAGGTATATTGATAAAGGAAAACTTCAAGTGCCCGTACCCCACACGTGTTGAGGAAGTCTGATCATACTCTCCTACTCTACTTCTTTTCTTTCTCCTAGTACTCTTCTACTACTCTATTTCTTCTCCTTCTCCTACTATCCTTCTTTGACTTTCTTCTTATTATAAAATTTTATTAATAAATTCATTGGGCAACAGGGTCATACAATTTGTCTGAACACTTCTGTTGGATTTTGTGAGCACTTAAGGCTTGTTTGGTTGGCATCTAGAAACTTGTTTCTCGCTTAAAATTTGGATTCCAGTGAAATCCAATTTTAATTGGTGTGTTTGACGGCAAATTCCAGCTAGATAAGATTCCATCTAGCAGCCTAAATTGGCCTAAATTGGTTGGAATTGAGATTAGTGGAAATGGTGTGGGGGACCGATTCTACGGAAGAGAAAAGAGGCAGAAGTGAGCGTCATTCAATAATGACGATAATACCCCTAGGGGGGGCCACCTCGATATATGCGTTGTACATCTATGATGTATGCGTTTTATATCCATGCAGACCATCCATTTTGAAAGCTCAATTAAGGGCATTAGAAAAAAAAAATGAGGCAGATCTAAATCTCATGTAGACCAAACCATAGTAAAATAGTGTTGATTGGACGTCCACCATTAAAAAGTTCATGGGGCCCACTATAATGTTTATTTGCCATCCAACCCGGCCATCTATATTGCGGGACTACTATAGGCCAGGGGCCAAGTTCCCAGGCGGATCCGAAGCCCAGGTGGACCATGCCGCAAGCAACGGTTGGATTACATGGTTTTCAACCAAACAACAAGTTCAAGATAGAATCCTAGGGTTCTACTTTAGTTTTTGTAATTTTGGATTCCAACACCGTAATTTGGATTTTCTATAGAATCTAGATTCTGCAACCAAACAAACCCTTATCTCTCTCACTATTCTCTAAATTTCTTCAGATTATCTCATGTGATTCGAATATTTGTGAAACCATCTTGAGGTAATTTAATACATTAAACTGTAATGCTAAATCGATATCTATCATATGGTAACATTTTCTTTTTAATTTTCAGGAATTTTTAATAGGTTCATGGACGATTCGAGTAGTTTCAAGGTGAGCCTTTGCAATGATGTGAAAGGGATGCTGAGCTTGTATGAAGCTTCATACCTTGCTTTAGAAGGCGAAACCATCTTGGACGAGGCCAAGGCTTTCGCGAATCAACATCTCAAGGATCTCAAAGGGAACACATATTCAAACCTTAAAAGCCTAATAGAGCATACATTGGAGCTTCCCTTGCATTGGAGGATGCTAAGGTTAGAGGCTAGGTGGTACATTGACACATATGAGGTAATGGAGGAAATGAATCCTCTTCTGCTTGAACTGGCTAAGCTGGATTTCAACATGGTACAAGCTGTATATCAAGGACAAGTCAGAAAGATGTCGAGGTAATAGCTGGCAATATTAATTCTCATAATTACTTGGCAAAAGTTTTACTGCCAGATGGTCATCCGAGATTGGGTTTGGTAGCCCATTACTTTTAGGTGAAGATTCTAATTATATCTAGGATATTTGATGAAAATTCCTACAGTAACTATTTATTTTTAACAAAAAGGTGGGAGCACATCATGACTTGTAACTTAGTTGATTTGAAAAGGACGTAGACCCATTTGGATGGGCCCCCACAAAAAACATGGGCCAGACCTCACTTCATCTAAAAAAATTGGAAATGGGCTTGCCTAAATCTAAGCAAACTACAGCTGCCAAATAAGGCATCAGCCCAACACATGCCAGCAATAACCATAGAAATCACAAGAGAAGCATCCAACCTCTCAAGTGTTGACAACCCGTACGTCTTTGCTGCAATTACCTCTGGATGGTTGGCAAGATAAATCTTTAGTTTATCATTGTGATCATATTAGGATATAAATACCAAAGGATCCATGAGATCCATCATCGGATTGATTTGTTCAGTTGTTGCGCAGCAAGCTAACAACGTCGGTGAACCGAGATCGAATCTCCGATATTATCCATAATCGATAAACAGGAAGATATATCGAATAGAAATGAAAAACCAAACAAACCAATAATTCACAAGACAAAATTTACGTGGAAAAATCCCAATAAAGGTAAAAAAAAAACTACGAATGCAAACTTCATTATGAAGAAAAACAAAGTTACAATGAAAACTCACATTCTTCTATACTTCCCATGCACAGAGATGACCCCTTTTGCAAACCTCTCTCTCCCTCTCTCTCTCTCTCTCTCTCCTTGGACATATTAAAATCCTAATAACATACCCAAATCTCATTTTACAACTCTTAATATAGTCTAAAACAAAAATCGAAGACAAAATAGAAAACTGTGTATAAGCAGTCCGTGCACAGTCGGGCGCCTGACAGATCAATAATCTGTCCAGAGAGTTTAAGAGAAAGTTCACTGAATTTCGAGTGTCTGACCCAGCATGGTCGGGCATCCGACCTAGTCACCGGGTGCCCGATCAACATACCATCAGGCGCCCGACTGTGTCGAAAACAGTCCAGTGACTTTTTAGTCTTTCTAGGTGAATTTTGGTCGCCCAGTCAAGACCGGCCGGGTGCCTGATCACCGCAAGCTTGCAAATTAAACCGGTGTGCTGGCTCCACACCTCGACATAATTTTCATATATATCAATTCTCTTTATGGCATCAGAACTATAATGGGAAATTTATCTCTTTATTTCCAGATCCTTTCCAGTCGATCGTTTCAATCCTTTGATCGGACATCAAGAACCAACAACATAATCAACAACATTTGCCACGACACACATCCTGTTGTGTCACACCCAAAAGGTTAGCCTATTAGGTGGAGTAACCCCAGGATATATGAAAACAAACCTTGCCCCCCTCCCAACCGATGTGGGACAAACCAACAATCCTCCTCCCCACAAGCGGAACCTAGGGCGTGCAACATGCATGCACGGTGGCCTCCCTCCTGCTCACGTGGGCTTGGGGCATGAATCAGGCAGATAACCTACGCTCTGATACCACTGTTGTATCACACCCAAAAGGCTAACTTATTAGGTGAAGTAACCCAAGGAAATATGAAGACAAACCCTGCCCCCTCCCAACCGATATATGTGGGACAAACCAACACATCCCACTTCCAGCAAGCTGACATATATATAGCTTCATTTAATTATGAGCGACACACACACACACACAAACAAAAGAAGTATATATGTATATGAATATGTGATAGATCATAGACTTACATTCTTCTTCTATTAATTTTTAGGTGGTGGAAGGATCTAGGGCTCGGACCGAAGTTGGGTTTTGCTAGAGACCGTCTGCTGGAGTGCTTTGTTTGGACTATTGGAGTGATTTTTTATCCTCAGTTTGAACAATGCAGGGAAGTTCTTACGAAAGTCAATCAATTTATAACAACTATTGATGACGTTTATGATGTCTATGGTTCACTAGATGAACTGGAGCTATTTACACAGGCCGTTGAAAGGTAGGTAAATTAAGGGAGCTTCTTCTATTTATGTGAGTGTTTTTGTGTACACATGTGCAGGTGAAATCTGAATAGGCTTCGAATGTTTGTTGTTCTTTAGGTGGGACACTAATGCCATAGAAGGGCTACCAGAATACATGAAGATATGCTTTTTAGCCCTCTACAACACTGTGAATGAAATTGCTTTTGACAAACTAAAGGAACACGGTTTGGACGTCATTCCATACTTGCAGAAATCGGTATGGCATTTCTTTTTCTATAGTTTTGTATAAATCATTAATATCTACTTCCGACTGTTAAGTTTTCTAATAATATAGAGAATTTTTGTTTAATGCAGTGGGCCGATTTATGTAAATCATACTTGGTGGAAGCAAAATGGTACTATAGTGGGCATACACCGACCCTCGATGAATATCTCAACAATGCATGGGTTTCGATATCAGGGCCAGTCATATTAGTTCATGCTTATATCTCTACGACGCAAATGATAACAAAGGAGGCATTACAGTGCATAGGGAGCTATCCAAATATCATGCGTTGGTCATCGATGATTCTTCGACTTAGTGATGACTTGGGAACTTCAACGGTATGGATTCCATGCTTTCTTTAGAACTTGTTCTCTTTTATTTTTATTTACCCCATAATTTATTCACTATAATAGAGTAATGCTTCTTGATTATTTTGTGATATAGTGTCCAATAAGAGGAAATAACATTGTTTGCTGGAGTTAGCAAGTAAACGGGCAGCCCACCTTTTGGTACCCTAAGATTATTTATCTACAACACTCCATTACAAAGTTCATGGCTTAATGTTTCACTTATAGATGGTCCCAACCATCTGATGCAAAATGGTCAATAAATATCGTGCCCTATGTAAATTTGATATTGAGGAATTGAAGAGGATCAAACTGTGCATTGTATATGGTGAATAAATAATTGAATTGAAATCATACATGACTGGGACGGGATTGCTGAATGCGGTTGCCAGTATCTTCTGTACCTTACACCCTAAGAGAAACAATGTGATGGGAGAGATGGCTTCAGATGTGTGCACATAGGTTTTGACACCCAAACTTACTAAAGTAGTTTAGAACGAAGGAGTATAAAACCCATCAAAACTCTTCTTCCTCAAAGTCTTCATGCGTTTCAAAGTTTTTGAGTTCATAAAAACACTGTGTGTATCACAACCCACGTGAACTACCCTTACACGATTTAGAGATTGATCACAATTCTAGTGGGTCCCATTGGTATGCCCGATCACAATATCCAACCCTTAGATAAATTCAGACCATTAATTTATTAGGCCCACTTTATAGAACTCTTACACCCTACCCTAGACACATTCATCTGCTTGAACATGATCATGTCTTCTTCTTAGACCATTTATGTCCTTCTGTATATTTTTTCTCAATACAGGATGAGCTAGAGAGAGGAGATGTGCCCAAATCTATCCAATGTTACATGCATGAAAATGGCGCTTCAGAGGATGCTGCACGGGAGCACATAAGAGCTCAAATTAGCGACACATGGAAAAAGATGAACAATGATGTTGCACTTTCTCCATTTCCGCAACCATTGAACAGTGCTGCCGTAAATCTTGCACGGATGGCCCAATGCGTATACCAATATGGGGATGGGTTTGGTGTTCCAGATGGCGACAGCAAGGACCGTGTCTTGTCACTTCTGGTAGAACCTATTCCAATAATGAAGAACTAATCCCTCTTAGTTAGTGTTGTGATGAGATTACTTATTACAACTCTTATATGTGTGTCATTTCTACCAACTTGTATGTGTGTGGGTCTAGCTCCATGGCTCAGTGGTATACAGGCTCTGTTTCAACAATAAGATCATGGGATCAAGTGCCCAAGTTAGGTGGGATGTGTGTGAGTGGGTGGGTGTAGGTGTGGGTGTTAATAAAAAAAATTGTATTTGTGCCGTATTGCATAGTGGTTTGTAATCATATGGCTGGTGTTTGAACCGGGAATGTCACATATTAGTGATTTGTAATGTTGCTGGTGTTTGAACGTGGAATGTCACATATTAGTTTTGTCACGTTGATAAAGCATGAATTAACAGGTTGGTTGAAAAATAAATATTACATATTAGTGATTTGTAATGTTGCTGGTGTTTGAACGTGGAATGTCACATATTAGTTTTGTCACGTTGATAAAGCACGAATTAACAGGTTGGTTGAAAAATAAATATGACAGTGGGCCATGAATCACCACTGTTTCTTGTGGTGCCGTCAGCATATGATTTGGATCTACCTCATTTTTTTAGCTTATGCCCTAAAATGAGTTGGCAAAATGGATGGATGGGGTGGATAAAAATCATACATCGCTGGGGCCCATAGAGCTTTCCAAGTGCGACACTAATTAATCCGACACCCCTTTAACCATCTGGTAAGAGGACTCCGATTACCAGCGAAAGCCTTTCGCGGAAACTTCTTGTGACTGGAAGCTAGGTGGGGCCACTGTGATGTTTGTGAGAAATCCACTCCATCCATCTGCTTTTGCAGATCGTGTTAGGACATGGCCCCATAAATCAGGCAGATCCAAAACTCAAGCAGGCCACACAACAGGAAAAGCTGAGAATTTAACTTCCAGGGTTGAAACATTCATGGGGCCACAAAAGTTTTGGATCAGTATAATATTTTTGAGTTTTCGATTCATCCTAATAGGAGTGACCTTATGAATGGTATGCAAGGCATAGAAACATTACGGTGGACACAGGGAGGTTTCAATGGTGGGTATTTCCCTACCCACCTTTTCCTTTCGTGCAGCCTGCTTGAGTTTTGGATCTGCCTCAATTTTCGGCCAATGTCCTAACATGATTTGAGAAATGGGGTGTATTTATCACCAACATCAAGGGAGGCCTCACCTAGCTTCCTATATTGGGAAGTTCCTGTGAGAGGCTTTTGCAGGCAATCCACGTCCCTTGTTAGACATGGCAATATCTTGCTAGAGTGAACCAGCACTTGCATCAAGGGCCTATCTCTTGCACTCAATCCTACTTGCATTCGGCACCTGCGGAGGAAATCGGGGAAAGCACTTTCACGTGCAGTTATCAGCCGTTCCAAAGTTTCTGATGGCTATGGCTTGCGCCATATGTTGCCATGAGGGCATCTCCAGCCTCCAAAGGCAATATAGGCTGGCATCTCAACATTAGCTAGCACAAATGATGTAAAAGTTTTGGCACGTCGGTACATAAGAGCTTTATTCATTCATCACTGTCATTGATCATGCTTACAATATGTGTCACTTATTTTGGATCTTAGTTTTCATTAGAATTAGCCTTCAAAATTCATGTCTAGGGCTGTCTATGGTACCCGGACCTGTGGGTAACTAATAGAGCTAGCTTGATTTTAATGGGTCCGGGTCCCATTTGTTGGACCCCTTGAGAAAACAGATGGGGTTGGGGTCTTTCGGTGTACCCAGTTAAAAATCTGGTGTAATTAGTTTTTTGTTGGGTCGATGGGATGTGCCCTACTAAAGTTAAAGGTGGGTTGAGTCTAGCTAGTTGTGTTTGGGTCGATTCTAGTTAGCCACCCCCATGTTGGGAATCGATACTAAGACTTGAGTATTGCAACGAGGTTATCTTCACTCAGTCTACCACAGTCTCAAAGGTATGGGTGTATATGCAATCTAAAGCTAAAGGTAATAGATAAACCTCCACTGCTAAACCATAAAAATAAATTTTAAACCCCAATGATGGTATGGCTTTTTTCTATCCCTTATGCATTTATCCAAAACAAACAAATACGTGAAGATAATGAATTGTATCTAATGTAAGATGGCCTGGTGACGAAAGAGCTATTGTATCCATTGGATTGAGTGGCCCCTTTTATGCAACCTACCAATGTCACATGTGGCCCAGATTTTCGCAATCTAAACCATTCATTCGTTGGGCTACAAACTCAGTTTGGCAATGCACCACTATCTCCCATTTATATAGTGCCACTAGCCACTATGGGTCGCTAGCTTATGGGTGGTTATAGCCGATGCTCCACATTTAAGGACGGTTTGGATCACCCATTCATGGAGACTTTTGAGATATCGCCGTCTACTAAGTGTTCTTCCACATGAACAGTTTGGATCTCGAAAAAGTGGACCAGGCATGAGCATTTTTTATGGAACATTGTAGATATCCTCGTGTTTATGTTCGAGTTATGGGCCCTCTAGGTTGTGTCATATATATGCGGCTGTGTCACCCAACCCATCCATCATATGCGTCCTCCAATGATAGACCCACACCAAAAATTTCAGCCCAATAAAAAATTATGGTGGGCCACACCACAGGTGGGGAGCAATGAATTTTGGATCCATGTAATTAGTGCTGAGGGGAAATTATCAGGGCACGCACATAATGGAGTGATTGCATCTCCTGCACACAGTGTTGTGTCATACCCAAAAGGTTAACCCATTAGGTGGAGTAACCTAGGATATATAAAGCTCCTTTCATCATCCAACCTGGCCGATGTAGGACAAACCCAACAACCCCCCTCCATAGTGGATCTGGGCCCTAGGATTCTTGAAACTTTGATCTTTGCATACCCCCCTCGCTTGTGGGACTTGGGCCTGGACATGGCGGATATGGACTCTCGGAACTTGATCTCGGCATACCCCGCTCGTCATGGGCCTTGGATGGATAACCATTGCTCTAATACCATTCTCTAATACCTCTGTTGTGTCACACCCAAAAAGCTAACCTATTATGTAGAGAGACCTCAGGATATATGAAGCTCCTTTCATGGTCTAACCTGACCGATGTGAGATAAACCTAACACACATCATATTGGGCCCACACATTTCATTATAGGTTAAACTAACTGATAAAGCTTTGTTATGGATCCAGCCGCTTCATGTGATCCTCTCGAATGGTTGTGTGAGCTAGAGAAATGTACACTTGCGGTGTCATACAACAGATGGTTCACAGCACGTGCCAACATGGCAGATGCATGCAAGATCAAAGCAACTTAATATTTTTTCTAACTGTCCATTTTTCTCATACACATGTGGCCCACTTGATAAGAGGAAGGACATCATTTTTGAACTGAGGAGAAACTGGTTGCTTTATTATGTTTGGCACCATGGATTCGAAGAGAAGTGGATTTGAGTGGAATCTAGGAGAACTCAAAAAGGCACTTTTAGCCCTTTTTCAAATCCTCAAAACAAAGTGGGATTTGAGGAGAAATCCTTCCCAACGTGGGACCCACCATAATATGTCCCTAACTATGGGACCCAACATGATATACATTTTCCATCCAACTTGTTGATAAGGTCACAAGGACTGGGATGAAGGGACCACACAAATTTCAGTTTAATCGAAGACTCTTGTGCATCATAAAGGTCTCACTCTCCATTTTTTCTTGTTTTAAGGTCCACTTTAGATGTGGATTTGCTTTATTTTTTGGATCTTGGCATAAAATGATATGTAAAAATGGATGAATGGCATGGATTTAAAAATCAAGGCTAATACAGTAGGCATACGGTGGGATTAAAATTTACACCGTCCATTCCTTCATGTTTGATTTCTCTCAAATCTTGGCTGCCAAACAGAAAATCTGGAATTGATAAGAAGTGGAATCGGTGAGAATTCATATCATGGAATCCACTTCTCCTCACTTCTCCTCAAATCCATGGTGCCAAACGGGCCATTAGCATGAAACCTGCAGGCTACCCTCTAAGCTATGTCACACAAAGTAGATGTGACGGCTACTCAAAGACAGCCACAATACTAAAGTTGACACGTAGCTCATTGATATGATTAGCCCCAACACGGACAAAAAACCACCAAAGTCTTCCAAGAGTGGAAATGATCTTGACATCCCATCTTTAGCCTTTTTCAGGACTGTTTTCTAAACCATCCATCTCAAGGCAAGTTGAGGCCTTAAATGAGGCCTTTTTTTATTTAAAATATTAATAAAAATAATATTAGTTAAAAATTAAAAATAATAATTATATATAATAAAAATACTATGGAAAAAATGATAAAATAGACGGCTTCTAGTCGTTGGAGAAGGTTTTCCCTAACTACTAAGAATCGTTGGATGAGTGCATCGAAAAAAAAAAAAGATAGCGGAGCTCATATCGGTCAGATCCGACAAGGATATCATATGAGCTGATATATCAACATCGCCGTATCAGCAAGAAAATTTTATATAGGAATTTGAAATATTGGGCTTGATTTTATTTTTTAGAGTTTTTTAGTTAGTATCAAACTCCCTAAAATAAAATGAAATAATAGAACCAAATGATGACAATAAAGATATTTATAACGAAGGTCAGATAGCACCATATGCGATGACCATTGTGAATTTGCAAATATTTTTCCATCCACATAGCACCGTAGTGCAATCACCATCTTGTAATTTGCAGGTTCAAGAATATCTCATATTTGTACTAGGTGCGGCCTAGCCTCACTCAACACGGTGCGGCCCTGATCGTGGGGCTGCCTTGATGTATGTATTGTATATATCCAAGTTGTCCATCTGCTTTTCCAACTCATTTTATAGCATGAGCCCAAAAATGAAGCAGCTCCAAATATAAGATAGACCATAATAGAGGAAACAATGGTTATTGAACACCCACCGCTAAAAGCCTTTTTGCAGGGCTATAAAAGTTTTGGATCAAGCTGATATTTGTTTTTTCCCTTCATCCAGGTCCGTGTGTCCTTATCAACAGGTTCGATGGAAAATAAACTAATGGTGGCATTACAGTGAGCCCTATAAAATTTTAATGGTGGCCATTCAATCCGCACTCTGTGATCCACCTAACATTTGGATGTGCTTAATTTTTGGATTCATGCCCTAAAAGAAGCAAGAAAAATGGATAGAGGTCTTGAATATGCAATACATGCATCAAGGTGGGCCCCACAGTCAAGATCACGGTGCTTTGGGTGAGGCCGGGCGCAGTCTAGGGCTCTCAATGGGTCGGATCCAGCTCCAAGTCCATATATCTGTAGACGGATTCGGATCCGATTCGGATCCCACTCGGAACCAAAAGGTGATATCCATATCCGATCCATTAATGTTATCCATTTCCGATCCAAAATCCATATAACCATCGGATTCGGGTTGGATCTAGGTCCGAATCCACCCCCAAATACAAATCTAAAAAAATATATGATATAAAATATATAATTTAATATATTTAATTTAGTAGAAAAATGATGCAAATCCCACTATTTACTATGGTATGATCGACATGGCCTAAAATAATTTGTAAAACGGATGGCTAGCATGATTATAACATATACAGTGGGGGTGACAATGAGTTGGATCTTAATCGGATTCGGATCAAACTCGGATATGTTCCCGTGAATCCATATCCGGTCCATTTAAGTAATCGGACCTATTTCAAGATCCAAATCCGGTCCATTTAACTAATCGGACCTATTTTAAGATCCAAATCTGCATTATACGGATTCGGAGCGAATCGGATTTCGGATCTGACCGGCTCCATTGAGAGCCCTAGGGCGCACCTAATTCGGAAATCCTTTAACCTGCCGCAAAGACATTGCGGAAAGCGGATCACATACGGGGCTCTTTAGCCCCCACCATGATTTATATGTTTTATCCATGCCATGCATCAATTTTTTGATATCATCTTAGGGCATGAGCCAAAGTGTGAGGCAGATTCAAACTCAGGTGGACCACACCATAATAAATAGTGGTGTTTAACGCCCGCCATAAAATCCTGAGGCCCACCAAACTTTTAATGAAGCTGATATCTGTTTCTTCCCTTCATCCTGGTCTGTGTGGCTTAATCAAAGGTTGGATGTAAAATAAATATTGTGGTGGACATTAAAGTGGCTCTAGGAATTTTTTAATGGTCGCCATTCAATCACAACTGTTTCCTATGTATGGTTCACCTGATATTGATCTTCCTCATTTTTGGACTCTTGCCCTGAAATGACACAAAGAAATGGATGAACGGCATAGATAAAAAGTATACATCATGGTGGGGTCGACAGCGACCAGCAACCAATCCCAACAATGCAATCCGCGTCGGGAGAAAAACAGTTGGATTTTTTCCTTTCCTAAAAGAATAGTAGGCCTTACTCGACCCGAAGCCCTATGCAACCGCACGGTCGAGTAGGGCCTGGACTTGTAAGGCCCCTGATCCACGGCTGTCAAGGTGTGGATTAGATCACAGAGGCAGAAAGACCTTATGAAGCTTTACTTGAGGTGTGGACTATTACTTTCTAATCGTCTACTGATGGGTTAATGATCAAACAATTAAGGGCTTTCAAGAGGCCACCACTTACAACAGTAATAGAATTCCATTTTGGTTATCTCCAGGTATGGTATTTTAAGCATAATAAATGCCTCCAAAAATGTATAATGCATACAACAAGACAGAAAGACCCTATGAAACTTTACTACACAGAAGGCATGGAAAAGCTTCTGGACAACTATCCATAAATACAAATTGAGCATTTGTTACTGCAGGCATTTCTTTCTCGCCAACAAACCATTTGTACAGGATATCCATACCATGAAAATGGTGACCCCATCATGAAGATCACTCATTTTTCAAGTTAATCTACTTCTTAGATGGTGCAGGCCACACCTTTGTGCGCCATTAGTCGTCCATTAATTCCAATGGTAAAGCGCACCTGATGAGAGGAGTAGCATGATTTGTGTGCCAAGTGATCTTCATGATAGGGCCAACTATTTGCATAGCACTTATGTCTTGCATAGCACTTATGTCCTACATAGTCATGTTAGGATTGGAGGATTCCATGGTGGAGGATTGGAGAGTTGAATGATTTTCCCTTGACGTGACAAGCTGGCATGCACGGATGAGGATAGATTTTCATCGTTATTAGAATATACGTTTGGAAACGACTGTAGCCGTTATTGAGGATAGAAGATCAGGTTAATTCAACTCGCCATCCAAACAAGAACGTGAAATGGAGTCTAAATTTGAATACTGCAATGGAAAATAATTGTTATATTGATTGAGTTGAACATGAAAATGGAGTTCAACTTTGAATATTGCAATGGAAAATAATGGTTGCATTGATTGAGTTTTTTAATCTGGAATCTCCAATCCAAACATGCCAAGCATCATGGTGGCAGGAAAATATGCGTACACGATGAGTTATGGTATCTTAGCTTGTATGCAATGTTTTAAAATCGTTGTTTTTGGTATCATATCATTTGTAGGAAATAAATTGGAAAAATGTCCGTGAACTCACAGAATGTTGAAGGTAGCTTAAAGGCACATGCATTGTACACTACTCGATGATAGTCGATGCTTCCCAACTTTGCAAGGGATTCTGCCGCACAACCTTGGAGATTCAATTAAGCCTGGTTCGATCCATCCTTCCAATGACATTGTACTGCTCAACAAAGATTCAATATTTGACTTTAGCTCCAGATACCCAACATGGGTAGAAAAGAAGAAAATGAAAGTTGAAGTGGCTTAAGCGCATATCTACGTCTATACTTATAAAAGGAGATTAACTAGGTAATTAATAAGATGTATAGTTCAAATATGAAATTGCGTGGGGTAGTCTAACACGACACCTTAACACGCTATGTGCTTTGTGGAAGCTTGACAGAGCTACTGCAATTATGACTAAGTCCTAGAAGGGGGGTGATTATGACCTTTTAAAATTCTTTTCACCTACTTTATTAATTTAATTAACAATTTAAACTAAGTAAGCAAGAACACTTCGGCTTTCAAGCCTTAGTGGGCCCAATCACATAGATTAGCATAGATATAATTATTAAGCAACTAGTCTAAATGCATAAATTAACAAATGATTTAACTAAATGCGTGGATTCGAAGATAGATCTCGTGGATTCGAGATATCCCCTAGTGCATTCGAGGAAGATTGGTTGAGGAGTCCGATAGATCCGTGGATTTGGATCTAAGTTATCCGTGGGAGAGACGGTGATCGATCTCTCACACCCCACCCCGGCTGCATTATAGCCATTACCATATCGAGTTTCAAATTTTGGAAAGTCAAGTTGAGCTAGGGCTGGTCATGAGCCGAGTTAACTCGAGAAACTCGATTGACTCAACTCGAAAAAATTCACCTCGACTCACCTTAACTCAGTGGGACAAGTCAAGCCAGCTTCATTTAGGAGCTCGAGTTAGAAATCGAGTCAAGTTCAAGCATGACTTGACTCGAAACCCGACTCGATTCAAGCTCGACTCAGCCCGACTCATTTCATATAGATATTTGTTATAAAAAAAAATACACTAATCTTCTTATTTCTTGGTTCTCTCTCTCTCCCCCCTACACATTAGGACATATAAAACCCTCACACGTTGGGGGGGTTTTTAATCCTACTATTTTGTTCAGGTAAGAACATTCCTTGTTAAGCACACCTGATGGATTAAGTAATTTCAAGTAGAAAATATGGTGAGCACACAGTGGTTGTGTGTTTTACACACTGCACAAAACAGGTGCTATAGTGAGACCACTAGAGTTGAGCTCGGCTCGTGCTCAGCCATGTTCGAGCTAGGCTCGATCATTGAGTGGCCTGGCTCGTGTTCGGCTTGGCTTGGCCATCAAGCTGGACTTTTATATTCAAGCTAGCTCGTCCGAGCTTTGACCCGAATTCGAGCTCGAGCCTTTCGAGCTGAGTTCGAGTTGAGAGTCGAGCTTGGACACAATTTTTACGTGTTCAAAAAATTTTCAAAACTTACATATTATATATACTATTTAGTGAGGATATATTTATCTCTCAATTATTTTCCATTGTTAAGTATCCACACTAAATGACAATAAAATCAAATTAAAAAAATACATCTAAAGAGAATACGAGAGATGCAGCACGAAACAGGCGTAGGCATTTAAATCAGTAAAACAAAAACATTACAATCTATTCGATCCTGAACTGTCCAAAATGGGACAATTTGAAGATTGTTATGCACCAAAGACACACTAGTCTATGCCTGGCCACATAGAAATGCTCAAATGGGCAACTAATTATTTACATACTACAAATATAAATTGCTAAAGCTATATAGTTAACAAATAATAATTACCTAAAGATCCACATAATTACTAACATTAACAAATAATAATTACTAACAATTACGATTCACATGATTACTAACATTAAAAGTAACGATTAGTCGATTACTAACAATTACGAATCTACGATCCACATAATTCTAACATTAACAAATAAAAAATATTAACAATTACTAACAATGTCAATTATATGCACATTACAATTATCATTTGCTGGACAATTAAACTAGCTAACAATTAGCTTCACAATTACTAATTAGCTAGACAATTAAACTAGCTAACAATTAGCTTCACAATTATCATTACAATTGTAATTATTAATTAGCTTCACAATTAAATTATCTAAATAATAAGATAAGTAATTAGCTAAACAAGTACAACTAAAAATTATAATTAGCTAAACAATTGCAACTTCAAATTACCTAATAGTTAGTTTAATTAAATAATTTAATTAACTAAATAATGACAAAATAATTATTTTATAAATATTAAATAATTTATTACTTTAAATGCAATTTGGGGAAAAATCTGACGGATTGACTGGTCGCCGGTCGGACGTTGGGCAGCGACCTGTAGCAGTGAACTAGCTGAGCAGAGTCATCGGTCGAATGTCAAGCAGCGACCTGTAGGCTATAGCAGAGGACTGGCCGAGCAGGGTAGGCTACTTGGACTGAGGCAGGGGCCCGTCAGGAAGTGTCGGACGCTCAGAATCAAGTAGCGGCCGGGCAGGGTTGCAAAGAGATACTCGATTTGGACGGCGAGCGAGGGTGGGTGGCTGGACGGACTTCCGTGAGAGAGAGAGAGAGAGAGAGGAGAGAGAGGGGGGGGGGGGGGGGTGGGGGGGGGTTAGGGTTTTTAGGTTATATATATATATATATAAAGCCGAATCGAGCTTTGAATGAGCCGAGCTTGGGCATGCTCGTGTGATGCTCGAAATCTGAAATGAGCAGGGGAAAGGTGTTCGACTCTATTCGATACCTTCCTCCGAATCAAGCTGGAATGAGCTGAATCGAGCGAACTAACTGAGCCCGCTAGATTCGTGCTCAGCTCTAGAGACCACACACCATACACATATACAAAACAAGGGCTATAGTAAGACCAAACACCATATGCAACTATTGATTGCAATTTTACGAGGGAGGTGGTGGCCTCATCATGAAGATGGTCCGCACAATAATTAGGGCAGTCCATTCATGTAGTGAGCTATATATACATGTACTGTGTTAATCTATGGTTCAGAAAATGTTGCTGGTGGTCTGCATTCATTGTGTGTGTGACCTAGTTAATGAAAAACCTGATCAGAGCTAGGCCATTTAAATGGTGGGGTCCCACCTGTAGAAATACTATTCTCTCCTAATATATGTGTGACTTCTTGAACTTAATGTTGTTGATTTTTAATTTGTATTTTGTAGCAAAAAAATATAAGAAATTGAGGTGGGAGCAAGCTCGATCTACTCCACTCGAGGTAAGCTCGCCTGGACTCGATCCACTAGCTCGCCTCGAAAGGTTTAGCAAACAAGGCAAGCTTCAATGGTAAGCTCGAGGGTGAGCTCGAGCTCAAGCTCGAACTCAAGGAGAGCATGGACAAGTCAAGCCAAGCTTGGCCCACCTCAACTCGATTCGGCTCGATGTACAGCCCTAAGTTGAGCCCATATTTTTCTAGTTTTTAAACTATGGTACTGTGTGTTCATATTATAAGGGACAGAAATCCAATGGACCACCATAACTTCTACTGAGGTCACTGTCCAAGTTCTGATCCACCCAAAAAAAAAAAAAAAACATGTGGCGTCACTCTGGTGGCAACAAATATCTATCCCCATCCAAGAAAGTTTCTGAGGCAAATTTCACAATGAGAAGCAGATAATATGGAAGCTCTAGGCTTAGTGCTGGTGAGAGTGAGGTGGGCCACCATGTCATGTCTCTCCAGAACCACATTCAGGCGATCCTCTCAACTGGCTTAGTGAGCATTGCAATGGCTGAGGTGATGTTAACATGCTTCACCACATGCGCAAACGTGACATATGTGCAAGATCTAGGCAACCCATTAACCGGGACCTAGCCAGCAGATCAAATTGGTCTACTTTAAAGTGGGCCATGCATGCATGCAGAATAAAAGCCACCTATATATCCTCTTATAAACGTCCATTTCTTTCATGAATATACGGCCCGATCATAAATGGACCCACTTCAATTTTGAGCCCTCCTGATAAATGTCATGGATCTCGCACAAGTGTATTGGTGGGCAACGAAGTTAGCCCTAGTTTGGGTTTGGCTCGTTTTTTAACCACCCCAGTTTGTGGATCGGCTCGGTTTGGATTTCAGGCTGACCCATATGGCCCGAGTTTAGTTTGCTCCAAAAAAATTTGGTTTGGGTCGGGATCGATTTAGTTGAAAATTTTAAATCGGGCCAGGCCAAATTCGAACAAGTGACAAGTGACAGCTCTTTTTTTTTTTTTTTTAAATAGAAAAGAATTAAAAAAAAGTAAGAAATAATACAAAAAAATAGTGGGGATTTATCAACGCCGCCCATCTGTTTTTACATATCATTTTAGGACATGATCCAAAATTGAATCATATCCAAAGCTCAAGCGGACCAAACCACAGAAACAGTGTGCATTCATGTATATGTATTATACATTATCAACGTCGTCTATATGTATTTTCCACATCGTCCATCCATTTTTACGTATCATTTTAAGACATGTTCTTAAAATTGAATCATATCCAAAGCTCAAGTGGATCACACCACAAGAAACAGTGTGCATACAATCTATGTGCCGACTCAAGCCAAACTGCACCAGCTGAATTAAGCCAAGCTTCGAATCAAGCTAAGCCTGTACTGTCCTGGTTTGAGTTTGGTTTGTTTTTTTAAACGAGCTTGACTCCGGGGCTTGATTTGGTTTGAACTTCTATTCAAACCAATCTGAACCGAACTTTCGAGCTGCCTTGGTTGGTATCCATCTCTACACAAGTGGCCACACTAGCATGTGAGCGTTGGACCACCATGGTTAATAGGCTACTTCCCACAAAGCATAATGACCAAAACCTCAGCCACAGCCGCCACTGCAACCACAGCCACAACACAAGATTCGAACATTGATGTAATCCACAAATGGGTCCGGGCAATCCATGTGATCAACCCCACCATGGAGGAGGAATGTACAAAAGTCTTCTTGATTGGAATTTGTATTATTTTTCTTTTCCTTAACAGTCTTTTGTAGGCCACTAATCAAACATAAATTCCAAGAGATCACCACGAAGAATCTAAAGGCAGTGAAATTCCTTGTCAGATAAGTTTTCAGGTCTTTTACTTGCTTAGCTAAGCTTTCCGGTCTATATTAGCAGTTTTAGGGAGAGAATTGATATATATATATATATATATATATATATATATATATATATATATATATTTCAGGTGCTTTGGAGCAGTTACGAACGCGTAATCACTAATAAGGTGGTGAAATTCCTTATCCGGTGTACTATGAGCCACATGAAAGGTGTAATGATATTAGTAGGCCTAGGGACATGAATATCCACGAATATGCAGCCTACATGATATACATCAAAATGAAGAGACCTTTGAAGCTTTACCGTACGACTTTATTGGAGGGTGTAAAAAATATCTCCAACAGCAGAGGGGCGCGGCTTCAGTCACCGAAGTGGGCGGATCTCTGAATGTGGAGCCCATCATGATGTAAGTGACCTACATCCATCCGTTTTGAATGCTCATTTTAGGCATATGATACCAAAAATGAAGCCAATCCAAATCTTTTGTGGACCACATCAAAAGAAACAGTGATGATTAAATGCCGGCATTAAGAACTTATTAGGGATCAAAAAGACCTAGATGAAGGGACCACACAAATATCGACTTGATCCAAAACTTTTGTGCCAATCAAGAAGTATTTAATGGCCAACCACACCACTGTTTCATGTGGCGTGGTCTAGCTGAGATTTAGATTTGCTTAATTTTTGGGTCATGCTGAGCTGTCAAGATGGATGGACAGCGTTGATGCAGGGCACATACATCAAGTTGGGCCTCACAGTTAAGGAACCACCAACCTTAGCCACGCCCTACCATGCACATAGTCACTCCCATCCATAAAATATGGGAGCGGATCACGTGCGGCCCTGGCCATAGCCAAGATGGTGCAACCCTTACTGTGGGAGCCACCTTGATATGTATTCTATATCCATGCCGTCAGTCCATTTTTCTAGATCATTTTAGGGCACAGCCCAAAATGAAGCATATCCAATTCTCAAGTGGACCATACGGTGGGAAAAAAGTGGTGATTGAATGCCCTAACATTAAAAACTTCCTCAGCATGGATATATGATCTATATATGGATGGATGGCATTGATATTCTAGACACTCCACCTAAAATTGTAAATAATACTTTGTATGGTCTTAGTGAATTTTTCAAATTCGCAACAGATCTACTCAATGAAGCATTGCAAGTGGGGAAACAAAGTGCACCAGAGGGGTCCCCAAGCCCATTCAGAAGCAACTGACAGTCTGGATCAGCCAATGGGACCCACGGGAATCCATTTCCCGCCGCCCACTAACAGAGATCTAGACCAACAGATGGGGCAAAGTAATATCTAAGGTGGCAAAAATGCCTCAAAATGCGTGATCGTATCACCTTAAGCATCTTTAAAATGTATAGATATATATGTCACATCAACACCCAGCGGGAATTGGATTTCTGCCAATTATGTTTGTAAATATGGAACCAAATTCCCCTCATTTGCAGCAATGAAAAATGACTGGAAACAACGAGAAGCAGCTACTAATAGAAACTAGAGAGCTACAGTCAAGAGGTTAGCTCTTACATGGCCAAGGAGTGAGGTTTGTGAGAGTCTTCCGTAGATTTGAGAGGGTTCTATGAACTTGGTGGTCTCCTTTCCTCTAGCAATCTTCTTCATACTGATAAACTACCAATTTTTTATGAGTTCAACCATCAGCAGAGTAGAGATAGAATTAGGGACGTTAACTATCTTTTTTAGTTTAAGAATATTTGGCTTTCCTCCCTCCATTCTTACATCTGCCTAAGTTCACACCAACATCCCACACATAGTACATTAGCACTGCATCTTCATCTATTTCTATTTTCTTTACTTTTTTAGTATTTGCCCACTTAGACCCTTGATGTAGTTACTTTTAGAACTCCCTAAAATTCTCAAATTTTTTAAAATTTCATAAAGTAAAGGCCTCATTTTATGCAAGTGAAAACGGTGCTGAATCCCTTCATTTTTTGCCACTGAGTCCCTTACTTTGAATCTTCGATCGTAGATCAACCGCAGAAGTCATTTAGACCAAGAGAAGTCTGGATCTTTCATTTCGTAAATGATTTTACGATTTCTAGCCGATCGTAAATTTTAAGCTTTCATTAGCTAGTGATGATTCATAAAATATATATTATTTCATTTAAGTTAATACTATGTACGAGAGATTTCAATAGCAGAGAAGTTGAAGTGTAAGTTGGCCCACCTATGCGGGGTTCCATAGGTGGGCCAACTCACAAACATCAAGGTAGGCCCTGCAAAACGGGCTCTAGTGTCTTGGGTGAGGCTATGCCGCACCTTATCTGCTCCCTTGCCTTTGAGAAAAAGACCTTGGGAAGCTCTATCATTCAACTTAGGCACAAGCATAAAAGGGAAGCATAAAAGGGGCTCTCCAATAAGAGAGTTTCATCCATCCATAAATAAATAACCATGAGTGCAAGTAATTGCAATACTCCATGGGCTAATAATAGGATGTCATGTGCACTTGTTAGATGTTGTTCTTACTGTCAAAATAATAATATTATTTTACAGAGGGCTTTCTCTTCTTTTACTATAGCCACTCATGCGGGTAGCCATGTCATCATTAACCAATGTCAAGGGTTCAAAATTCCTATAACCTGGACTCTATATATATTGTGTGTGTATGGCTAAGTGGTAGACTCACATGAGTTTCAACATGAGGTCATGGGTTCAAACACCCAATGTGGTGTGAGTGAGTGAGCGTGTGTGGGGTGTGTGAGTGCGTGTGATTAAAAATCTCTTCTAGGATACAACAAGCCTATTGGGTTCTGCATGTAACGATCATTAAAAAAAATCCTTATAGGAACTCGTTCAACACAGTCCATCTGACAGATTTTCAATTATAATTCCGACCTTGTTGGGAAAAAAGAAAAGAGTTCTTCACCAAGTTTGTAAACTCACTGAGTTAGAATTCTGATTTCGCTTACTAAGTTAGATGCCAAGGTAACTCACTGAGTCTTGGGCTGATTTGACTCACTGAATCAGATATTAAACCATTTGGGTAATATGGAAAGAAGAATTGACGTGTTTTTTGTTGCTGTTGAAATGATCCTAACAAGCCTTGCTTATATAGGCACTTGGGGCTAGGAGTTATGGCTCAGGTCATAAATAATATGACCATTTTCTAGCCATTAGAAACTAGCTATTTATAACCGTTTCTTACCATTAGAAACTAGCCATTTATAACCGTTTCTGACCGTTATTAGAAACTAGCCGTTAGTGATCGTTTATGACCGTTACATGCAACTAACGGTTGCAATAATCATAATTATTGCATGCTAGCCATTTTTACATGGTTATGATCGTTGTAAGATTGTTTCATGCACAACGGTCATCCCTATAATGGTAAAAAAAACACAACCTTATATAAGACTCTCAATCACGCTCGACAATCTTTTCCTACCTTCACAACGTGACTTGCACCATCTCACGACGGTTCACATAAGGTCGCGTGGGAGCGGTCACTCTGCAACACGTGCGAAATGCAAAATGTGCCAATTAGCACCACTACAGCCACACGCCATCACTTACAGCCTGCGCGTGCACAGCCCCCACTTAAAAACTCTTTTAAAATATATATTATTTTAAACATGGAAGTAAAAAATTTCTTCTCCAACCATTTTAAAATATATATTATTTTTTATTTTTTATTTTATTTTATTAAAAATCAAAAACATGACGGCTGAATGGCCTAAATTTTTTTTCTTGCATTGTGGCAAGGCCAACCGTTTGCATTACACGAAATATGCCTGCATGGCAAGTTATAGTGTCGTGGCCTGCAGGTGCCTGGTATTCACTATGTGCAAGCTTCATGTTGTATCGTCCATCTAAGGTGGACCCAAGGGCCTTGGGTCATCATGGTCCTAAATGGATAGACCGAACACATCAGTACACGTGTGAGCGTACACCATATACCATGGTTGTAATTTTATTAAAAAAAAAAAAAAATTTGCATAAAAATTTACGCAAGTCTACGTAGTCACAGACACGTGAAGGAGCCGTGCATGCATGGATAGATACTATATTAAAAGGATGAGTGGGTCTGGTGTGGTATGAATCTTTGCATTGTATAAATGTGTTTCTCAATTCTGACAAGTGGGGCCCATGTTTATGTAATCCAAACCATCATCTCAATTCTGACAAGTAGGGCCCATGTTTATGTAATCCAAACCATCAGCCTCATGTTTCCTGACGTTGATAGAACAGGCGAGAAGCATTTCTGATTGAAAGATCCTAGCCACTAATATTTTAATCTTTAGCAGTGTAACGTGGACCAGTGTTGTATTTCTCTTTCTAACCGTCTATATGTCTGCAAAATTCAAAACGGTAATATTTTCATGATCAGAAGATTTTTGAGACATCTTCGATCCACGATTGGAAACAACAGATTGATGGTCTGGATCACCAAACCATGGACCCACTTGTGAAAATTGAAAACCGTGTATACTTTGCAAGGATGTTGATCATACGGCTATATATAATCCTCTTATAAAAAGGAAACGGATCTGTAGGGTCCACCGGTGGATTATGTGTCTTATCTATGTCCACCGGTGGATCTGTAGGGTCCACAGATCAATTCACGGCATGGTTAAGACAAATACATCACAGTGGGCCCCACAGAGTTTACTCATCACCCTATAGTTTTTTTTTAAAAGGTTTTTTTTTTTTTTTAATGGGTTAGTTCACACACCCCATTGTCAGTACACCCACCCACCCCTGTTAGTCACAACACAATTGTTAGCCACCCCCACCATGAGAATGGATAGCATGACCTAGTGATGAAACGAGGCTATCTTCACTCAGTTTGCCACTTGAGCTATGGACCTGGGTGTAGAGCTGTACATGAACTGAGCTAATTCAAAAAGCTTGCTCGGCTCGGCTCGATTCGAACAAGCTCGGTTCGGCTTGATTCGGAGGGCATATCAAGCCAAGCCGAGCCAAATATGTGGGCTCGTTGGAAATTCAAGCCAAGCCCAAGCTTGACCTGAGCTCGGTTCGGCTCGGATTGAAATCAGGCTCGGATCGGCTCGTAAAAATCTCAGTATAATTTTTACTTAAATATATATATGATAAAAAAAAAAAAAAAAAATCATGTCCGTCCTAATTCTTTTATTCCAGCGCTTTTCGTACTCATCCGCCCACCCCTAAAAATCTCAAAAATAAAACCCCCTCCCCTCCGGTCAAATCGACTTGGCCCGACAGCCCCTGCCTGACCAGTGACTCCCTCCGGCCGTCAGCCTCACCTCCTCCCTCTCCGGCTCTCCCTCATCTCTTATTTCTCTCCCCTGTCGCTCGGCCTCACCTCCTCCCTCTCCAGCTCTCCCTTATCTCTGCGGCTTTGCCCAATGCCTGGCTGCTTGGCTCGAATTCAGGCTCAAAAGCTTGAAGCTCGGACAACCTCGAAAGCTTGAAGCTCGAATAGGCTCGATTTCGGCTCGAAAGCTCATCCAAACCAAGCCAAGCCCACCACCTGAGCTCGAGGACCAAGCCGAGCCAAGCTCAAGCCCAGGTCGCCCACTGACCAAACCAAGGTGAACTAGTTAAAGCTTCGAATACACCTCTACCTGGTGGGGCTTACTTAGTTACTAAGCACGCAATCCGACTCGTATAAAAATACAAACACAAGCTCGGTTGGTAATTAAAACCACTTCACATGATTTATGGGACAACTTGAATGCTAGTTTTACACCACTTAAAAAATGGAGACACATCCACCGTAGACATGGCTTAATTGTACGGCATTTCACACTGTCCAAGACGCTGATCCAACTGCAGGTGGAGCATGATAATGGAATTGTAAATGCAATATTTATCTGAATTTTCTCTTGGGCTTGGACCATTCACCATTTTACTATTATGCTCGAATGCAATATTTCTTCTTCTTTTTTTTTTTTCTTTTTTTTGGTACGCACCCACCCAATGATCATGCAACGTAACGACTGGTGCGTGTCAGCAGTGGATTTTCACCACTTATAGGTTTCAAGATAGAGACCCCTTGTTGAAATTCGGCAGAGTCTACCAACGAGGCAAGAACAGGAAGCCAAAGTTTGACCCTAATGGCATAGTGAGGAGTGATTATTCTAGCTTTGCAAAGGGCTCTTGAACGATCCAATTACTTAATTTGGACCATCATGGGGTACGACATACATTTCATGGTCTGACATGACAAAAATCATGCCGACCAGATGATTCTAACCATGCAACAATAAACTATAAAATGGACGGTTGTGATCTGTAATTAAAAAAAAAAAAAAAAAAAAAAGCACAAACAACAATTTGATCCATCTATCTTGTTGCATCTTTCCACACTTGGACAATCCCATCGATCAGTCATTCTAGACTGTACATCAGGTCCTCCTTTCATTTGGTAGTCTACCAGGCAAAATCACACGGTTGGGATGATTCTAACCATCCCATCAACAACATGTAAAATGAGGTCAAAGTCATTTAGATAACTCTGCCGAATCAACAATTTGTACCGTCAACAGTTGGATCCCATCATGCATTGGTACGGTACTAAAATCCTAACCATCCCATGCATGGCCTAGAAAATGGATGGTTATAAATAAATAAACAAAAATAAAAGGCCAACTCCTAGACGGAGGGAAGAGCAATGGACAATTTCTCATTATTTTAGTGTAATTATATGGTATGATAAAGATAATATTTAATATACTATAAAGGTGTATTAATCTTAATTTATATCATCTAACTTTATATATCATTATTATTTTTGAGATTATAATTATTATTATTATACTCTTGTGCAACACAGGTACACATAAAATACAGAAGAAGAAGAGAGAGAGAGAGAGAGAGAGAGAGAGAGAGAGATTGAAAAAAGGGTATAAAAAGACAAAGTAGCAAAGATGCAGGCTACACATGGACAGAGAAAAAGCAAGGCGGGCTCATGGTTGTAATTTTATTATTAAAAAGAAAAAAGATTAAAAAAATTGCATAAAATTACGCAGGTCTTTGTAGTCACAGACACGTGAAGGAGCCGCGCATGCATGGATAGATACTATATTAAAAGGATGAGTGGGTCTGGCATGGTATGATATGTGGTATGAATCTTTGCATTGTATAAATGTGTTTCTCAATTCTGACAAGTGGGGGCCATGTTTATGTAATCCAAACCATCAGCCTCATGTTTCCTGACGTTGATAGAACAGGCCGAGAAGCATTTCTGATTGAAAGATCCTAGCCACTAATATTTTAACCTTTAGCAGTGTAACGTGGACCAGTGTTGTATTTCTCTTTCTAACCGTCTATATGTCTGCAAAATTCAAAACGGTAATATTTTCATGATCAGAAGATTTTTGAGACATCTTCGATCCACGATTGGAAACAACAGATTGATGGTCTGGATCACCAAACCATGGACCCACTTGTGAAAATTGAAACCGTGTATACTTTGCAAGGATGTTGATCATACGGCTATATATAATCCTCGTATAAAAAGGAAACGGATCTGTAGGGTCCACCGGTGGATTATGTGTCCTTATCTATGTCCACCGGTGGATCTGTAGGGTCCACAGTTCAATTCACGGTATGGTTAAGACAAATACATCACAGTGGACCCCGCAGAGATTACTCAGCACCCTATAGCTTTTTTTTTTTAAGGTTTTTTTTTTTTTTTAAGGGTTAGTTCACACACCCCCATTGTCAGTACACCCACCCACCCATTGTCTGTCACATCACGACGTTAGCCACCCCCACCATGGGAATCGACACCATGACCTAGTGTTTGAAACAAGGCTATCTTCGCTCAATCTGCCACTTGAGCTATGGACCTAGGTGTAGAGCTGTACACGAACTGAGCTAGCTCAAAAGCTCGCTCGGCTCGGCTCGGTTCGGCTTGGCTCGAAAAAGCTCGGTTCGGCTCAATTCGAGGGTGTATCAAGCCAAGCGAGCCAAATATGTAAGCTCGTTGGAAATTCGAGCCAAGCCCGAGCTTGACCTGAGCTCGGTCCGGCTCGACTCGGCTCGTAAAGAGCTCGATATATTTTTTACTTAAATATATATATAATAAAAATATTTTTTTTTCACGCTCGCCCTAATTCTTTTCTTCCGGCGGCCTTTTGTACTCGTCCTCCCTAATTATGTATATCCATGTTTCATACGTATAAATTAGTGGTTTTGTGTACAGATACCTCACACACTAAAACGATTTGTGAGAATAAGGCACGTCCAGAGGGATCCATTGCTGAGGCGTACATTAATAATGAGTGTCTGACATTTTGCTCAATGTATCTCATAGCATAAAGACTAGATTCAATCGAGAAGATCGAAATATCGATGAAGGGTAGGAGCATGAACAGGGACTCATATTTGTATTCGCACATAACGTCTATCCTTCAGGATCCCCAACATTTCAGGATATGGACCTTGTGGATCAAGCAAAGGCGCGATAGTATGTTACATAATTGTGAAGAAACAGAATCGTACTTAGAGTAAATATTTCCTCAATAATGATCACTACAACAGATGATCTTAATGTTTCTTGCTGATGACATACCAATTATATATACCGAACACATCGAGGAGATGAAGTCTCAATACCTTACAAATTATGGTCGAATGCATCAGGATCAGTTTCCAGAATGGTTCACAAAACATGTAAGATGTCTCCTTGTATCTCACCACACTATGATTATTGTTACCCTACACATATTTAAACCTAAGAAAAAACCTAAACAATTTTATCTTGTACGTGATAATAGATGAAGACGTCGCGAGCTGGCAACTCTGCCAATGCATCTGATGAACTCTACTCACTGCGTGTAGCCCTGATAGACTGTATCTAGTTATAAAGGTTGTATTATAACCGGATTCGGTTCCATACTGAAGAGCGTGAGAAGTATAGGACCACAAAATAGTGGGGTGGTTGTGAAGTGAACTTATGATGATGTAGTAATTGACTTTTATGGCGTTTTGACGGATATATTGAGCTGAGTTATTGTATGAGAAGCGGGTGTACTTATTTAAATGTAATTGGTTGGATATTAGAATAAGAAGTTAGAATACAGATGACGACTACTTTATGAGCGTAATTTATCTCGGAAG
>ML058514.1:812355-973964 GCA_003013855.2 Liriodendron chinense
GCCCCCATTGAGGCCGGACCATCCCGTCCTAGCCAATAAGAGGAATAAGGCGTCTCCATAACACCCATTCAGTGCCTCAGATCACCACAACATTCAGCTCATGAGAGTGGACATCAGCAATCCCGCCATCGTGGGGGCAGAATTTCCGCTATCGAGGAGCATCTCGGAGGGTGACCAACCAGTTAGGTTGGGTAACTCAGCAGTTGAACGAAATGAAGTCATTAATGGCTGAGCTAACTTAGGGATGACTTAACCTCCAAGAAGCAAGGGAGCTCTCCCATACAAGTCGGCCCTAGCCGTCTCAACAACGGCAGGACAGGACCATGACGATGATCGCCACAGTCGAGCCACGACTGCCTGTACTCGTTCCATCGCAAGCCTCCACGCTTTAGACTTACGTCACACATTGGAGGAACGATGATAGGCTCGACACGACCAGGCTCCAGAATAGGTCACCGAGAATAATGTCGACCGATGGCGGCCAAGCAGAATAACGCCAATCCAATAGCGGCCAAGCTGCGTGAACTTCGGGATTGCATCGGCAACCTACAATGAGTGTGCAGGGGTAAGGCCCTAGTCACCATTGATGCTCTACTTGAGCAGACCGACTCCCCATTTACAGACGATATCAGAGCAGAAACATATCCCAAAGGGCTCAAGTTCCTCTAATTAAATCCTATAGGGGATCGGTGACCCTACAAAGCAACTTAGAGACGTTCCGTGTGTGGATGAAACTCCATGATCTAGTGGGCCCATCATGTACAAGACCTTTCCGCTGACATTGGAGGCTTAGCTCGGACTTAGTTATGGAATCTGAACCCGAAGTCCATAGCCTCCTTCACATAAACTCCACCAAGCTTTCGTGACCTAGTTTCCTAGGGCATACTGACCCGCGAAAGCACTCTACATATCTCGGTGTGGTTCGACAGAAGGAGGATGATCTCTGAAAGAGTATTTGTTCTGGTTTAATGTCATGGCCATGTAGATTGAAACTTGTTTGAAGAAGTAATGATGCACACAATGATCGATGGACTAAGGGACAGAAAATTCCTCTGGTCAGTCGATCATGGGCCCGCCATTAAAGGTCGCTGAACTCCTAGAACCCCAGCCCAAAAGCACATAAACGCCTGAAGAGCTTGTCAATTCACATAGAACCTCCAAGAGGGGGGAAGACTTAAAGGACAAGCCGGAGAAAAAAGCGATAGAAGGATGACCATGGGTTGTCCAACCGAGGAGGGGCTCCTCAAACGACAAAAAGCCTCGACTAATCGTTTCAATAACTACATGCTGTTAAATACCTCGATCAGACCATGTATTCCAGGGGCAATCAAAGATCGTAACATGCTCAAATGGCCTGGGAAGATGAGGGCCGAACCAAATAAAAGAAGTCAGAATAAGTATTGCCTCTTCCATAAATACCACGGTCATAACACGATAGATTTCTATGACTTAAAGTAACAAACTGAGCGGCAAATCTGCGAACGTCACCTTCGAGAGTTCATCACTCAGGGGGCAACTCCCCAAGGTTAATAGGATCAAACTGATGATAGAGTCAACAATGACCCGGTAAGGGAAATCCGAATGATCTTTGGTGGACCCACCAAAGTGATTCCAACAATGCTCGGAAGGTGTATGTTCGAGATGCAGAGCGTTGGGGATGTACACCTTATCAACCTCGCTTCTTGGCCAAGTAAGGTTCCTAGGGTCGATCCAACTGCCACCATGTGGTTCACTGAGGAGGATGTGAAGGGGATCATGCACTCTCACGATGATTCTTTGGTGGTTTCCATGGTTGTCACCAATAAGATGATTTCTGAATGTTAGTAGACATTAAAAAGCTTGGTGGATATTTTGTACACGTAGGCCTACGACCAGATGAATTTTGGACGATCAAGGCTCCAAGTAGTGAAGACTCCTCTGTATGGGTTTTCCGACGAATGCGTGATACCAGAAGGAATGATTACCCTTCCGGTTACTGTCGGGGAAGGCCCCCACAAAATTATCATGATGGTCAACTTCCTAGTGGTCGACACTCCATCATCTACAACGTGATAATATGCCGACCCATCTTAAGAGCACTAAAGGCCGTGATCTCCATCTATCACTTCCACTATGAAGTTCCCAGTTGAAGGAGGGGTTGAGTTGTTAAAGGTAGCCAGAAAGAGGCTCGAAAATTATATGCACTCTCTCAGCGAGGCAAAAGCTAGGCATTCACCATCGACAAGGATGCCTCTTTAGAGGACTTGATCCCGATCCAGATCGTTGAGGGCAATCCGACGAGGACTGTTCAGGTCGGATCTTAACTCAGACTTGAGCTTCATCAAGAGCATGACCTTCTTTTGAAAGAGCATGCAGACGTCTTTGCTTGGTCTCACTAGGACATGCTCAACATTGACCCGAGAGTCATAGTCAACCACCTCAATGTGGATCCAAATTTCAAGCCGATACGGCAGAAGTGACAACCCCTTAACACAAAAAGATATGATGTGATCTAAGAAGAGGTCGATAAATTACTCCGGGCCGGCTTCATTGAGGAGGTAAAGTATCCAGATTAGCTCGCCAATGTTGTACTGGTCAAGAAAGCCAATGGGAAATGACGAGTTTGTGTGAATTATACTGACTTGAACAAAGCCTGTCCGAAGGATAGCTTTCCATTACCTCAGATTGATCAGCTCGTCGATGCGATAGCAGGTTACGCTCTCCTCAGTCTTAAGGACGCGTACTCCGAATATAACCAAATTCGGATGCATGCCTCCGACAAATAGAAGACGGCTTTCATAATGGATTGGGGGCTCTACTGTTATAAAGTCAAGCCCTTCGGGTTAAAAAAATGCAGAGCCAACTTACCAGAGGCTGGTCAACAACATGTTCACAACTCAGATTGGCAAGACCATGGAGGTCTACATGGATGACATACTTCTCAAGAGCTTCAGGTTAGACAACCACATTGAAGACCTCCAGGAGATGTTTGACATACTCAGAAAATATCAAATGAAACTTAACCCAGCTAAGTGTGCCTTCGGTGTAAGCTTAGGAAATTTCCTTGGCTTCATGGTGCACTAGCGCGGGATTGAAACAAACTAAGAAAAGATTCGAGTCCTAATTGAGATGAGCCCTCTTACCACCATTAAGGAAATCTAGGAATTTATAGGTCAGATCGCAACTCTGAATCGCTTTGTCTCCTGAGCTACAGACAAGTGCCTCATGTTCTTCAAGCAACTCAAAGGTACTCGAGGAATGACCTGGACAAGGGAATGTGAACAGACATTCCAAGATCTGAAGGAATACCTCAGCTCTCTACCCTTACTTTCCAAGACGAACCCAGGAGAGGAGCTCTTGTTATGCTTAACTATCTCCCCGTCAGCAGTTAGCTTAACTTTGATTCGAGATGAAGAAGGCACACAATGACCAGTGTATTACGTTAGTAAAGCATTGCTCAACGCTGAGACTAGATATCAAGATCTAGAAAAATGGGCGTCAGCTCTGGTCATCTCGCTAACCTCAAGCCATACTTCCAAGTACACCTAATAGTCATTCTAACAGATCAATCGCTTCGACAAGTCTTGCAAAAACCAGAGGTATCTGGTCGACTTACAAATTGGGCTATTGAGCTTGGAGAAAGGAAAAAAGAATGATTGCCTACACGATGAAAGCTCAGGAGCTCCTCTTCTAGTTCGACCACTTTGAGGTCATCCAGATCCCAAGATCAGAGAATTCAAATGCTGACTCTTTGGAGAAACTCGCCTCGGTGGTCAACGACGATCTAGTGAGGACAATCCCTCTTGAATTCGTACCGGAGAGAAGTATCATCCAGGAGAAGATAAGAGATTCGCTCCCCATCAATGTCGACCCCACCTGAATGGACCCCATCATTCGTTATTTGCAGCACGGAGACTTACCTGAAGATAAGTGTTCACAACCCTAAGTGCAGGGTCGCGATGTAGTAATAATCTTGGTGAGATCGAGGTTGATCCATGGGGAAGGAATTTAGGTTTAAACACTCAAAGGCAACTAGGATCTAGAACTAAACTAAATTAATCTTGAATTGCTTTTGAAGCTAAATAAATTAGAATTAAAGGAAAAACAATGAAAAACAAACACTAGAGCATCAACGATCCACTTCTAGTTATTAACAATGTCTAATTTAATTGATTCGATTAGCTACTCAACTGGAATCGAAGTTCCATCATATCCAGTCAGAATATGAAGCAGTTAAATCACAATCAATATGAGATAATTAGAACATTAATCAATGATAGCTTTCTCTTTCCAAGGTTAGGTATTGGGCGCACTCAATTGTACAGGCCAATCCTTCTTCAAATCATGTAAAATCATAATTATTGTCTTCCTTCAATCCTGTCACTAGATTAAAGGTAGGACCATAATCTGAACTTTAATCAAACTATAATTAACAAATAATTCCATCTATCTCAGAATTTCACAAAAGATAAAAATTTTAGTTTTGAAACAATTACCACATTAAGAACTATGTTTAAGAGCACAGAGAATTCAAAACATCTACCATGACCGTAATCTATGGTAGATCAATGAACTTTATAAGTCTAAACAATGCAAAATAAGTAAGAAACTAGTTTTAGAACTTTTAAGTATCCCATGAGCCTGGAGTCATCAAAAAATCAAAGAAGAACTAAAACTAAAAGCTTTATTCACTAAAATGAAATCATGTTCATCAATTAAAGTATAAAATTTGAATTCAAGAAAACTAGAACATCATTAAATAACTGAAAGTATCACCTCTCAGCTCTTGCTAAGATTAACCTAAGAAAAATATAGAAAATTAAAAACTAGAACTTAGAAAATAAAGAAAACTAGAAGAAGGAATGCTAAGAAGCCTCCGAAGTCTTGCTCTCCTTGCTTCCCACGTCCTTGACACCCTAAAAGAGAAAAGAGCTCTCATATTTATAACCATTTTTTTTTATTATGAATGGACATGCCCTTTCTTGTGGCACTTATTTTTCTCTTTTGGACAGAGAAGTTACACGATATAAAAAAATTATTGCTACATGGCAACATATGTAATTGACACTTAGATCCTAATCAACCTAATGATATCATGTGTGCAACATGTGTCATAGATCCTATGCGTGTAACCATATGTTAACACACCTAACGGACACCATGGCTAAAGTTTTACATACCAATGGGTCAAACTCCTATTTAGACATTGATTATGGCATAAAAGGGTCCAAACCAACCAATTGTAAAAAACATTAAGCTCCTTAGTGATGTATGACATGGTATAGGTACATTCCTAACATTGCTGGACTAAAAGAAGGCTAAAAGAAGTGAATGTATTCTGTCATATCCAGGCCTAGTCCTATATAGGGCATGATGTAATTGGGCCTCAAGCGCTTATTGATCAAAGAAATTCATACCAGATAGGGAGAAATTGCCATTTGAAGTATGAACTGAAAATTGGCCATAACTTTTGATCCGGGTATCATTACGGGATGCACAACCTATCAATCTTTACTGTAATGGATCATTCGGGGTCAACAGACTCACGTTGTGAGTCTCTTCGGTCCGTTTCATGAGAAAGCTCATGCTTGCAGTTCAAAATGAAATTTTAGGAAAAAGCTACTATTTTTAGTAATTTTGATTTTTTGTAGTATTTTCTTATTTTTAGAGTTTTAGATTTTCATCATTTTTAAAAATTACTTATAATTATGTTAGGACTCCTTTTGTAAGGTTTATCTAAACTTTCTATTTTTAGTAAATTAGGCTTTAGATGAGTTTTACTACTTTAAGTAACTTTTATTAGGGTTAAAATTTTGCTATCTTTGGTAATTAAGATTTTTTTTTTTTTGCTTTAATAGGAATGTAATCGAGAGTTGATAGACATTAGACATTATTCAATAAAAGATATTCGAGTTTTATCTCTTTTTTTTCTTATGGATTTAAGATTTTAATTACTTAAGGAAGATGATGATCTTTCTCATTATCTCTTCATGCTCTTCCCTACGTCACTTTGCCTACTTGTGACGACGTGCGCATGTAAAGTGCAAAGTGCACCTAGTAAAATACTAAAAAAATGCCCAAGCAACTCTACAACCACACATGTGCATGCACATGCATGGATGGTGCTTAACACCATTTAATAGTTAAACCCATACTCTTAACACTAATTCATATGAGTATTTTTTTAAGAAAGTTTTCATATGTAATTTACTTTTTAAAATTAAAATAATTTATTTTAAATTTTTTCTTAAAAATAAAATAACCAATTTTTTTTTATTGAGGCCCAACCCTTGTTGGAGTATAAGTCCACTATGACCTAAATGGATAAGCTTAAGCCCAACTTAACTGTTTTAAATCGATTCCACCCTACTGAGGAGTTTAATAAGGTTTCCCAAAACCTATGACGGAGATTTTACTGGTTCATCTCTCAACCAAGATATTTACGGGTTTCATCCAACCCAGGAGTTTGACAAGGTTCCTCCCAACCCTTTGAACTTACATAAGAACCTAGAGCACACTCCCGCCGGAGGCTCCCCTTAGAGACTTGGTTAAGTTTGATTCCAAACTCTCACATTCAATCCTCCACAAGGAAAGAATGTAACTGGAGTACTCTTAATAATGACACTTACTTTATTGGATTGAGCCCCTTGTTTAGCGTCGCTTTTGGTTAGTTAATCTCCGCTCTCCCGTGCTTCAATCAGCTCCCATTTGCTCCCTCGATCTTATTATCGATGCTTTGCAAAGGCCTCAACTCCAATAATCAACTACCTTGCATATGATGCTCTTTTGAGATGCCCAAGGTGATTGGAGATAGGTTGAATCTTCTGCACAGGATTGTGTTGCAAGCCTAGAAGAATTTACTTATATGGATCTTTAGAGAAGTTAAGACAAATGATCTACCTATGGTGTAGGTGTCTAAAATATCTAGAGATTAAGAGAGAGCAAGTTCATCTTCATATGAGCTCTTGAATGCTCTAACTTGTGATGAAACATAAGGAAGATGACTTGAAATAGATAGGATTAAAGCAAAATCATATGAGCAATGTGGGTGACTTGTAATGTACTAAAATCTTTCTCTCTTTGACCCTTAAACTGAGTCCCTCCATTATATAAAAGAAGTTCCAACGGATAAAAAATGACTGCCAATGGCTAACTATTGACCGGTCGCATGCTTCTGGCAACCGGTTGCAGAGGGCCTGCGACTAGTCGCACGTTGAGCTATGACAGGTCAAATTTAGGCCAGCTTTACAGAAATCTTATTAACTTGATTTGACCCCTTGACGATTGATAGCATGATACTAGCGACCTGTCTAATTAGAACTGCGACCAATCGAATTTAACAGGGCACCTGTTGTCCTAATAAGTCTTCTGGCGACCGGTCTCATTGTGTCTGGGACCGGTCGAATAGTGTCTGTGATCGGTCTCTGATAGGTCGCCAGACACATTTTGAGTTGTTGTTTTACTTGTATTTTTACAGCAACTCAAACACCTCTTAGGCCTTCCTTTAGGTGGTCTTTTGGGACACCTAAGGCCATTCTAGGATAACTAAAAGTATACCTATTAGATCAAGTCATCTAGATGTTTGGTTTTGGTTTAGGTTCACTAAGGCATCTTTGATTTACCTGTATCTTCTTCCTTGATGCAGTTGTCCTCTTGTGTCTTCGGTCTTCATCTTTTTAGGCTAAAACAACATCTACACACAAGGACTTACGTGTAAACACCCCACCTTTGGCTACAAAGCTGGTCGAATGGTTGAATGGATGGAGGTCCATACCCCCAAACCTTAGGTCCAAGCCCAGCTAACTCACCCTTACAGACCCTAATCCATAGCCCAACTTAAGTCTAAACCCAGTCAACTCACCTCTAAACATCAGCCTGAAAAATCACCCCTAGGAAAAACCAGTCTGAAATTCTAAAAAAAGTCAACTTGGTGAGTCAACTCACTGAGTCAAATCATCGAGTCAATTCACTGGGTCAACCATCCTTTAAACCCATTCAACTCACCTAGTTAAAGCCCAAAACTAAGCCCAGGTCTAAGCCCAACTTTAGCCCATAGCCTCGAAGCAGCTTCGAACCACCGACCTGAGGTTTTTCTTGCTTCAAGTTTGGAGTTTGTACAATCTGAAGTTGAAGCAAAATGATTGTACGGGTGGCCTCCTGGGGGCCGCCTAAGCTTATTTACGAGAACTGTCACTTCTCGCAACTATAAATACCCCATCTCCTTCTCATTTCAAACATCCATCAGTTTCAATACTTCTGTCTTAAGCAGCGACTCATCTCCCCTTAGCCTTAGCCCATTTCATCCACTAAGGAGAGCCCGAGTGAGAGAAGAGTCTAGCCTTGGTCTATCCCTGCCTGACCCTGGTTCAAGCCTCTCTAGTAATCTAAGTCCTAACCCTAACCGTTAGAGCTAATCCTTGCGAAACCTCCATCCATCCAACTACTCTTATAATAGCATCATCTCATTTACATCTAGCATAATGCAACATTTATTATTCTTCCAACCCCCCTACTTATCATTCCACCACAAGCACTTGATTAGGTCTTAGCGTATGCTCTGAGGCTCGCCAGCTCGCTCGAAACTTGCCCATAAAAAACTCTGACCGGTCAAACACACATCATGCATCTCGCATAGAACCTGTCAGTTCGAACGTATGCTTTGGGCTTGCCAATTTAATCGGAACCTAAATAACTCTTATTGATCAGACATATTTATGGATTTATTATCCATGAGAGTGTACGAGGATTGATTTAGACTTTCAAGTACTAGTTAGATTCTGTGAAGTAGAGACTGTACTTTTGTACGAGTAGAGTGGGTACCTAACACCTTCCCATCCTGTAACCGTGATCCCTTACCTCGAATCTCTGACTGCAGATCAAAAGAATCATCTTAGAGGAAGGAATCTTCGGATTCTCTCCTGTAACATTTCTATAGGGTCTAGCCGACTGTAGATTCGAAGTAACTGGCTAGTGGTGACTCTAGTCTTGTATGAACCTATCCAAATATATCAACCGAAACCTGACTACAAATAGAAAAAGCACTCGAGAAAGAGGTGAGCCCATGGCAGTGGCGATTCGCACCCTCGAAAGGGGAAACGTGGACCGACGAGCGTCCACACTATGTAATTGACAAATAAAGTTCACTAGTATGCCATAGAAAAGTGCACTAACACTACTCGGGAACGAACAAGAACGACAGACACTGGCCCAGCATGGCCCTCGATCGGAGCTCCACGATTCTTGTTGACCTCTAGCTAGTGAAGGTCGTAAAATAGAAAAGCCTGAATTTCTTCCATTGAGGAGCATCTCGGTAACCAAACCAAGCACGTGGCCCACCTCGCATCAATAATGGGGCAGCAAGGGCCACAACTGAACAATCTATTGGAGGTGGCACTCGAGCCACCCCACACCAACCACCCTAAATGATCATGCCAGGGGCAGTACCAGGAACGACCTTTGGCCAATGATGATTGCGCAAGTTGAGCATCCCCTACTCAGACAGTCAAAGGGCTCGACAAGACCTACTTGCGCCATACGCTTGACGAAAGGAACTAGGCTGGGAGGGGCACAACCTTAGAATAAACGATGAAGAGAGGAGTCCCCTAGGAGGCCCAGATCGAGGAGATCCGAGGCCAACTCGGTGATATTCAGCAAACATACTGAGTTAAGGCCCCTATGTCCATTGACGCCCTCCTGAAACAAACAAGCCTCTGTTCGCAGATGACAACATGGCAACACAACTGCCCCAAGGGTTCAAAAGGCCCCAAATGAAACCCTATTTGGGCGTGGGCGACCTTACCAAATACTTAGAATCCTTTCAATCATGGATGAAGCTACACAGTGCCTCCGGGCCCATCACGTGTAGGGCGTTCCCCTTGACGCTCTCTGAGGTAGCCTAGATGTGGATCCGGAATATGAAACCAAAATCCGCCAGCTAGTTCAAATACCTTAGTAGGGCTTTTGCCACCCAGTTTATCGATGGTAAAGGCATTCAGAAGCCGATGAGTCACCTCCTCACGATGAAGCAGAGACGCGACAAATCACTGAAGGATTACCTAGTCTGGTTTAACGCCGAGGCCATCCAGATTGAAGATTATATTGACTAGATAACCCTCACGAACCTCATGGCCGGGCTAAGATCTGGGAAGTTCCTTTGGTCACTTGGCAAAAATCTACCAAATAACTTGTCAGATCTGCTGAGCAGGGCACATAAATACTTTAACGCCGAGGAGCTCTTCAACGCCCATAGGAGCGAAAGCAACTCGGTTAGAGATAATAAGCGAAATGAATCCAAGGAAGGGTCCATCTCTGAGCCTAAGCGGAGAAGAGACGACGATAGGGGTGGTGCCCCACAACCACCCAAAGCTCCTACCAACCAGTTCGACCGGTATACTCCCTTGACCACCTCCATCGAGCAAGTGCTCATGGAAATTAAGGAGAAGAAGTGCCTAAAATATTCAGACAATTTGAGGTCAGATCTTGAGAAGAGGAATAAGTTAAAGTATTTCTTATTCCATAAAGATCACGACCACAACACCGCTGCCTGCTTTGACTTAAAGTAGTAAATTGAGTCTCTCATCCAAAAGGTCATTCTACAGGAGTACATTGACCAGTGTAGAGATGATAGGTCACCTCCTTGTCAAGAAGGGAGAGAAGAGCACATCAGTAACAAGCCAGTGGAAGAAATTCAAACTATCTTCGGAGGACCTGCTGGCAGAGGAGACTCCAATCGAGCACGCCGGGTCATGCTAAGAGTGCCTAGTTCGATGACGGGGTACATCACATTAACCTCACAAGCCAACTTGAAAAGGAACCCTGAATAGATTCATGCCCCATCAAGTTCACCGAGGAGGATGCAAGGTGGCTCCTCCACCCCCACGACGATGCGATGGTGGTCGCGCTGACTGTCGCGAACCACAAGCTGTTTATGATGTTGGTCAACATGGGCAACTCGAAGGACATCCTTTACACTTTTGCCTTAGATCAAATGGGTATCAACAGATCTTGACTCCGAGCAGTACAGACTCCACTGCTCGAATTTTTCGGGGAAAGGGTGATGCTAGAGGGGAACATCTCACTACCGGTCACCGTGGGAGAGGCACCCCACCAGGTCACCCTCATGGTGGACTTCTTGGTGGTGGACTGCCCCTCAGTCTACAATGCCATCATTGGCTGGCCATCCCTAGACATACTGATGTAGGACGGGTCGCTGACTATTTCATGGGCCAGATGGACCAAAAGAAGATCGGACGGGGCCGAAAGTGATCCGGACCGTCAGGACCGTGAATCGGTCGTATCTCACAATCCGGAATGAGTTACGGGACGTATAATATATCAATTTGGGGTAGCTCGAGCTACTTTAGCCAACCAACCCAGCTACGCCGGGTTGCCCAATCCGGAATCGCGAGAATCGACCGTATCGACGGTCATTAGGCTAGTTTATTTTCGTTTTTACTATTTATAGTAAGTTTTAATTCGATCATAACTTTGCATCCGTATGGTTTTAGAGTTAGTGCCCAACATGAAAAGGGCTTAGAATATTTCGTAGAACAGCGTGGTTGAGGCCGTTTGAAAACTTTCTATTTTTGGCCGAAAACCAAGAGTTCTAGTAGGATTGAACGACTTCTATAAATAGTAAGTTTACTATTTATAGTAAGTTGCGTTTTCTAGGAGTTTTAGTTAGAGTTGGATTTTGATACTTTACCTAGGGTTTAGTTTCCTATTTATATGCATTGTAATTCCGTTTTTATTCATTCAATTATCAATTATTCAATTATTCGGAATTTATTTCCTCTTTTTTATCTTTTATTTCTTCTCGTGGATTCGAGAAACTATCGGTTAGGGAGACGGTGATCGACCTACCACGTCCTCCCTGCGTCACATACCACCTGACAATGAAGTTCCCGACTGGGCACGGCGTCGGCAAAGTCAGGGGCGATCAGCAAGAGGCTCAACGATGTTATACTATGGTCCTCAAAGGAAAAGCCCAAGGGCCACACCTTATTCACATTATCACCTTAGATCCCAAGAAAGAGAGGTCGAAAAGAGGTTCACCAGTCGATGACCTGGTCTTCGTATAACTCTCTAAAAAGATCTGACAAGAACCATGCAAATCGAATCATTACTCGGACCTCAACACCGAGCCAGATCACTAATCTCCTGAGGGAACACACCGATGTGTTCGCCTAGTCTCATTAAGACATTCCTAGCATGGACCCCAGCATCATGGTTTATAAACTAAATTTGGACCTCGATTAGACTGAGACAGAAAAGAAAAAGAGTTTGCTAAGCTCGAGAACTTACCGCCAGAAGAAAGACTGAATATATGAAAATTATCAGCCGTGAGAAGCTTCTTGCACGATTAATCAATCACAGGACGGTCCCTGATGATCTTCATTTGATGGAGGAGGCGCTTTGCCAAGTATGGTCCTACCTTGGGATGACCTGAAATGACGAGCACCATACATTAAATCACAGATCAAAAGGACAAAAGCGAAAAAGTTTAGGAGCTCGGAATGAAACCCGACCTAGCATGACAAAAGCTATCGGGACTTGGTATCTCAGCCCCTCTAGCTTAGCCTCTGGCACCTCCTAACTCCTCGAGGTGAAGAACCACTTGTCCTTTCAACCCTTATTGCAGGACGGATTGTCGATCATGATCGAGTTGCCCTTACCTAGCCATGAGGAAAAATAAAACCAGCCATGGGCAGAGGGTTGCCCTTGGTCCAGAATAGATAAAAGAGCTCATCTGCCGTGAGCTCATCATTGTCGACCTACCGCCACAAGATGTAACAGTCGAATAGGGTCCTTTAGGCTTTGGGTTGCAACTACGCGGGAGCCAGACGAAGACAACAAAGGACCTCTCTCACCATAGGGTGGAGAGGCAGATGCAGAACGTAGTCAAATTGAATTTGATAAAATGCAACCTCCCCCCTTGGAGGTTGGCTCGGAACTTCACCATCTCAAGGAATCCAAAGACCTACTAAGTTGGGAATATGATAAATGGAACTGTAGTGCCTCAAGTTCGAAGACGATAAACTGGATACGAAACTATCACAACAAAAAGGGAAGTTGAGGAGCTCGACTCTTCACCCTCCTCCTCCTCCTCGAGGTCAGGGGCCTTTTCTTCATGCTCGGGGGCTGGCCCTACAAGGTGGAACTCATCTTCAGCACCTTATTCCCCCTAACCTACCTCTAGCTCCTTGGACGCCTCCCCACCCTAGAGTCATTGGAGGTCCTTATACTAGACTCCTCCTCGTCATGATCTAAGATCGTGGCCTCACTAAAATCCACCTCAAACATGAGGAAGGATAAACAAAAGAAGGAAAGAAAAGAAGCAACGAAAAAGATAAGGAGTAGAGCACATATAGTACCAGAGATACTAGCATAGGGACTTGAAGGGTTGAACGACCTCGCAATAAGACCGCTAAGGAAGAAAATGTAGCAACAGTTCGATAGAGCTTGGACGTCCACAGGAAAAATGTGAAGTATGAAGCAGGGGGGAGGGGGTAATTATAAGCATCCCCCGCGCCACCTTCTCCTCCTTGCAATGCCACATGTTGACACAAGGTTACCTTATGCAGAGAGCTGATGCCTCGGCTATTGAGTTCGTCCACGTGTTGCGATGGGATTCGTCCGTACCAGACATGACGCCTTACTGCATTGAACCGTCGCCACGTGTCACCACGGGAGAGGTTGAGCAATAATATAACGGATTGCCCAATAAGCCACCACCACCATGTATTAGGCGCCTATTCATTAAAAAATTGAAATGAAGCTACGCCGTACAAGAAATGATGTCGACTCTTCAAAATTCAAGCCCGCCTCATCATTCCTTGGATCCCTCCATTAATGCCTCAAATTTCACTTTACAACTGGCAAGACTGAGCTCAAAATTTAAATTTTTAGAGTTTCTGCGTGACCACAAGACCACCTTAGTTGAACAAAGCCTTACTCCCTAGCCCTAACAAGGTCGACCTCAGGAGTAGGGGGCAACTGTTGTGGGGGAGATTTCGAGCTTACCCACACATAGGAAGAACCCCATAGGCCCAAGGGCCTAAAGTATAAGTCCTCGGCCCAGAATGAGCCGGGGAGATATGACGACAACTACATTTGACTGTAACGACTACGAGAGAAGAGTAAAACCACATTTGACTTCAACAACTGCCCCGTCTAGAGGGCACACACCACCAAAGTCATCGGCTAAGGTCGAGAGAAGTCTATAGTTCAAATTAGATCCCAAGTGAGGGAACTCGGGTACCAAGCTCCCCGTGCAGGATCGATCGACTACCTTCGAGCCGGTTTGAGATATCCGAGTGGATCTGGATATTCTGAGATCTACTTCTATTCTTGGCGGGACCTCCTCAACACGATAGGAGGAGAAATCTTTCCCTACAAGGACTCTCCTGACGTATCCTGGTTAGAATAGACTCTCTAAAAAGTTTCCCCAAGTCCCATAAGTAAGGATGTGGTCTCCACCTTTAAGGAACGACAAATCTTAGCTTTAAACCCCTTACATAGTATGCCTGGAAACCTGACTTAGGCATTCGAGAGTTCCCAGCCGCTTAGCGGCACCTCCCCCTACCTACTATGTCCTTCTCTTGCAGGTCCGGTGAATTCAAGAAGATCTCGAGTGTCCTTCATTTGAGGAAGACGAGAGGGTGAAAGGTTACAAGGCCAACCTCAGTCGACCCCATCGATTGTCCAAATTCGTGTGACACCATTAATGATAATGCATACTTATCTATTTTAAGATCAAAGGAATTTTACTTTTATAAAACTTAATCCATTAAAACCTAGTAAAAATATTAATATAACAATATATCCTCCCTCTCCTTAAGTTAAGAAAAATAAGAATGCTGCTTGATTGAACGAACATTGTAAGAACCACCACAGGCCACCCACGTCTATTTTTGATTGTGAACAAAGAGGCAAACGCCAGAAGAATCCTCCATTTTTTTCCTTTGAATTTGAGTCCATAATAACTGGCAGGTTTCATTAATGAAAAGAAAAAAGCGGAGGCCTGCAAATGCTTTAGGGCCTTATACTAGATAAGGGGTTTGGAATTGATTCTTTATCAATGGCCCACCCTTATTTTTTAAATAGTTTATAATAAAATCAGACCATGAATTTGATCTGATGCCTTAGATAAGTCTCTTTTGCATTATCACTATAGTGCAATCATCTACGATTTTACTTCAACTCATATTTATAGCCTAATCTTAATTTGGCCACTTTTTTAGTGTACGTCTGAGTTAGTTGAATTTATATGCATGAATTTGAGAATGCAAATCAAAGTAACTCCACCTTATTGTGACCTTGTCACAATGTATCAGTCGATAATTGATTTGGCAGCATGTGTGGGTCAATTCTCACATCATGAATGTTCAAGCATCATTGTCAACATAATCGTCACCTCACATGGGATCCATTTAATCAACTAATAATCCATCCTCGCTGCAACTTATCAACCATTATAAATTACATAGAAACTATGTGTGCGGTGCGAAAGTAACTCAAGTCAAATTATTGTTTAAATTAACTATAAGATTTGTAAAAATTTAGTGGGTGGCTAGAAGTAAATAGAGATAAATGGGTGGAATTAGGAGTAAATGAAGGTAAATGACATTTGAGGTGTGTTTGGATGAGAGTAAATGCATGCAAATGAAATGAAATGCCTTTTTAAGCCCCCTTAGAGAGTTGCATGGGTAAATAAAGGTAACAACGGAGTTGTTATTCACATGTCCGTCATACTAGACATGTTGATGATACTCCAAAACAATCTAATTATCGGGTACATCACTAAAATCACACCAAAAGAGTAATCCAAACCATCCAAAGGTTGACCATCTAAATGGACTGTTATAAAATGTTGGCAAGTTTGTTTGTGATCCTTATATTTGTGGCCTACTCGAGGATTGAAATTTCCTTTTTTTTTTTTTTTTGCTGAAGTAGATATTTCAATGGATTTATCACAATCATTCTATTAAATATCTCATATGTACTCTAAGTTGGGATATTTATGCTACTTTGGAATGTCACATGTATTCCTTTGAATATATTAAAAAATTCAAAAGCATTTCAATTTCTCCCATTTATTCCCATCCAAGCAGAATATTTGGATTTCAACTAGATTTGATTTTCTCTCATCCAAATATAATAGAGTAAGCCATTTACAATTCATGTAGGGCCAGTTTGAATCAATGTCAATACATGTAATATCTATCAATTCAGTCATTAAATAAATATACCACAGGGTTTGAAAGGAAGGAGTTGCACCACAAAAAAATTGCACCATTTTTTATTATCAAATAGCATGTGATTCCAATCCAAAACTCTGTGGGCCCCACCATGATATATGTGTTATATCCACACCATCCATTCAATAGTTCTGATCATTTTTAATATGGTTACAAAAATGAGGTAGATTCAAAGCTCTAGTGGACCACACGACAGAAAACAATGTAGATTGAAGGATAACCATTTAAATGTTCTTCTTGTGGTGTGGTCCACTTGAGCTTTGGATCTGCCTCATTTTTTTTTTTGGATCATGCCTTAGAATGATATGGGAAAATGAATGGATGGTGTAGATAACACACACACATCATGGTTTGGGCTCTCAATGGGTCGGTTCTGGATCAAATCCAGTTGGATCCAACTCCAAGTCCATATATCTGTAGACAGATTCAGATCCAACTCGGATCCAAAAAGTGATATCCATATCTGCTCCATTTATAAGTTGTAAGATCCATTTCTGATCCAAAATCCATATAACCATCGGATTCGGGTTAGATCTAGGTCCAAATCCACCCCCATTATAAATATAAAAAAAAATATAATATAATATATTTAATTTACTAGAAAAGTGATGCAAATCCCACTGGTATGGTTGACCTAAGAGTGGCATGTCTCAATTTTGAGACATGGCTTAAAATAATCTGTAAAACGGATGACCAGCATGAATATAATATATATATTAAGGTGACAATGAGTTGGATCTTAATTGGATTCGGATCAAACTCGGATATGTTCCTGTGAATCCAAATCCGGTCCATTTAAGTAATCGAACCTAATTTAAGATCCAAATCCTCATTATGCGAATTCGGACCGAATCGGATCTCGGATCTGAGCCACTCCATTGAGAGCCCTAATCATGGTGGAGCATATAGAGTTTGTCCCATTTTCGAACTAAAAAAATAGTGCTGTCAACGTCATACAGCCTCCCTTTCCTTTAAATCCCTATTCCAAGTAATTAATACCAAAATGTGATCAATACTACAGTGAATTGCATAATTTCAAACCGGCCCTTACCTCCAATTTCATTTTCCATTTGCCTTCACTTACGAGCTCCCAAACGAGCGCTTGCATATCAAGCGCCAAACGATACTCGAGCATCATACAACGTAAATGTTATGGTACGTAACGGAGCCGACACGCTACGAGCGTACACAAGCAAGCCGCAAGCGGAGCCGATCCGCTCCGCTCCATGAGGAACGCCAACCTCCCTTTCCTGGGGCGCCGACGGTGGGTCCCACACAAAGAAGCAAACGACACGTTGACGTCGCAGCTGACGCCGCTACGATAGAGAGAGGGAGAGAGAGCCGCGCCAACGAAGACCGAAGTTTTTTTACTTTCCCTTAATAGGCTGCCATAGCCTTATTATTCGCATGTACGAACACTTCTCACAATCCCAGCCGTACAAATCGTTGGGCTCACTGTGGATGGGCCATGTCCATGAAATTCAGGTTCACTGAACCATCCTAACGTCTTATCTGTGGACATCTGATCGTTGAATTTGGACCGTTTATTATTATACGTTTTAACTAATCATTTGCTGCTCATTAATTCAACAGCTATGATGAACTTTTGACGTGATTTATGGGTTATGACCACAACTCAGCCCTGAGTCAGATTGACGGTCAAATCATGCCTAACCCAACTTCAAGAAGAATCAACACGACGCTTGACTCAACTCAAGACTCAACCATGGTTAAAAGACTCAGTGCGACTCCTGTTGAGAGACTACATAAGGATGGATGACTTTCGATGAGAGCCCACCATCAAAGGACTAGTCTCGTTTTAGTCATCCCTAGATATCCTGATATATAACTCTGGCTGACTCGTCCAGTCTCGAGTTGTTTCATCCGGGTGTGGATCGCTGACTCAGTGAGACTGCAACTAACTCGTTTGGTCTTCAGTTGTGCAAGTCGCCGACTCAGTGCAGCTTCAACTAACTCGTTCAGTCCTAAGTTGTGCAAGTCGGGGGGAGTAAATCCAAGTAACTCATGATGACGATCTGAGTAGGAGTCATAAAACAATAACTCAATTTGGAATTCTCAACTCAGTCTAACGTAAATTATTGGCTACTCTAACATTTTTAGTGTAATGGATTAATAATTATAACTAGTAAGCTAATACATAAAATTAAATATTTTAATAAATCTAAATATAAATAAATTAGATTATAGTACATCTACACCCTGTATATAATAATGGTTTACCTATAAGTATAAATGTATGCTAAAAAAAATAAAATTCTAGGTTATTCTAAAATAGGTTTTGCCCATGCACACATTCTCTACCATGGTATTAAGACTCAGTGGTGACCAAGTTGGTTGTGTTCCTCTCCTGGGAATGATGGTGAAGAAACGGTCAAAATGTCCTTTATCTGTTTTCTTTTGTTGGAGTCAAGCATTATAGGCTACAACAGCGTGCTTATGACATTCGAGCCCACCAAATAGGTGAACTCTGTAATGATGATCAGATGATCCAAAAATTCGGCTGACCCCAATATCGGGTGAACCCCACCATAGATGACACTGCACATCACCCAAAATCTCTAAATTCACATGTGACCCATGTGATGTTTGGATTAGCGTGATTTTAGGGCATCTGATTGTTATGTTATGGTTGTGGATTTGGATTGATCATTTCAGTAGGGTGTCAATTGACGACTCAGTACAACTAGCTTGTTGGGTCTTTAAGTTGTGCGAGTCATGACCTAACTCAGTTTGACTCCAAGTAACTCATTCTGTCTTGTGTTGTGCAAGTCAGGGCTGAATCATCCAAGTGACTCATGATAACGAACTGAGTTGGAGTCTTAAACCAATGACCCAATCGATCCTCAACTCAATCCAAGTCAAGGTATTGAATATTGTTATTCTAACACAATATTAATTATAATGAACTAATTGACACAACTAATAAAATTATACATAAAATCAAACATTTAATTAAGGCTGAAGAACTTAAACCATGTTATATGCATGCATGTATTTAATAATAGTTTATCCATCGTACGGTATGGTCAAAATAGATTTTTCTTTTGTTAGTTTGAGAAAATGTGTTTTGCTCTTCAACATTATACAGATGCTATAGGCATATTCTGTACCATGGTATTAGGACTCAATGGTGATCTAGATGGTTGTGTTCCTCTTCCGGGAATGACGGTGAAGAAATGATCAAAGTCTCCTTTTATCTTTTCTTGTTTCATTGGAGTCAAGCATTACTGGGCTGCATTGGTGCGTTTGACATTCCAGCCGACGGGAAAGGTGAGCTCCGTACTTCTAAATTCACATGTGACCGACATGAAGTTTGGATTGGCATGATTTTAGGGCATTTGGTGGCCATGGTGGGGTTCACCTGTTCGACCAGTTGGATGTCCTATACATATTGAGTTTGTCCCACATGATTGACTCAAGCTTATCAAGGAAAGTGGAAAAGAGGAAAGCCATTTTGGTCATCTCTCTGCCCTTAGAGATTTTTTTTTTTAAACATGACTAGTCTCGAACTCGACCTGGCCAGAACGAAAGCACCCAAAGGTGCCGCTGGAATGTCTTGAACCTGAGACCTTCTAGTTGAAAAATAGGGATGATGTAGAGTGGGTCACCGATTATTATATGGCTCAGATGGACTACCAAAAGAAGACCAGTTGGGGTCGAAAGTGATCCGGACTATCGGGACTGTAAAACGGTCGATCTCACAATACGGAATGACTTTTTGGATGAAATTTTGGACATATAATATATGATTTTGAAGTAGCTAATATATGATTTTGGGGTAGCTTGAGCTATCCCAAAATCATATATTATATGTCTAAAAACTCATTCCGGATGGTAAGATATGACCATTCCTAATGGTCCGGATCACTTCTGACCCCGACTAGTCTTCTTTTGATCCATCTGGTGTTGAGTGTGGAGAAAATCACACATTTCAATGGTCGGGCGCCCGGACAGTCTGATGACCGGGCGCCCTATATTCAAACTATTTGGCCATAGTCCGCTGGACTGTTTTGTGGGCAGCCGGGCGCCCGGCGGTCATAGTGACCGGGCGCCCGAAATTAGACTAAATTATGTTTTTTGGTCGCTGGATGTGTTTTGTATTGGCCGGGCGCCCGACGGTCAAAGTGACCGGGCGCCCGACCGGCCGCGGACTTAATGTGCGGGTTTCCTATTTTTTGTTCTAATTGCTGGGTTTACTATATAAAGGGGTGTAAACCGGGATTAGACAATGGGATTAGGGCTTCTATATGTCCAAGGTGAGAAAAAAGCGAGAGGATTAGCAAAAGGGCCATCTCTGTGCATGGGAGCATAGGAGAAGGTAAGTGTATTGCTTGTAACTTCATTTTTCTTCATAGTGAAATTTGCACCCATGGTTTTTTACCCTTGTTGGGATTTTTCCACGTAAATCTCTGTCTTGTGGATTGTTGGTTTGTGTGATTCTTTTCTAGCTATTATTTTCTTCCTGTTTATCGTTTGTGAGTGAGACCAGAGATTGGATCTCGATTCACCAGCGTTATTGGCGTGCTGCGCAACAACTGGTATCAGAGCTATTGGTTTAGTTCAACTGGGAGCGATGGCGGAAGATGGAAAAACTAGAATTGAGAAGTTTGATGGTTCAAACTTTGCCTTCTGGAAGATGCAGATGGAGGATTATCTGTATCAGAAGGACCTCTACATTCCTCTAGAAGGAAAAGAGAAGAAACCAGAGAAGATGACAGATGATGAATGAGCTTTAATGAATCGGAAGGCTTTAGGAACGATCCGACTCTCTTTGTCTAAGAGCGTCGCCTTCAACATATCCAAAGTAAAGACCACAAAAAAAAAAGAATTGATGCAGGCTTTGGCTATGATGTATAAGAAACCCTCGGCGTCAAATAAGGTTCATCTTATGAAACGGTTATTCAACATGAAGATGTCAGATGGTGGGGGTGTGGCTGAACATGTAAACGAGTTCAATACAGTCACGAGCCAATTGGAATCCGTTGGCATCACTTTTGATGACGAGGTCAGGGCCCTATTGATCTTGTCAAGTTTGCCAAACAGTTGGGATGGTTTGGTGACTGCCGTGAGCAATTCTTCAGGATCTACAAAGTTGAAATTCGATAATGTGGCCGGTTTAATTCTAAGGGAAGAATCTAGAAGGAAGGCATCAGGAACTTCAGGGGATTCAGGAAATGCTCTAAACGTTAAAGGAAGATGAAGATCTTCAAACAAAGGTAGTAATAAACACGGTCGTTCTAAGTCGAGGAATAAGTCCAAGGGACCAAAAGACAAGGACGGGTGTTGGCATTGCGGGAAGAAGGGGCACATGAAGCGTGATTGCAGAGCGCTTAAGAAACAAGAAGGAAGCTCTCAAGGTGGGAAGGATTCAATAAATCTATCTGAGGAGAGTGACACAGAGGCGTTGATCTTGTTTCTTGATGCGCGTAATGAGTCTTGGGTTATAGACTCGGGTGCTTCGTTTCATGCTACTTCATCAAAAGAAGTTCTTCGTGATTATGTCTCAGGTAACTTTGGAAGAGTCTACCTGGGTGATGATGAGCCATGCAGTATTGTTGGCAAAGGAGACGTTCATTTAAGTCAGAAAGACGAAACGGTCTTGAAGCTGAAGGATGTTAGACATGTACCAAGTTTGAGATGGAATCTGATCTCAGTGGGGCAGTTGGCTGATACCGGATATGTGACGACATTCGCGAGCGATGCATGGAAGGTCACAAAAGGTGCCTTGGTTATATATCGAGGCAAGAAGGAAAGTACTTTGTATGTGACTTCTGGATCGTATAGTTCACTCTCAGTTGCATCAACTGGAATGAACGGGCAGTTATGGCATCAGAGGTTAGGACATATGAGTGAGAAGGGGATGAAAGTGCTATTGTCAAAGGGGAAGCTACCAGGGTTGAAGGCAATCGATCTGGAATTCTACGAGGACTGCGTGTATGGCAAGCAGAAGAAAGTTAGCTTCAAGAAGACAGGACGCGCTCCAAAGACGCATCTATTGGAGCTTGTACACACTGATGTGTGGGGACTGGCAAAGGTATCATCTCTTGGTGGCTCACGTTATTTTGTTTCTTTTATTGATGATGCTAGTAGAAAACTGTGGGTCTACTTCTTAAAACACAAATCAGATGTATTCGATGTATTTAAGAAGTGGAAGGTTATGGTAGAAAATGAGACGGTAAAACTGTGAAGTGTCTCAGATCGGATAATGGGGGAGAATATTGTGACAAGAGATTTGAGGAGTATTGTGCAGCAAATGGAATCAAACATCAAAAAATGATTCCAGGGATACTGCAGCAAAATGGTGTGGCCAAGCGCATTAACATGACAATCCTTGAGCGCGCTAGGAGCATGAGGCTATATGCAGGATTGCCTAAGACTTTTTGGGCAGATGCTATGAATACTGCCGTATATCTCATCAATAGAAGTCCCTCAGCACCATTGGATGGTGGGCTACTAGAAGAAACGTGGACTGGAAAAGAGGTGAACCTTGCACATCTCAGAGTGTTTGGTTGCACTTCTTATGTTCACATTGATGCAGAGCACAGAAACAAGCTGGATGCGAAGTCCAGGAGGTGCACGTTTATAGGCTACGGGCAGAATGATTTTGGCTACCGGTTTTGGGATATTGAGAACCGAAAAATCATCAGAAGCAAGGATGTAGTCTTCAATGAAAAGGTGATGCATAAGGACAGTGTGCAGCAAAAGTAGAACAAGGCCGATGAGAAGGAATTTGTAGAGTTGGGAGAGTTACCGGACACGGGTGTTACAGTGTCACAGGATGAGCATGCACAGGAGCATGATGAGGCAGAGCCGCAGACACCGGTTGTGAGGAGGTCTACTCGGGAGAGGAGACCCAAGGTCTGATACTCACCCTCCTTACATTATCTACTGCTGACAGATAATGGTGAGCCAGAGTGTTTTGAAGAGGCATTACGGTCAGATATGCGGGTTAAGTGGGAGCAAGCCATGGAAGATGAGATGGACTCTCTTGAGTCTAATCGTACGTGGGAGCTAGTCACTCTACCCAAGGGCAAGAAAGCTCTTCATAACAAGTGGGTTTACAGACTGAAGGAGGAGCACGATGGTTCGAAACAGTACAAGGCTAGACTGGTTGTGAAAGGGTTCCAACAAAAGGCAGGTATCGATTTCACAGAGATATTTTCACCTGTGGTGAAGATGTCTACGATTCGCATGGTCTTGAGCATAGTGGCTACAGAGGACTTACATCTAGAGTAGCTAGACGTTAAGACAGCCTTTCTTCATGAAGACCTTAAAGAAGAAATATATATGCATCAGCCGACAGGATATGTGGTACCAGGAAAGGAGAACAAGGTGTGTAGACTGAAGAAGAGTCTATATGGTCTGAAGCAGGCCCCGAGGCAGTGGTATAAGAAGTTCGACAGTTTCATGTCTGGAAACGGGTACAGGAGATGTCATGCAGACCACTCTTGTTACTTGAAGAAGTTTGATACGTCGTATATCATTCTTCTTCTGTATGTTGATGATATGCTTGTGGCCGGATCAAGCATGAAGGACATCTCAAATCTCAAAAGACAACTGTCTAGAGAGTTTGCCATGAAGGATTTAGGAGCTGCAAAATAAATCCTAGTCATGAGGATAAAGCGTGACAGGAAAAATCAGAAGCTGGTTTTGTCACAGGCAGAGTACATAGCCAAGGTCCTTGATCGATTCAGCATGGGAGGTGCTAAGCCGGTTAGCACTCCATTAGCCAACCACTTCAAGCTTTCTAAGGAACAAGGAGCTAAGACGTAGGAGGAACGGGACTACATGGCTAAAGTCCCTTATGCGTCAGCCATAGGGAGCCTCATGTATGCTATGGTTAGCACGAGGCCAGACATTGCTCAAGCAGTGGGAGTTGTTAGCAGGTACATGAACAACCCCGGGAAAGAATATTGGGAAGCTGTGAAGTGGATCCTCAGATACCTGGTAGGTACTGTGGATGTAGGGCTGTGTTATGGAGGATCGGAAATCAAGCTACAAGGCTATGTAGATTCAGATTTGGCAGGAGATATCGACAGCAGAAGGAGCACTACAGGGTATGTCTTTACCCTGGGTAGTGCTGCAGTCAGTTGGATCTCTCAGTTACAGAAGATAGTATCCATCAGTACAACGGAAGCAGAATATGTTGCAGCTACAGAAGCGTGCAAGGAGATGGTGTGGATGCAAGGTTTTATGAAAGAGTTGGGGAAGAAGCAAGCAGATTGCAAGCTCTACAGTGACAGTCAGAGTGCAATACACTTGGCTAAGAATCCAGCCTTTCATTCGAGGGCCAAGCATATTGACATCAGATATTACTTCATACGTTCGTTACTGGAAGATGGATCGATTGTTTTGGAAAAGATTCATACAAGTAAGAATCCTGCAGATATGTTGACCAAGGCGGTCACACGGGAGAAGCTGAAGCTCTGTTCAGCTTTGGTTGGTCTTCAGGCTTGAAGACTGGGAGGTGGTGCACTCCGGATGTAGAAGACGAAGGATCAGGTAGTGATTGTCTCCAAGTGGGAGATTGTTGAGTGTGGAGAAAATCACACATGTCAATGGTCGGGCGCCCGGACAGTCTGATGACCGGGCGCCCTATATTCAGACTATTTTGGCCATAGTCCGCTGGACTGTTTTGTGGGCAGCCGGGCGCCCGGCGGTCATAGTGACCGGGCGCCCGAAATTAGACTGAATTATGTTTTTTGGTTGCTGGATGTGTTTTGTATTGGCCGGGCGCCCGACGGTCAAAGTGACCGGGCGCCCGACCGGCCGCGGACTTAATGTGTGGGTTTCCTATTTTTTGTTCTAATTGCTGGGTTTACTATATAAAGGAGTGTAAACCGGGATTAGACAATGGGATTAGGGCTTCTATACGTCCAAGGTGAGAAAAAGGCGAGAGGATTAGCAAAATGGCCATCTCTGTGCATGGGAGCATAGGAGAAGGTAAGTGTATTGCTTGTAACTTCGTTTTTCTTCATAGTGAAGTTTGCACCCGTGGTTTTTTACCCTTGTTGGGGTTTTTCCATGTAAATCTCTGTCTTGTGGATTGTTGGTTTGTGTGATTCTTTTCTAGCTATTATTTTCTTCCTGTTTATCGTTTGTGGGTGAGACCGGAGATTGGATCTCGATTCACCGGAGTTGTTGGCGTGCTGCGCAACATCTGGACCATATAATAATCAGTGACCCGCTTTACATCAAGGGACTCAACCAGCTGGGCTAACAGCTGTTGACAGGGACTCAGCCCTTGAGATTGCCAAGGTACGCAACAAAGATATGCACCCATTGCCCTTTAGCGTCGATTTGCACTCCCGAGAAAAACACACGTTATTATTCTATTTTCAAGAACAAGTAGCTCATCCTGATGGAAAAGCTGTGGGTGGGAGCAACAAGAAACCTTTGCGGGGCCACTTTGATGTTTATGTTACATCAACTCCCTCCTCAGTTGCACTAGCTACAAAACTGAAGTGGGCCGCCCAACAGGAAATAGTGTGGATGAGGATGCTCATCATGAATACCTTCTTGGGATCTATTGTGTGTTGTTTAAATGCCATCCAACTTGTTTATGAGGCGAATTCCATTAGGGTGAAGAAAAAAAAAATAATTTTCTAATCCAATGCTTCTGTGGGTCCCAAAAAAGTTTGAATGGCGACACTCTCATACCGCTTTCGGTGCGACCTACGTGGGTTTTGTCCACCACATGGGCATCATGGTGGGCCCCACATAGCTTTTTGTTGCTGGCCTTCCTGCACACCTTTCCCATCACGAAGGAGCCATTGCTGGTTCTTGGAAATTGTGCTATTGAACATGTGTTTTAATGGGAGGCACATCGCCGCCTGGCAGGCAATTCGTGAAAATTGCTGTTGCACGATTCGTGGTTATTTTGGTACTTTATAAAAGTCAAAAGCCTATTTAGAAAAAATCATGGATCTTGAAGATCTATAAATTAAATTATGAATGACTCTGAAGATAATGTACCAATGGCCTAGGAAAAGGGACAAATATTGGATGGCTAAGATCGTGGAATTGCAACATCCTGGACAAACGGTCTAGATATCTGACAGTCGTTATCTTTGACCAGGCCTCTTATAAATAGGAGTGTCAATGGACCGGTCTCGGGCATGAAAAATCAGAATTTTACACGGGCCCAGCCTAACGGACCAGCCGGAAACAGTCCGAAATCCAGGCCGAACCCTACCGCAGCCCGGCCCATTGACAGCTTATAAAAAAGACTCCTAGACACCCTCATGTCTTGATTGACCAAAACCTTACAGTTTCTCAATCATGGTTTACTTTGCTATCCTTCTTAGTTCACCCTATAATGTTGTTTTATTCAATGAATTGACATGGTTTCTAAACTTATAATAATACTTTTAATCTTCTCTTAGAAAAATAAGATAATTAAGGTTTGTAATTAGATCTTCCACAAGAGGAGGATTTCATGAACTGGCCCACCATGTTGTATGTATGGCATCTAGCATGTCTAATAAGCTTGCCACACCATGAAAATGGAATGCCTATCTAATCATAAAGTGGGGCACACCATAGAAAACAATGAACAACAAACCAAAACCCATGAATAAACCTTATGGGTATACATTAACTCCTTTTTTTTTTAGTTTTTATTTTTTATTTTTTATTATTATTTTTTATTTTTTTTAACACACACTTAAACCCACACACACCCACACCACATATGGGCACTCGATCCCATGATCTCAATGTTCAAACAGGGTTGGTCTACCACTGACCCATGGAGCCAGACCCTACATTAAATTTTAGTTGCACGTGCATAAGTTTGACGAGGCCGGATCTATTACAAACACTTGTAGGTTAACGTAGAGGTTAATTTTGTCTTTTCACAAAGGCCTCATAAAGAGACAAAAAATTGTGAATCTACTCGCGCCAGCTGTTTAAATTGACACTACTACCCTTATGGTATTACTTTATTACAACTTTAACCTTAAAATTATCATTTATGTTAAATCTTTGAAATGGGGCCCACATAAATTTAATTCGTTCATCGATATCGTCCAGCGATTTTCTCATCCTCTTTTATATCATTACAAAAAAATGAGGCGGATTCGAGTGGAAGGTTGGTCATAAAAAAGTATTAGCAGTGTGTTAAGTATGTACCATTAAATGTAAATGAAGATGATGTGGACCACTTGATTATTTGATTTGTCACATTTGTTTAGTATCGGAACAAATTTTTTTAAAAAATTTGAATGAACAACATGGATAATTGCTAACAACATCAATAAACGAAGGTGTGGCCCATTACTATTATACGGCAGTCCAAGTCGAGGTGAACCATTACTATTTCGAAAATTCGGTGTGTTCGTGTTCGTTAGTGTGTGGTTATAGTGATTTTTGAGTCTCGATACCATAACGCAACGTCTTCTTGAGTGGTTACGAACCCAGTCATAGCTCAGTGAAAGCATCCGGCGTGCCATTGAAGGGTTACAGTACAAGTCGGTGTGGATCTGTGGACCCTCGCCGTTCCGCGCTCCCGAACGTTCTCTCTTTCCTTTCGGAAAAAGAAGAGGGGTGCGTGAGCGAATCGCCGTTTGTGCCACTGGCTTGCCTCGTTCTCGAGGGCTTTGTTCGGTTGTCGTGTTAAGCTGGATGTGATTTGTATAAGACCAGAGTCGCCACTAGCCAGTTACTTTGAATCTACAGTCAGCTAGACCCCGTAGAAACGTTAGAGAAGGGAATCCGAAGATTTTTTTCCTTTAAAATGACTCCTTTTGATCTGCGGCCAGAGATTCGAGGTAAGGGATCACGGTTACAGGGTGAAAAGAGGTTAAACACCCCACACACTGCCCGTACCGAAGTACGGTCTCTACTTCACAGAATCGAACTAATACTTGAAAGTCTGTTTTAATCCTCGTACATTCTCATGAATGACATGATGCATGAATGCAGGTCTGAATAGTAAGAGTTTCTGATGGGTAGGTTTCCATTAACAGGCAAGTCCAGAGCATACGCTCGAACTGACAGGTGCTTTATGCGAGATGCATGCTGTGTGTTTGAATAATCAAAGTGCTTGTAGTGACTGATGCATGAATGCAGGTCTGAACAGTAAGAGTTTCTAATGGGCAGGTTTCCATCAACAGGCAAGTCCAGAGCATACGCTCAAACTGACAGGTGCTTTATGCGAGATGCATGCTGTGTGTTTGAATGATCAAAGTGCTTGTAGTGAAGCAGGGGGATTGGAAGAAAAGTAAATGTTGTACTTATGCTAGATGCGAATGAGATGATGCTGATGATAGAGTAGCTGGATGGATGGAGGTGTCGCAAGGGTCTGCTTTGAGTGGCTGGATCAAGACTTGGATGGCTTGGGAGACTTGGACTAGGGTCAGGCTGGGCTGGACCAGGGCTAGGCTCTCCTCACTCGGGCTCTCCTTAGTGGGAAAGTGGGCTAAAAGGGTGGAGAAGGACTCGGAACGGACGGATCGCACTCGGGCTGGATGGATTGTGAAATGAGAAGGGGAGGGAGGTATTTATAGCAGCGGGGAGTGGCAGAACCCGTAATTATTTTTGGGCGGCACCCAGGGGGCCGCCCGTACGGTCAATTTGCTTCGGGTTCGGAGTGTACGACCTCCGAACCTGAAGCAGCGTTTTCTTAGCTTTGGGGTTCGAGCTTGCTCTAAGGCTGCGGTTTGGAACTTGGTGAGTTGACTGGGTTTAAGAGATGGGTTGACATGGTGAGTTGACTCGATGGGTTGACTCAGCGGGTTGACTCGGTGATTTGACTCAGCGGGTTGACTCGCCGAGTTTGACTTTTTTTTTGAGATTTTTTTACTGGTTTTTCTTATGGGGGTTTTTTGGGCTGATGTTTAGGTGTGAGTTGACTGGGTTCAAGCTTGAATTGGGCTATGGATTGGAGCTTACAAGGGTGAGTTTGGCTGAGTTTGGACATGGGATTTGGGGGTACGGTCCTCCATTCACTCAGCTACCTCTACCAACATTGTGCCGAAGGTGGGGTGTCTACAGGATCGATGCTAGTTTAGCGGTACAATGTGCGTCAATGTTTTTCAGTATGATGTTAGAGTGTTTCTGTAGTCTTGGTACCATGATGCAGCGTTTTCTTAGTTGGTTATGCACCCATTCGTATTTCGGTAAAAGCATTTAAGTTGTGATCGCATGGGCTGCAGTGCAAGTCGGAGGGAACTGTTATTATTTTGGATGTCCCGTGTGTATCCGTGTTCGTCAGTGCATGGTTAGAGTGATTCTTGAGTCTCGGTACTCTAACACATCGTCTTCTTGAGTGGTTACGAACCCACTCGTAGCTTGATGAAAGCGTTTGGCGTGCCACCGAAGGGCTGCAGTACAAGTTGGTGTGGATCGATGCTATTTTAGGGGTACAATGTGCGTCAATATTTTTCGGTATGATGTTAAAGTGCTTTCATAGTCTCGGTACGATGATGCAACGTCTTCCTAGTTGGTTACGCACCCACTCGTACTTCGGTAAAAGCATTCGAGTTGCGACCGCATGGGCTGCAGTGCAAGTCGGAGGGAACCGTTACTATTTTGGAGGTCCTTTATGTATCTGTATGCGTCGGTGCATGGTTAAAGTGATTCTTGAGTCTTGGTACCCTAACGCAGTGCCTTTTTGAGTGGTTACGCACCTACTCGTAGTTCGGTTAAAGCGTTTGGCGTGTCATCGAAGGGTTGTAGTGCAAGTCAAAGTAGAATGGTGCTAATTTAGGGGTACAATGTGTGTCAAATTTTTTTGGTGTGTGGTTAGATTACTTTTGTAGTCTAGGTATCATGATGGAGAGTCTTTCCAGGTGGATACGCACTTACTCGTAGTTCAGTGAAAGCGTTCGACGTGCGATTGCATGGGCTGCAGTATAAGTCGGAGTGAGCCGTTACTATTTTGGAGATCCTGTGAGTGTCCGTGTTCATCGGTGTGTGGTTAGGGTAATTCTTGAGTCTCGGTACCCTAATGCAGCATCTTCTTTGGTGGTTATCCACCAACTCGTAGTTCGGTGTAAGCGTTCGGCGTGCCATCGAAAGGCTACAGTGCAAGTCGGAGTGGATCAATGTTATTTTAGGGGTACGGTATGGTGTACATCAATGTTAGTCGATGTCTATGTAGAATGGTTCTGTAGTCTCAATACCATGATAGAGAGTCTTCGCAGGTGGATACACATACACTCATAATTTAATGAAAGCGTTCGACGTACGATCGCATTTGCTGCAATGCAAGTTGGAGGGAACCGTTACTATTTAGGGGGTCCAGTGTGTGTCTGTATTTGTCGGTGCGTGGTTAGAGTGATTTTTGAGTCTCGGTTATCTAACGTAGCGTCTTCTTGAGTGGTTACGCACCCACTCGTAGTTCGGTGAAAACATTTGGCATGCCATCGAAGGGATGCTGTAGAAGTCGGAGTAGATTAATATTATTTTAGGGTTATGGTGTGCATTAATGTTTTTCAGTATGTGGTTAGAGTGCTTTGGTAGTCTCAGTACTATGATGCAACGTCTTCCTAGTTGGTTACCCACCCACTCTTACTTCGGTAAAAGTATTCAAGATGCGATCGCATGTGCTGTAGTGTAAGTTAGAGGGAATCGTTACTATTTTGAGAGTCCGGTGTGTGTTCGTGTTCGTTGGTGCGTGGTCAGAGTAACTCTTGAGTCTCGGTACCTAAATGTAGCGTCTTCTTGAGTGGTTACGCACCCACTCGTAGTTCAGTGAAGGCATTCGGCGTGCCACGGAAGGGCTGCTGTGTAAGTCTGAGTGGATCGATGCTATTTTAGGGGTACGATATGCGTCAATATTTTTTAGTTTGTGGTTAGAGTGCTTTCGTAGTCTCGGTACCATGATACATCGTCTTCTTAGTTGGTTTCGTACCCACTCGTACTTCGGTAAAAGCATTTGAGATGTAACCGCATGTGCTGTAGTACAAGTCGGAGGGAAACGTTACTATTTTCGAGGTTTGGTGTGTATCCGTGTTCGTCGATGCATGTTAGAGTAAGTCTTGAGTCTTGGTACCCTAACGCAACGTCTTCTTGGGTGGTTACACACCCACTCGAAGTTCGGTGAAAGCGTTCGGAGTGCCACTGAAGGGTTGCTATGTAAGTTGGAGTGGATCAATGCTATTTCAGGAGTACGGTATGCGTCAGTGCTTTTCGGTATGTGGTTAGAGTGCTTCCGTATTCTCGGTACCATGATACAGCGTCTTCCTAGTTGGTTTCACACCCACTCGTACTTCGGTAAAAGCATTCGAGATGTAACCGCATGTACTGTAGTACAAGTCGAAGGGAACCCTTACTATTTTGGAGGTCCGGTGTGTATTCGTGTTCGTTGGTGCATGTTAGAGTGAGTCTTGAGTCTCGGTATCCTAATGTAACGTCTTCTTGGGTAGTTATGCACCCACTCGAAATTCAGTGAAAGCGTTCAGCGTGTCATCGAAGGGTTGCTGTGTAAGTCGGAGTGGATCGATGCTATTTTAGGGGTACAGTATGCGTCAATATTTTTCGGTATTTGGTTAGAGTGCTTTCGTAGTCTCGGTACTATAATACATATTCTTCCTAATTGTTTACGCACCCACCCGTACTTCAGTAAAAGCATTCGAGATGCGACCGCATGTGCTGCAGTATAAGTTGGAGGGAATCGTTACTATTTTGGAGGTCCGGTGTGTATTCGTGTTCCTCGGTGCGTGTTAGAGTGATTCTTGAGTCTCGGTACCATAACGTAGCGTCTTCTTTTGGTGGTTATGCAGCCACTTGAAGTTCGGTGAAAGCGTTCGGCATGCCACTGAAGGACTGCTGTGTAAGTTGGACTGGATCGATGCTATTTTAGGGGTACAGTATGCATTAATGTTTTTCGGTATTTGGTTAAATCGCTTTTATAGTCTCGGTACCATTATGCATCTTCTTCTTAGTTGTTTATGCACCTACTCGTATTTCAGTAAAAGTATTCGAGATGCGACCGCATGTGCTACAGTATAAGTCGGAGGGAACCGTTACTATTTTGGAGGTTCGGTGTGTATCCGTGTTCATCAGTGTGTGTCTGAGTGATTCTTGAGTCTCGGTACCCTAACGTAGCGTCTTCTTCAGTGGTTACGCACCCACTCGAAGTTTGGTGAAAGCATTTGGCGTGCCACAAAAGGGCTGCTGTGTAAGTCGGCGTGGATCAATGCTATTTTAGGGGTACGGTATGCGTCAATATTTTTCAGTATTTAGTTAGAGTGCTTCCGTAGTCTCGGTACCATGATGCATTTTCTTCCTAGTTGGTTACGCACCCACTCGTACTTCAGTAAAAACATTTGAGATGTGACCGCATATGCTGTAGTACAAGTCGGAGAGAATCGTTACTATTTTGGAGGTCCGGTGTGTATCTGTGTTCGTCGGTACGTGTCAGAATGATTCTTGAGTCTCGGTACCCTAACGTAGCATCTTCTTGAGTGGTTACGCACCCACTTGAAGTTCGGTGAAAGTGTTCGGCGTGCCACCGAAGGGCTACTGTGTAAGTCGGAGTGGATCAATGCTATTTTAGGGGTACGATATTCGTCAATGTTTTTCGGTATTTGGTTAGATAGCTTCCTTAGTCTCAGTACCATGATGCATCTTCTTCCTAGTTAGTTACGACCCACTTATACTTCAGTAAAAGCATTCGAAATGCGACCGCACATGCTATAGTACAAGTCGGAGGGAACCGTTACTATTTTGGAGGTCCGGTGTGTATCCGTGTTTGTCGATGTATGTCAGAGTGATTCTTGAGTCTTTGTACCCTAACGTAGCGTCTTCTTGAGTGGTTACGCACCCACTTGAAGTTCAGTGAAAGCGTTCGGTGTGCCACCGAAGGGCTATTGTGTAAGTCGGAGTGGATCGATGCTATTTTAGGAGTATGGTATGCGTTAATATTTTTCGGTATGTGCTTAAAGTGCTTCCGTAGTCTCAATACAATGATGCATCTTCTTCTTAGTTGGTTACGCACCCACTCATACTTTGGTAACAGCGGAAGCGGATTCGCTGGTGTATGTGGACCACACCAGAAAATGCAGACTTGACAATGATTCTCACCGTCAAAACATACCTACGGCCCACCATGATGATTATTTGCTGTCCAAACTGTTCATAAGGTCACACGGACCTGAATGAAGGGTGAAAACAAATATCGAACTGAACCAAAACTTCTGGGACCCCCAAGAAGGTTTCAATGGTATACATTCAATGGGACCCCCATAATGTTGGTGTGAAAAATCCACCCCGTCCATCCGTATTGCGAGCTCATTTTAGGGTATGAGACCTAAATTAAGAATTATTTTGTATGGCTTACTTTAGTTTTGGATGCACCTCATTTTTTGTTTTGTGTCCTAAAATGATCTCAAAATGAATGAACGGGGTGGATTTCTCATGAGCATCACATTGGGCCCCACTTAACATCCCAGCGTAGGCACTAGATTAGATGGTACGCCGAATCGACAGTAGTGGGTGGGATCCCTAGCTAGGAGGCCCACTGGGAAGTATGTCTATGCCGTCCATCCGTAATGAAAGCTAGCTTTAGGGCTTAAGGCATGATCTAAAAAATTAAGTAGGTCTAAATGAAAAATGGATTATAGTAAATGAAACAATGGTGATTAACTTTACAGGCATTTCCACAGGTTGGGTGGAATCAATGAAGTTTTTAATGGTGAGGATCAACTCCAACGGTTTGTGGGTCCACCTTCATATTTGTGAGAAATCTACAATGTCCATCTAATTTTTTCAGATCATTTAAGACATGGGACAAAAAATTATACCGAACTAGTGCTTTGAGTGAGCCGCATGACTGTAGTGGGTAGAGAGATGACTACTGTTAAACCTCCCTAAGAACCTTGTGATGTTTACATGGAATCCATACCGTTCATAAGGTCACTATTACTGAGACGGGCGAAAAACAAAAATATATTAACCTGATCCAACTATTTTTGGCCCTACCAATGTTTCAATAATGGGCATTTAATCTCACTATTACCGGTTGTGTGGCCCGTTTAAGTTTTGATTCTACCTCATCTATCTATTTTTCAATAATGGATGTTTGATCTCACTGTTTTTTGTTGTATAGCCCGTTTAAATTTTGGATCTACCTTATTTTTCTTCCAATGTCCTATATTGATTTGGAAAAATCCATCGACGGTAAGGATTTCGAACAAGCATCACTGTGGGCTCCACAAAGCTTCCGCCGGCAGGAAACGGATTGCATACTGAGTAACTCACTACTTTAAGTATACTGGGTAAAGTCTATGGGGTCCACCGTCATTTATATATTTCATCCACTCCATTCATCCATTTTAAAATAAAATTTTATGGGTTTATACAAAAAAAAAAATAAAAATGAAGGCTATAAAAGCTAAAGTGGACCACACCACAAGAAACAAGGTGAATTGAACCTGTATCGTTGAAAAATTCTTGGGGCCACAGAAATTTTGGATCAAGCTGATATTTTTTTTCCCCTTCATCAATGGCTATGTGATCTTGTGAATGGGTTGGATGACAAATAAACATCACTGCGGGCTTTAAGAAAGTTTTCAATGGTGGAAATCATTATACCCACTGTTTCATGTGGTATTGTCTACCTGAGTTTTGGATATGCTTCAATTTAGGTTTCAACCCCTTAAATGATCTGAAAAAGTGGATGAACGGTGTAGATGAACTACATACATTTACAGTGGGCCCAACAGTTGCCCACCGTCTATATGCTTTCTAAAAGAAAACCTTTGGAATATTTCCCACAAAAAAATATTATGTTGGGCGAGAAACAAATGCGTGTATGAAAGGTTGATATATGTGTTGGCAACCGACTTTTTGAAATGACAAAAATGCCCCTTAAAAGGTAGAAGGGTGGTCAGGATGTTCTTCCCCGTTGAATGGGCCACCCGAGTTTTGGATTAAAATGAATTTTGGCCACAAAGGAAAGCATCAATAAATGTATGTGATGGACAGATTAGATTGCATATACGCAACAATATGGGCCTCATAAATTGTATTGTACGTTTATGTTAACCTACAAGTGCTTGTAGTAGATCCGGACTCAAGTTTGACATGCATATGAATAAGTGTTGTAGGTTAAGTTAATGTACAACAGTTGCGAATGAGTCAGCCTTTTTTAAGGCTTTACCTTTTCGAATATAAAGATTTCCATCTTCTCTACTATTGTTTTTTCTTTTTCTTTTTATTAATTTTTAATTAAACATGATTGGAGCTTAAAAGACTAAGGTGGGCCACTGGGGTAACTTTGGTGGACCTAGCCACTCCAAGTTCCTTATTTCAAATGATGATTCATATGTTAAAAAAAAAAAATCTCTTGTTATTTTTTTCCCCTATTTATTGCAATTTTTATATTCAAGAAAAAACCCAGAGATGTTGGAAGAATCTAGCTTTGTCATGTCTCTCATACATAGTGAAACATTTAAATATTCAAATCATTTGCAGCCTGTCGGGTAGATGCCCAAGTCCTTATTTCTTTTCATTAAATTAAAACTACTCTTGATAACCAATGAGCAGATGCAAATAGTCTACAATACCTTTTTTACATGGCGTGTAAAACACCCCACCTATGTGGAACCCACCATGTTGGATGTGTCCATCAGAAGAGAATCATTATGTTTGGAACTAATAGAAAACTAAGATGGGCCACACCAATGGGAACAATATAAGATTGTGCATAAAACCTTTATAAGTGTGCAGCGTGTGGCCCTCATGAGTTCTGGATATCAGGCTGACTTTTATAAGTTCCTGTCATCCTCGTGAGCCACACTTGATAAAATTAAACAATATGATGGACCCACATACAAACCTATGGTTGGTGTCCAATCCCTATTTTCTTCCTTGGGTGTGGCCGGCCTGAGTTGTCTTCCTATCTGATGTTGGCACTAAGGAGTGAACATGATGGATAGAGTGGATGTCACACAAACAATATAGTGTGAACAGGAGTACATCTCATGCACATGTCCCTGTGCAGTAGCTCTGTTAATGCATGCCCATGCCTATGCAAGTGCCTATCACGGCTCCTTGAAAGATAAAGTCAATATTAAATGTCTTCTAATGGTTTTACAAAGGTATTTGATCCATTTGAGTGAAGCTTTGAAGTTATATGTCCGTGGACCTGTCCTGAATTTCCTACAACCCTGTTAAATGGAGCTACTGCAATTCAAAGGCTTCTTGGAGCCCACCATAATGTCTTTGTAACATCCACTCTGCCCATCCATGTCAACATGCAGGCAGACTTATAAATGGGAGTACATCTCATGTAGATGTCCCCACATATGGTCGCTCTATTAACAGTAGGCATGCCCCCGGCCCCATACTTATGCAAGTGCCACCACAGTTCCTTGAAATACAAGTCAATATTAAAAGTCTTCTAATGGTTTTACAAGGGTATTTGACCCATTTGGTGAAGCTTTGAAGCTATATGTTGATGGACCTGTCCCGAATTTCCTACAACCCTATTAAATGGAGCTATTGCAATCCAAAGGCTTTTTAGGGCCCACCGTAATGTCTATGTAACATCCACTCTGTCCATCCATGCCATTGAGGTGGTAGACTTGATGGATGAAAGGACATCTCATGCATATGTCCCCACATGTGGTCACTCTATTAATGGTGGCCATGCCCCCATACCTATGCAAGTGTCATCAGATTCCTAAAATTACAGGTCAATATTAAAGGTCTTTTAATGGTTTTACAAGGGTATTTGACCCATTTAGGTGAAGCTTTGAAGCCGTATGTCGATGGACCTGTCGTGAATTTCCTACAACCCTGTTAACTGGAGCTACTGCAATCCAAAGGCTTTTTAGGGCCCATCGTAATGTCTATGTAACATCCACTCTGTCCATCCATGCCATTGAGGTGGTAGACTTGATAAACGAGAGTACATCTCATGCATGTGTCCCTACATGTGGTCACTCTATTAATGGTGGCCATGCCTCCCATACCTATGCAAGTGCCCATCAGATTCCTAGAAATACCAATATTAAAAGTCTTCTAATGGTTTGACAAGGATATTTGACCCGTGTAAGTGAAGCTTTCCAGCTATAAGTTGATGGGCCAGTCCTAAATTTCCTCAACCTCAACCTTTACATGGAGGTAAAACAATCCAAAAGCATTGTGGGGCCCATTGTAATGTCTATATAACATCCACTCCGTCCATTTGTTGTGCTAATTTATGTTATGGCTGTGATCCAAAAATGAGGCAGATTCAAAACTCATGTTGATCACAATACAAAATAATGGAGATTGTTTCCCTGCCATTTAAACCTTCATGGGTCCATAGAAGTTTGGACCAAGCTCATATTGGTCTATTACTTTCATCGGGACCCACCCAGAAACACTCCGACTCACCTTATAAATGGCTACAAACATCACAGTGGGCCTCTGAAAATTCCAATGGTGGTGCTTTCTATTCCTATTGTTTTGGATGATGGATCCCTCCTAGATTTTGGATATACCTAATTTTTAATTGCCACGCGTAGGTCCTAACATGAGCTGTCAAAACTGATGCACGAAGTGACATCACATGGACATTATGTTGTGACCCACGCCCAGGGAGCTTTTATGGTGGTAGGCAGCGACAAATCTCATTCCTGGCAATTTCTCGTTGGAAAGGTTTTTTTGGAAGATTTTAAAATTTTGACCTTTTTCTAGGATGTTATTGGAAAAATCTCACTAATATAATAATATTTTAAAATATTTATTATACATATCAAATAAATTAAAATCTAAATATATATTAATATTAAAAAATTATGTTATTGTCGTGATGATATCATGATAAAATCCGGCATTTTAAAATTTGTTGAGATTTTAGAAGTAGTGTTTTTTTTTTTCTTTTTCTTTTTTTTTTTCTGAAAATTTTATTGCGAAAATTTTTAAATACTAGTCAGATAGTAGGAAATTTTGGGCTGTACATCGAGCCGAGTCGAGTCAAGTTGAGTTGAGGTGGGCCAAGCTTGGCTTGACCCATTTGTGCTCTCCTCGAGTTCGAGCTTACCATTGGAGCTTGCCTTGTTTGCTAAAACTTTCGAGGCACGCTTGAGTCGAGCTAGCGGATCGAGTCAAGGCGAGCTTACCTCGAGTCGAGTCAAGCTTGCTCCCACCTCAATTTATTAATTTTTTACTACAAAATACAAATTAAAATTCAACAACATTAAGTTCAAGAAGTCACACATATATTAGGGGAGAATAATATTAAATGGCTTAGCTCTGATCAATTTTTTCTTTGGCCAGGCCACACACGCATTGAATGCAGACCACTAGTAATATTTTCTGAACCATAAATTAACACAGTACATGCATAGTTCACCACATAAATGGACTACCTTGATTATTGTGTGGACCATCTTCATGACGAAGCCCAGCTGATTCATGGATTAGATGCACCACCTCCCTTGTAAAATTGCAATCAATAGCTACATATGGTGTTTGGTCTTACCATAGCCCCTGTTTTGTAGATGTGTATGGTGTGTGATCTCACCGTAGCACCTATTTTGTGCAGCATGTAAAACACACAACTAGTGTGTGCTCACCATGTTTTGTACTTGAAATTACTCAATCCATCATGTATGCTCAACAAGGAATGTTCTTACTTGAACAAAATAATAGGATTAAGTAACCCCCTAGTGTGTGGGGGTTTTATATGTCCTAAGCTTGGACCCCAATGTGTGTGGGGGGAGGGGGGAGAGAGAAACAAGAAATAAAAAGATTATGGTTTTTTTTTTATAACAAATATCTATATGAAACGAGCCGAGTTGAGCTTAAATCGAGCCAAGTTTCGAGTCGAGTCGAGTCGAGTGACCCAGTGGTCGAACTTGACTTGATTTCTGACTCGAGCTCCTAAATGAAGCTTGGCTTGACTTGTTCTAGTGAATCGAGGCGAGTCGAGTCGAGTTTTTTCGAGTCGAGTCGATCGATTTTCTCGAGCTAACTCGGCTCATGACCAGCCCTAAGGAAATTTCGTCCTGGTTGACTGGCTGTAACCTTGAAATACGACTGGTGTCCTCTGCACATGCATCCTTTCTTAGAATTTTAGGAAAACGTTAAGCTTAATAACAGTAGGCAACTTTGCATGAAAGAAGTTAGTATAAATAATAAAAGAGAATCTTAGTGGAACTTGATTTATGTAATAAGAGAAAGAAACAAAAACTTATAAATAAAAGAGATTCTTGGCCATCTCCCACAAACCTTAAAAATATATGTAGCTAACCATATTTAGCAAACACCTAAGATGGAAATAATCAAAATGTTCATCATTAACCTCAAATACTGCATTGGAGATTTCCATGCATCGTTGAATTGGCATGGCTCATAGCACGTGCGTGATCTTTCTTTTGGCCATTTTACAATTCTTATTTAAGGCCCTGTTTGTATTAACGATTAGCATGATAATGTAATGTAAATGGATAATGATTACCACTACAACGGTAGTCCTTTTTTTTTGTTTTTTTTTTATTATTATTATGACCATAGTATCCAGGCCTCTTAGAGCACCTAACTAGATCCTCAGCTAGGTCTCTTGACCGGAGAACCTTTCGAGGTCCCCGAGGCACGTGTAAACCCTACAATAGTAAAAAATAAAGCCATATGCAATGCCAATACCACTTTTGCTACTTAGTTTTTGATACACATGTTAATTACTCATTGTGATGAGATGTATGTGGATATGACTTGACTAATGTATGTTATATTCACACTGTCTATCCATTATGCAATATCATCATTTTAAAGCATGACCCCAAACATCATCTTTATCTAATACTTCTATGGGCTGTAAGAAGTTTTCAATGACAAGCATTTTAAACCCTACTTTTAATATACCTCATGTTTTTTTTACCTATTTTCATAAAATGATCTCGCAAAATGGATGGATGGTGTAGATATAATACATATATCATAGTGGGGCTCATGAAACTATGCCACCTCAATGCACCTCTGCTCATTCAATTTGGTGGCAATTCTGATGAATTCCCATGATTCGGCAGCTGATTTTATCCAATCACCTACAAAAAGAGTAATTATAAGAGTTTTACTTTACATTACTGTCGTACTCAAGAAATTACAAAGAGGCATAAGGAATCATAGCCGTTAATCGGATTCCATAAAAGTTAAGGGTGTGTTTGGATTTACTGTTACAATTGTAATGTAAAGTAAAAGTTCTTACTGTACAATATTCAATCCGTCATCTTGGAATGCGGTCTGACACCAACTACCTTTTTCACTTCGTTTGGCATTGGAGGCGAGTGGGGCTCTTAACTGCTATATGTCACTTGTAGATGTTTGGTTAGGAAGAGAGTGGATGTTGAAATATTCACTGCCGAGGGTTTTTTTTTTTTTTTTTTTTGGGGAGTAGTAAACCTATGACAAAGACTGCCTCATCAGCCTCCATTTTCTATGCCTAAGTAGCATCGAATGTAGCAATGGTCACTTCACGCTGAAAGGTTTTTTAATTGTAATCTTTGGGTGGATTCCAACACCGACCTTGATTTCCAATGACATGACGTGACAATAATATCAGGCGGCTGATACTGGTCGTAGAAAGAGTAGTTGTTACGTTTTTACCTTACATCTATAATAGTAAATCCAAACACACTTAAATGTTTAGGAACTTATTATAAATTTAGCAAACAAACTCTGGTTTGATACACTCCTTCATAGATTTGTTGTATTTTAAAGTAAAATAGTAAATTCTAAATCATTTTAAAAATATTTTTATGAAATTAAAATTTTGAAAATAATCCTTTTTGAAAACAACACGTGTACCCTCTTGTTAGTCAAACATCAAATGAAAAGAAAGAAAACCTAAAGGCCTGTTGGTACATGGGGGCTTACAAGGGATTAAGCGGGATGGAATTGCATTTGATTCCTTGCAAATTCCATGGGTTGTTTGGAGACACTGGGAATGAAAAAAGGATTAAGTAGAAAGGATTTGCATTTGGTCTCATGTGGAATGTTTGATAGATTTTGAAATCAACTATATCTGTGGGCCTCACATTGATGCGTGTGTTTTATCCATGCGGTCCATCTACATGCATCCTTCACACCTCACATTTGAGGTGTATAAGTGTGCAAGTGAGGTGCATGTGTGTGCAAGTGACCCACATATATCAGTTTTGAAATGCCCGGGTGTCTTTTTTGATGAGTCACAAAAACCCACCTAGGGATTAATGGAATGGCTTAAGTGACCTTTTGCACTTTATAAATAGAGTAATATGGGTTCAGATAAAGTACATATTATTGTAGTGTATTGCAGTGCTCAATGAAAGTGTAAACAACAAAAAGTCCATGCTTTTATACTGCTATTTTTATAGAAATTCATGTTATTGGCACATTTGTTTTTGTAGCATCAATGATGATGTGTGGTTATTGTTTAATTCCTAAATCTTCATGCATCTGAGAAATAAAAATGAAATGTTACCACTGATTTGCAATTTATATAATTGATTACTAAGGGTGAAATTACTATGTTAAAGTTTTTGCAATTAAGGGGGTGGATTTTTTTTTTTTTTTTTTAATATGTGTAAAATGTGGTGTAGCATAATAATGATTGGAAATGGTAGTTGGTAAGAGGAAATTAGGTGAACAATTGCACCTTGAAAAATGAGTTCCATTGCATCGAAATCGGAAAAAGAAGGGCATCATCGAGCCGTGATTAAAATTTGTGTGTCCCACCATTATGTTTATGACTTATCCATGTTGTTCATCCGTTTTACCAACTCATTTTTGGGTGTGAACCCAAAAATAAACATATCTAAAGCTCAAGTGAACCACACCACAAGAGAAAATGATCCTAATGATGTCCGCCATTGAAAGTTGAAACCTTCACAGGGTCCACACAGTGATGTTGATTTGTCATCCCGTTGATAAGGTCAAACAAACATAGATGAAGTGAAAATTATACAAATATCACTTGATCCAAAACTTTTGTGGCCCACTATTTCCTGTGGTGTGGTCCACTCGAACTGTCGATCTGCCGCAATTTTGGTCTCAAGACCTAAAATGAGCTAGCAGAATGGATGGATGGTGTTGATAAGACACAAACATCACGCTTGGCCCAATAATTTTAATTTACATGCTCAAATTGAGCAATGTAAACCGAATTGGAAATTGAGCAATGTAAACGGAGTTGGAATATTTTCAAACACGCTATCAGTCAACATCCACATTGAGACCGCTGCCATAATTACTATAGTAAATAATCATGATTTATTTACAAGGAATTACAATGAAAGTAGGAAAAAAAAAAAAAAAATCAAACAAGCCCTAGATGAAATTGGGGTGGGGCAAATAGAAAGTCTAAATGAACAATTTGACCATCTAGATGTCATGTATTTTTTTCCTTATTTCATACTCTCTTGAAATAATTGTATGCATAAGCTTCCTATTCATGAATGAAGGAACTTCTACAACCATTTTCTACAAGCATTTTGCTCTTAATAATCTTATTGTTTTCGTAGATTTCATATCAAATGGATTTTATTTTATTTTTTGAAATTTTGGCATTTTAGCCCCTCCATTTTAACAAAATTTCAAATATCCTTCAACCTCTTCAGTTTTTCTAAAAACCTTCTGTCTTTTTTATATTAGTGAAAAAAGCCCCTCCCAATATTTTTCTGACAACATTTTATTTTAGAAAAATGCTCTAGTTGTCTCAAGTACTTTAAAAAAATGCATTTGTAACTTGGACAGTTTCATCGGTCAATCTGAACTCTCTATTAAGTCTAGAAAACATAACATGGGCTACTATACAAAAATAATATTGATTGGATGATCTAATCTATGTCTTATTTTTCCTTAAAGGTTGTTTGATCACAACTTAGATTCTAGGGTATTTGAGAGTACTTCGTTGGAAAAAAAAAATGGTGCGTTTGGCAGCATGGATTTGAATTCAAGTGTAATTCAAATTTTCTCTTTTGGGTGCTTTTTAAGAACATGGGTTGAGGTTGGGATTTCAAATGGCTTGGCTTTCGAATCTTCCAATGGTTCTAAAATTGATCGTTGGAGGAAGTTTTTAAGACACCTTCGTATTTGCTGGAGTGCTCTCTTCCGCTGTCATCTCTCTCTCTCTCTCTCTCTCTCTCTCTGCATTTGAACCACCGGTGCCTCTCCATGGTTACTAGAGATGATTCTGACCAGTTCTGTGGGTAGCATTATCGTTGGCAGCCATGGCGGAGCGCCACGTCCTGATGGGTTCTTAGAAAAGCCACACAAAATGTTTCGGCCACTGCTGGATGAAAGAAAAACCAAAATTCAACCCCGGTGCACAGTTTCGATTTGGTGCACTATCGTCCCACGGGAAGAATGATTGCGGTGGCATCATTGGAATTTGACTAAGATTTGGACTTGTGGGGGTGTTTACATTAGAAAAGGCTTTAAGAATATAGATAGTAATGAGCCATATTGTTGGGTTTGCATTAAAATTTATAGGCTTCGTCATGATAAAATTGAAATACATAGGTGATACTTAAATCTACGAGTGGCCCATGGATTGTTAATCAACTTCGTAGATTGCTAAATGAGCATCTAGGACCATCTATGGACATTAGACCCATTGGTCCTTTTCATTCTTCTAAGCACACTTGCAGAGGAGATTAGTTTTTACTCAATGGATGACTCTTAGTATGCGTTAGCAAGGCCCATAGGCCGCATTTTAGTAGTGTGCGCCCATGCTGTGATCATGATATGCTTACTTATTATGGCAGATGGTGCATTCTTATTCACGATGGTAATTCTTCCTTTAAAACACATATTTGGTTTTGTTTCAACTGTAAAATTAATGAGCTTATTTTTGTAACTCACTTCAGACTTACGTTCTCATCAATAAACTATAGAATTACTCTTTATCTAAGTTACAAGTTGTCAAGCACAACTTTTGAATTCCATAAGTTTTAAATTATAGGTTGTCAAACATAACTACAGATTTCCGAATAGTTCAATTCCAAGATATAATTATGATTTGAATTCCAATGCATTCTAGATATAAGCTGCCATGCTAATATAATTGTTAGAATTTGTATGTGCACTCATCTAATTTGGATGAAGGGTTGGGCAAAAAGTCACATTGTTTTGCAACTTAGGTGGTTTCTGCTGAAAATTAAGTGTGGGGTTTCCCTCCTTTGCTACAGCCCACCTGATTTTTGGATTATATACACATGAAATTAACTGTGCACTTTGTTAGGTTTAAACTTGTGTGCACATTGCAAAATCCAAACCGTTCACATGATGCAACACCTCTTGAAACACTCGGGGCCCAACTTTTAGCCTAATCCAAGATCCTACGCTAGGGGTCTGAGCTGAAACATAGACCTATAATCAAACGGGTCAGATCTGGAACTCAGCTTGACTAGAAGTGAGTCAGCTGGCTAGACCCATTTGCATCCATAAAGTCATGACTCAACTCCAGACCAAATGAGTCGATCTGAGTCATGGAGTCATTTAACCATCGGTGAAGGAAACGATTATAGGGAGTGTCCATAGCAGCCGCCCTAGCAAAAGGATGTAGTTGGATGCTGGGAGACACGTTTCCTTGACTGAGTCAACTCGCCATCACGTCAGAACAGATGGGAATTGTCTACAACACCTTTTGTGGTGGTCCTTTACGATCAAACCTATGGTTGATGTTTCCTTCCCTTTGTTCTCAGTGGTGTGGCTCACATTAGTTGTAGACGAGTCTCATTTTTGAGCCCATGACCTCAAATAGAGGGCTAAACCAAATGGACGGACTGGATTTCATATACACAATATGGTGGCCCCACGGAGCTGGCGTGTTTTACCCCCCAGGATTCACGTCCCATCAAATCCCAACGCTTGCACGATTCGCGGGGGGCATGGACTGACTAATAGCCGTCAGTCAAGGTTGACCAGAACCGCTCACTAGCCGTCTTTGTTTTTTTCCTCCCACGTGAATTTCTGTGGAAAACAATTGACCACCGTTGGTCTGATCTAAAGTCTAGGTGTGGCCCACCTAGAAAGTGGATGAATTTGATTTTTGGGCCAGGTTTTTTTCATGCTGGGTCCGGCCATTTGGACGGGTTGGATCCAATACATATTTGAGGCAGAACAGAGAGAGAGAGAGAGAGAGGCCTTATCGGGTCTGAGTCCTGTCACTCCGGATCCGGTTGGACCCATTTTATATTTTAGCTATCACGGCCATCATGAAGTATTTTTCTTTGAATATGGACCGTCCCTTTTGTGGCCAATGGACTATAGGGATCTTCCAATCTTTGAAGCTTTTTAAGACATCCCCCAGCAGCTGTATCTCATCAGATCAACGGTCTGAATCACCGAGCAATGGGCCCCACATTAATTGGAATCATGTATGACATCAGACTTGCTGTTTGCTGAGGTGAATTTCATACACTTGTTGTCGGTAGCTCGTGGAACAAAATGCTCAGTGGGGCGTACCGTGATCGACGCGGATTGCTTGCGACACCAGGTGGGGCCCACCATGATGTTTATATGCCTACGGTTGAAACCTTCCACGGTCGGCTGTGATGTTTATATGCCATCTAAACCGTTCATGAGATCATTTCTACTGGAATGAAATTAAAACACAAAAATATTGGTCTGTTCTAAAACTTCAGTGGCACCAAGAATGTCTCAACGGTGGGTGTTCAATCCCCACTGTTTCTTGTCGTGTGGTCCACTTGAGCTTTGGATCTGTCTCATTTTTGGTCTCATGTCCTAAAATGAGCTGGAAAAGCAGATGGATGGGTTGGATTTCGCACAAAAATCACAATGGGCACTACCTAGCTTCCGTCTGCAGGAACTCTGTGCGTTTGCGGTAGGAGGCAATCCGCGTACCACCGTAACGTCTGTCTGATAAGATGCGTATTGCGTACTGAGTAAACTCTGTGGGGCCCACCATGGATGTATGTGTATTATCCACACCGTCCATAAGTTTTTCCAGATCATATTAGGGCACGGGCCCAAAATTGAAGCATATAGAACGCTCAAGTGGACCACACCACAGAAAAAAAGGGGAATAATGATGTCCACCGTTGAAACCTTCCTAGGGCGGACAGTGATGTTTATTTGTCATCCAACCTATTCATAACATCAAACAGACATGGATGAAGGGAAAACACAACTATCAGCTTGATCCAAAACTTCTGTGGCCCCCAAAGGAGTTTTCAACGGTAACCGTTCAATTCACACCGAATCATGTGGTGTGGTCTACTTGATCAGCTTCGATTTTGGGCTTACGTCATAAAATTATCTGGTAAAATGGATGGATGACGTGGATAAAAGAATACGTTACGGTGGGCCCCACAGAGTTGGCTCAGTACGTAATCCGCTTCCTGTCTGATATCACTTCGTCCATCAATTGCGCCAGATCTTAGCCAGGAGCCCAAAATCAAGTGGGCCACACAATTGAAACGGTGATAGAGACAGTTGGGCACCGACCATTGAAATCTACCTGGCCCCACTGTGGTTGATGAGGGGAAAACACAAATATCTGCCTGATCCAAAACTTCGGTGGGCCCTAAGACGGTTTCAATGGCTGGCATCCTCATCCGTGCTTTTTCTTTAGGTGTGGCCCACTTGAGTTTTGGATCTGCCTAATTTTCTTCTTGGATTACATCTGAGCATGAACTGGATTCGTCATCATCATCGACATTAGGTGGGCCCACGGTGATTTTTTGTTTCACCGGCACCAACAATCAATATGCACGTCTGGCCCGCCTGATGGACGGACCAGCATGATTTTTGGGCCATAGAGTGTTAATGGTCATTGATCTTGTTTGGCATGTGTGCTGCTAATACCCTCTTCAATCTCTCCCGGCATGGATCGTCCAAGAACATATATGCCCACATGCAAGTGGGTCCTTGGTACTGTGTAGAGGTGTCATCAGGCCCGCCGGGCCCAATGGTACAGGGACCGAGAGGACTGGGTATGGGTATTGCTATGAATGTGTGGGTTTTTTTTTATTTTTTTTTTATTTTTTTTATTTTTAAATCAATCGCTAGATCAACAACTGAACTGGCATATGCGTATGTGCATGAACCTAAACAATCTCAACCGTCCAATCTGAAAGTGGAAAAATTGAAAGCTTCTACTTAAAATTTTCAGGAATGAAATTACTTTAATGCATAATTATAATTATTTTTTACATTTCAAGGAAATGAGGGAAAGCCTGGCAGAGATGTTAATTGTCAGGGTCCGGCTGCATGGCCCAGTACTAAACGGACTTTTTTTTAATACTGATATCAGAGTCGAGTGCCCATGTGGCGTCGGTGTGGGAGTCGGTAAAATAAAAGAGAGAAAAAAGAAAAGAAAAAGAGAGATGTTAATTATTAATCAATGCCAAATCTCAACACCCACATGTATAGACATTTATTTAGAGAAATTCCTGATTTAAATCTAACTCCAATATCTTTTATGTTATGGTGTGATGATGTGTACAAATTTTTACTCTCCCTCTTAATAATAAAATCCAATCTACAATATTTTTTCAATAAGATTTAGCGTGCGACTTTCGAAACTATAACCCTCTCTAGGAGATGACATCATACTAAATTCATAAGTGGACCAAAAATAATTCATCTTAACATTGAACTACTTATCCAAGACTATTGATCATTGATTATACTCAACCGAGCATGCTTGATTGCATATGTACACGTGCATAAATTCATATTCTCTGATCATGGCACATATTTATCTACTCTTGATCTTAAAGAATTTTATTCGTAATCTTAATTAATTAAAATTTATTATAAACATTAATATAATAATATATAAATATTTTTTACCAAAACAATTTGTAGTAAAATATGACTTATCATTTGATTGGTGTTTTAGAAAAGCCTCCCATGCACCATATAATCATGTACGGTTTTTCTCTAACCCGTCTCCAACACCTTATCTTGATTTAACTACTTTTCCATCTTGCTTTTGACTGAGCCGAATTTGTATGCATGGTCTTAAAAATGCATACCAAAGTAATATAACTGCATCACGACCTTGCCACATTGCATAGAGTAATAAAGGTGCAAGAGTCCCCAACAGAACTATTATGCTTGTACAATGAGTGGACTGGAATTGATCTGTAACTAGTAGGGGACTCGTAGAACGTGTGGCTCAATTCCCACATCATGAATGATTAAGCTTTGTTGTATGTACAATCATTGCATGGTTTTGTCCAATCAATTAGCACTCTTTCTTTGCCACAATATATAAGCTCCAGCGATCTGACTAGGTAAGAAGCCGATCATGCCGACCTATATGAGATCTCATCCTGATCATCTTACTATACATTATTATTATTTTGTACACTTCCACAATGATAGCGGATCAACCTTTAATTGATGAAGTTTGGTTAGATCTCATTGTAATGGATTATCTAAATGCATATGTGCCTACATTGCAATAAAATGATCACATCCATACAATAAACTCAAATATGAAAAAAATCTCAACATAATCCAATGAATAAATACATGTATCAATAACGATTGATGATCCACAAAATTATAATACAATCATCATATGGGTTTTATGTATTAAAATAATAAATGATCCAAATCAAACTTGACGATAATCCGAGTTGATATAGACATGTGATTCACCTATGTTGATGGGAGCGGCCTGGTCTTGGCACTCCAAAATCTTCACGGTTGGGTCTATGTATTAAGGGAAGATCAATAGTATTTTATTTTTATTTTTGTTATAAATTTTATTTTTTAAGTTAATTTATGGAATGTTTTAAACATCATATGCTTGTGGGCTATGAAAATCCCACTTTTGGGATTGCTACGACAACATGAATTAACACGCCATGCATTCATTCAAAAAATAAAAAAAACCGTTGCATATGCAAGAGGTGGAGAAAAAAGATACTTTATTGCTTGTACTTGAACTCAAAACTTAAAATAGAAACTTGCTAAAAAGCAAAATCACAACTAATTCTAATCATAGGTGTTCTAAGACTTTGAAATTAATTTTACTTTTCTAACATTCCATCCTAACGGTCACATGAACACTTAGTGGGTATGATTGGTACAAGATTAATTATGTCCATGAGCCTGGGTCTAATATCCATTTGATATAGAACGGTTTACGGATTTGTTTATGGGGAGGATGGACCGAAGAAAGGAGCCCAACCTCAAGAATCAACAGTCGACAGCATAATTTGATTGGTCAAATAGTGTGGTCAATTGATCGAACGTTTACCAGAAGGTCCGGAAAATCTTGTTTTCTTAAATTTTGGCATTTTCAACCGGTCGATACATCTGGCCAACCGATCGAAATATTCCAAAATACTACAAAAGAGGGGACTGAACTCTCTGGACGATTTTTAGCCTTTTCAACCAGTTGAACGATCGAGTTGACTAGTCAACACTCATGGTCGATTGGTCGAACCAACGGGTTGAATATGGTCAACGGGTGATGCAGATTGGAGCGATTTCTCGTTTTCCTTCCTATTTTGTTTATGACTCTCTTTGATTCATTTTTAAGCTTTAGAGAATATGTTGTTTTTTAAACTCATTTTATGGTTTCTAACTTTTATATTATTCAATCAAAATCTGACTTTGGTAGTTTTTCTTTTCATGGATTTTATAATTTTACTGTGGATTTAAGGTATTTATCCCTTTGAGGAAGACAGTGATCAACCCCATCACGTCCTTCCCTGCATCACCATTCCTCTCTATTAGGCCCAAAACCAGCCCATTGACATTTCTAGCTAGTTCAGTGATCTTATGCTGCAACTTGGCTTCGGGTTAACTTGAAACCAATTGAACCAACATGAGTTCGGGTCAGGTTGTTAAGGTCCTCTAGCTAGTTCGGGACTGTTGGAAAATGCCAACCAGATTTGAAGTCAGCTTGGGTTTGGGTTGAGGATATTCAGGTTACAATAGGTGGGACGGGGAATAATCACATGTATTTAGGCCCGGTTGGGTTGAGCAAAGAGGACATCCGATTGGGCTTTGGTTGGGCACCTTAAAGTTAGAACTCAGTTGGGTCGGGTTGTAGGTTGGATCTTCTTGAGGTCGTGTTGGGCTCGTATTGCACTCGAGCTGCACCTCTAAGTGATCTAGACCCTTGGTCTGATGAAACCTACAGAGGATGGACCATGGAGCAAATAGAGGAACATCACCTACAACCGGTTATAGTTTAACCTACAATGTACAACTTGTAAGTTAACCACAGAGCCAATAGACTCTTTTTTTTTTTTTTTTTTTCGTATTCATGATGGGCCCATCAGATCAATGGTCCAGATTTCCGAAGCACAGGCCGCGTATGTGTGAACTGAGCTCATGACCTGATGCATGGTGATCTTCTTATTTCTCACCATGTGATGAGCTAAAGCCTATGGGCCCGAGAACTGATCAGGCCTTAAGGCCCATGTGTCGCACATTGGTACTTTTCTCCATATTTTGAAAACACCAAGAATCAGCTTGACTCGAAACCCAGTTGGATCGAGTCAACTTGAAAATTCAGGCAATTTCCTCAAATTATGTCGAGTTGTGCTGAGTTGAGTCAGGTTCTGTTCTGTTCTGTTTTTCAAGTCGAGTCGGGCTTCTCTTGGATCTTGAGCAATTTGAGTTTTCATCAGTCTTGGTAAAATCTGGTTGAATTGAGTTGACTCATGCGAGTCGATTCTAGTCGACTCGATTGAGCGGAGTCAAGTGGAGTTTTCAAGCCATGGTTTCTCCATGCAAATGGAAAAATAAAGTTCAAATTCTAAGTACAGATTATTAAGTTATTGTAGAAAATTAATCCATAAAACTAAGCACTCATCTCGATCGTCCAAAAACAAAAGGCAAAAAAAGAAAAAGGAAAACCAAAATAAAAATCACCTATAATTTCCATGTCCTCATCATGGTCATCTCTGATGCCATCAGGCCTTTAGTTTGTGTTCTGGGCTGTGACTAGTTTCGAAATCTACGTGTACAAAGGCCCGTTCGACTTCAGGAAGTTGCTCAATCTTCTCTTGGAGGGTCTCACCGATGTTATGGGCTTCGCTAAGGGGCATGTCCCCAGGCAACACTATGTCCACCTCTACGAAGTACTGCGAACCGAAAGCATACGCTCTAACAGTGGTGATGTGCTTGATCCGTTCGTGGTGATTCCAAATGAGGTATGTCATCTTGGTCAAGTAATCCGGCGGTGCTGATCTCCCGATCAGTGACCATACGTTCTCGACGATGGTCCTGGCCCATGTTCCCATTGTGTATAGAGCTATCTGCATCAACATTCCAGAAGAGCATCCTTAGCTTTACATTTTAGTTGGTTAGCAAATCCTGGTTCAACTTGGAAGATGTAAGATGGATTCAAGACTCGGCAACTCAGACCAACTCGTCCGCTCGCAACTCACAAATCGTGACTCATCCGAGTCAATGGTGAGTCGGTTCGAGTCAACTCAGGCGACTTGCCTGGGCTTGTTCGAGTCTTAAACCATTATTGTGAACCACATCCACCCTCGTTAGGGCTTTCAATGGGCTGGGCCATGGGTTAGCTTTGGGCTGTTTTGAACCCAGGCCACTTGGGCCGCTGGTATTGAAATGTTTGAGTTTGCTTGGCCCGGATCTGACCCATTGACAGCCCCAGCCCTACCCTCAGTTGGGTCTGTCCACTTCTCCACCGTCCAATCAGTTCATGTGTACACCCAGACAGACCATCCAATTGGCTCATAGCCCCATCAATCTAGACCGTCTAATCAATGGGCCACGCTTGATGATAGTCTCAATAACCATTTCACAACTTACTCTTATAGGCAGCCATCAAGCAGCATGGAAAAGGAAATAGCCCGCAATAAAGTCTCAGTTAGTTAAGACCATCCAAATCCACCCAAGAGGGGGTCCACAAATTGGACGGTCCACTAAACGAATTGGCTGTTTTTCTCTTATATTGATTGACCCTGGCCCAAAAATCAGAATGATATGCTCTGGCCCATTAAGTGGACGGTCCACCATGCTTGTGCCCTGGCCCAAAAATCAGAATGTTTTTCGGGTCAAGGAATGTTCATGGTGGGCCCCACCCTACAAAAGCCGTGGATCTTGCGCTTGTGTGAACTTACCAGTATGGCCCCAATAGGATCCATCCACCAATAGTATCTGATCGCGAGGACTGTCGTGGACAGGCCCGTTGAATTGGTGATGACATCGAAGAAATGATCCAGAGCGTAGGCTCTTACTATCTCATTTTTGAACCGTCGACAATAAATCATGAGCACGAACTTTACTATTGTGACCGAAACCATAATCCCGATCGTCCATTTTTCCTTTACAGGATCCATTGAAGGGCGAGTCTGCGATAAATAAAAAATGTTGTTATAATAGAAAAAAAAGGACAATTTTGCAACTTGAAGCATCTCTAACCGTCCAATGTATAGATTCCCTGTCTATGAAGCATCTCTAACCGTCCAATGTATAGATTCCCTGTCTATGAAGCATCTCTAACCGTCCAATGTATAGATTCCCTGTCTATTAAGATCAAGCTGATCTTATCATCAAGTGGGCCATATGTAAATTGATCACAGGCAATTTGTTAATTTCTATTCACACATCCATTCATTTGTAAATTGATCATCCTGATTTTTTAAGAAGGCATCTACGGTGTGGAACACACTTGATTAACGGCTTGGATATCATGCAGGTAGGCCATACTTGGTGGAATGGCTGCTCCCATGACCAAGAAGAGCTGAAATTCATATTATTTTTCTATGTGGGCCCCACACTTGTGTCACACTATTACAATCAAGCGTTATCTAATATTCTATTATATCAATTGATTACAAACAACGACTTCCAGTATATATGGCATGCCTGTGGGGGCATGATTTCAGCCGTTCATCATCAGAGGGTCTCATATGTCTACGGCCCAAAATCAGGCCAGTTAGGTCAGCAAGTGGGCTAAACACACGTAACCACATGTCAATAACGGTCCATTTGTTTGATGTTTCTATTTTTTATTCTTTAATATTGGATACCACTATTTTAAATATTAATAACTACCCTTAATATATATATATATATATATATATATATATATATATATATATATATATATATATATATAGAGAGAGAGAGAGAGAGAGAGAGAGAGAGAGAGAGAGTGTGTGTGTGTGCCGTCTAGAAGCTTACCTCTTTTGCTTGAATTCACTGAACAAATTTGCTTTTTAAACCGTTTCTTGAAAACATGCCTAAATTTTCTAACCTTAACCCAAAAAATGCTCGCCCTTATGCATCTACTACCATATTTTTAAAAAGTCAATGCTATCCTTGAAGAAAACCCTCCTCCCAAACCGCCAAACCTCGCAGCGCCCCCCTATCTCTCCTAGGAACTAAAAATTAGGAAGATCCAAGGCTTAGGTGGGCCCACCATAATACATGTATTGTGTATTCAGGTCGTCAATCCATTTTTATAAATTATTTTAGGGATACAATAATCAGGTGGACCATACCCTAGGAAATAGTGGTTATTGAACATCCTACCATTAAAAACTTTGTAGGGACACTTGATGTTTCCATAGTGTTTATTTGCCATCCAATCTGTTAATAAGTTCATATTAGTCTGGATGAAGTGTAGAAACAAATATCAGCTTCATCCAAAACTTTTTGGCCCATGTAATGGGAAATCATCACAGTTTCAACAGTGGTCATTGAATCCCCATTGTTTCTTCTCATATGGCCACATTGAATTTTGAATCCACTTGATTTTTTATCTCTTGTCCTCAAAAGATATGAAAAAAAATGGATGGACAGACTGGATTTCTCAAAAACATCACAATGGGCCCCACCTAGCATCCTGCGATGGAACTTCTTGCTAAGAGGCTTCAAGGAAATTATCTGCGGCCGGCTTAATTATTGGAGGTTGTACCTGAGTAGACATGACCAAGTTCTATGAGCCTCAACATAATGTATATGTTGTATCCACACTGTCCATCCATCTGGAGAGGTCATTTTAGGCCATGAGCCAAAGAATGAGGTAGATCTAAAGCTCAAGTAGACTCCACCACAGAAAACAGTGGGGATTGAACACCTACCATTGAAAATGTCTTGGGGCGACAAAAGTTTTTGATCAAGCCGATATTTGTGTTTTATCTTCGTCCATGTCTATGTTAACTTATGACCTGGTTGGATCTCAAGGAAACATCATGGTGGGCCCTAGGAAGTTTTTAACAGTAGCGCTACTGTCCCCACTGTTTTTGTGGTAGGGTCCACTTGAGATTTGGATATGCCTCATTCTTTGGCTTATGCCTTAAAATGAACTCTACAAATGGATGAATAGTGTAGATACAACACATACATCATGGTGGGGCTCACAGAACTTCATGACATCACCTGGATAGCAAATTTGGCTACTCGCGCTGTCATAGCTAGGTGGGTTGCAGCCCGGTGGAGTTCCTCCAAATCCGAATCCAGCTGGTTAGGATGCATTGTGATACATTCACACGGCCCATTCACCTTGGGAGCTAAATATGAGGTAGATCCAAATCTCAAGTAAACCACTCATCATAGGAAATATAAAAGGATTAAACGCCTATCCTTAATAATTGCTTGGGGCCAAGCCAGTTGGATGGATAAGAAAGAATTATAATGCCCTTAATTTAGGTCCACATTACCCTCTTTTAGGTCCACGTTATCCAATAAAAAAAAAAAAAACAATTATAGGAACCTTAGCATTTTTTTAGTTGTAGTATTTAATTGGCATTGTTGATTCTTGTGGGGTCCACATGAGATTTGAATCCTTTTCATTTTAGGGCTCATGACCTAAAATCATGATTAATGAAGAATGTACGGCGTGGATCAAACAAATCCATTATCATGGGTCCACGGTGCAGTCACCTCTAGAGTGGATTTTGGAAGCTTGAAAAAGGAACTAAAGTGGAGGGAATAATCGTTATTTTCAAATACAGCAAACTGAATATTAAAACTACCATTAGTCAAAGCAGTTTTTTGACTCTATTTGAAAACTTAAGCAGGTTTTAGGCAACATTTAGAAAGTAAGTTTGATTTTGGAATTCCACTAAAATGTAAGCATTTGTAAGGCATTGTGTCTGATATATATTTAATTTAGGGGCATTTCTCAGCCCACATGCATGGTGCACAAGGTGGGTCATATACATGCGGCACATGTATCAGCATTGACATATTGGTATGAGATCCAATCCATTCATTAAGGTGGGACCAGTAGACGCTCTCACCTACAAATTAACTGATCAATCCATTCATCCGATATGCCACAGTTTATGAAACAAAATCATCATCAACATCATTATCATGAAAATTTTATCACATCTGATTATTTTTTAGGCTGTGCATGACTCTGCTGAACGGACTAGATTTATTTTTTGGGTAAGAACATCTACTAGCTTAGACCCATTTGATGGACGGCTTAGATGTTGCATTTGTTAGCTACGCAAGCATGTGGGCTTAGCAAAGTCTTAATTTAGTTATGACACAGGGACGGGGTGGTAAGGTTGATCACGATGATTACCTTAAATCCATAAGGCCTCTAGTTGACCGGAGATAATTCATAAAAAATTCATAATAATTAATTGAATAAAAAATGTGAAATTAAAATGCTTTAAATAGGAAACTACACCTTAGGATGAAGTACCATATTCCAACTCTAGCTAAAACACTCAGAATTTGTGACTTACTAACATCTCTCATTACTACTAGAATTTATGGTTTTTGGCCAAAAGGTAAAAGTTTCCAAAGGAGCCTACGGATCAAAAGATATGTCCAAAACAAAATTTACTATTTATAGTAAAATCAAGTAAAACTAAGTTAATGACCGACAATTTGATTAAATCTCGAGCATAGTAAAGTTTATTGGCTTAACTAGCTCGAGTTACCCTGAAATCATATATTATATGTCTAAAAACTCATTCTAAATTGTAAGATATGATTGATCTATGGTCTTACGACCTAGATCACTTTTAGCCCCGATCGGGCTTCCTCTAGTCCATATTGATCATTTAGATGTTCATGGCCCACTCAAGTTAGTAAATACCGAGTCAAATCAAGTGAAGTCTCAACTGAGTCGACCCAACATGACTGGAGACCGATTAATCTCGAGTACTTCAAGTGTTTTGAAGTATGATAAAATGTATATTAGTCAAAATTACTATAGAAAAATAAATATTTACTTAAATAAGAAATAGGAAAAATAAAAATAAATCTACTTACCATTGAAATGATTTCTCGAACAGACTCCAGTAGTATTTGGAATCCAAGAGTCGCCATTATTGAAGCAAAGACAATGATGCCCTGCATATTAAGTCCCAATAATTTCAGTTTAGTTGCTGATGAACGGATTGGATTAATCTAATTTATTAACACTAAAATCCCTTTGGAGAAAATATAAAAAAAAAAATCCAATAATGTGAATAGTTTATCAATCCACAAATTTAGGCAATGGATGGCCCATCCAATGGATCCAATTTCAATGTACTGTTTACAAAAAATAAGATCAAATTTTCATCTGCAAAAGGCTTAACTGATGCATGGTGTGCATAGGCTATCTCTACGATCCAATGCTGCACATGGCAATCAATCTGGATCATCCAATTGATGGTCGAGATCTTGAATGGGCCACTGCCCATTACATTTTCTGAGGTCCAAAAGCAAGCTATCAACCCCATAGTTAGAAATATATATGCTCTCTGCATGTTTTTCTTGATGGCCAATCCATAAGTTGGCCCATTGATTGCACGGTTTAGATCAGCTGATCACCTGCAAGCTGATTGGATAATGGCTTACACACTAGGTCACTCAATCTGTAGGGCAGACTCAGTTCGTAAAACTGAGAGAATTACATTGAGACTTGGTGTATAAACTATCTCTAACATCCAATCAGACATAAACCAATTGATCCAGACCATCCCTCCTATGACCAACATCTTAAACAACCCATCATCGCGCACACTGATCATCCAAAATTAATCTGTCAATCCAACGGTTAGAACATTCTATCTGTTATGAAATTAGGCTATTATGGCCAAACCAGGAGGTGGGTCACCAATTTCATGTTTTGGACCAATCAATTGGTAGGCACACAATGATTTTAAGACTCGTCCAAGTTGGGTGCAACTCAAACGAGTTGACCCAGACTCGGTGGGACCCGATTTGGGTCAACACCACAAGTCACCCCCGACTGGGGCGAGTCTCAACTTGACTCAGTGCCCGAGTTCGATCCAAATCGCTGAGTCTTTTAACCATGTAGGTGCACTAGATAAGACATTGGGAACAGATTAAGCACTGAGTTTCAGTGACTCACCACTGGTTGCATTCGCTTCTTCCCAACCGGATACCGGTACTGGTTCGGCTTTTGCATGGCATATGCAGTAAACCATAGAATAAAACCTGATAAAAGATCCAATAGAGAGTCCAGCGTCGATGCGATCACAGCCAGAGATCTGCTCTCCAAAGAAGCATAGACTTTCGCCACAAAAAGAACTAGGTTAGCCGCATTAGACACACGAATCGCCGTTGTTTCGCTCTTTGCAAGTTTCTTCATGTCATCCTATGCGAAGAAAATAAAAAAGCATAAAAAAAATGTAAAAGAAGATGAGAAATGTATCTCTTAATTAAGTGAAAATATCCAGTATTATTTGATAATAACTAGGAATCCAATTCATTTAAAGATACAAAGGAAGACTCACCGAGTCAACTCGCTAAGTGAGCATCACTTGGCCCTGACTCGGGAAAACTTGCCGAATCAACTCACTAACTCAGTTGACTTTATGTTACACATGGTTACTCTTGTCAATCCCTTTTTTTTTTTTAAATTAAAATTAAAGAGGAGCAGAGGGGAATCAGCGACTTCGATCTGAATGGTTAATCTGTTCCCTTATTGGGAAGACTAACCGAGTCAACTTGCTAACTCAGTTGCCTTGATGAGACTCATGGTGACACTTTTTTATCGGGTATTTTGTTTTTTATTGAAATTAAAGAGGAGCAGAGGGGAATCAACGACTTGGGAAGACTCACCGAGTCTAGTCGCTAACTCGGTCAACTTGATGCGACTCTCGGAAACTCGCTAACTCAGTGGTCCACACCGTTGATTTGATGGAACCCACCATGGAAACAAAATTCCCCGAAGATTTTTCACAGACTGGCATGTCCAAACCCTTTAAGACCATGCAAGACTTGGCGACTTGAAAATTACAAAGAGATTGACCCACACATGAAAATTGCAACCAAACAAGAGAAACCCATTTCTCAACTTGAGAGAGAGGTTAAACAATAAAACCCATGAAAAAGAAAAAAGAAAAAGAAAGAGTAGAAGCAAAGCAACCTCAGTAAGAGCTCCAGGCAAACAACCCAACTCAGTAATGGTCTCCATTTCACTGAATCCTTCAAGAAGCTTCTCCTGCCTCTTGTAATACCGTGCAACCTTTCCTTTTCTTCCTGATAATTAAATAACAAAAAAAGTGGCATTTCTAGCTTTGAGAAATCATCTTTCCATCTATATTAGCATATGAGAGAGAAAAAGAGAGAGATCTTACGAAGAGTTCTCAAAATGAAATGAGGGTCTTTGGGTCTCTTGGGGAGCTGAAAGCCATCGAAATTGAGACGCCATGATGGCTCATCAGACGTGCAAATAGTCTGTCCATCTGGTTTTGGAGAGAGAAGCTCTACTCTATAATCAGATGAATCTGTTCGTAGATCCATCACCTCCTCCCCTCACTTCCAAGTACTTGTTTTGAACCATCAACGCCTCTCTTCTCATCTTTTGTAGAAGAAAATAATCAACTCTTCCTTTCAAGTGCATCTGATATAGTAGATACTGTAGTACTGAATATAGTATAGCCATCTTTCAGTAGCAGTACACGTGGCAGTCTGAATTATCTATGAGAACCGTCCATCTAGTTATTCTTCCTATGGTTGAAAATTAGTTTCTTAAAAAACAATGGATCAGATGATTCCTCCACTACTGATCACTGGCCTTCAATGGAAGGGTATACAAAAATAGTTTAAAGTTTATATGATGTGCAGCTAAAATTTATCTAATGTGTATTATTTTTGAAAAGAAGTCTAGTCATGATGGTTCTCACTAGGTGGACGGTTAAGATTGAAGGATGATGATGCCATGTGTGCTGTGGAGAAGTGGGCCTACAATAATGTGGCAGGGCTCTACACTATTATCTCCATTCCCATGTAGACATGTCCCATGCATTGCTTACGTTTTACGCTGGAACCGTTTACTTGGGTCCCACAAAGGACGATTATATTCTGTCCTGTTTGGCGTTCATACTTCACAGTTCATGCAGTTGACCAATCCAAGGAGCTCATCCAATGGCTTGAGATGTATGGGAGATACTGTTTCATATGCATAGATGAGATACTGGCCATTTATTATCTCTATTAGCAATGAGCCATAAAACAAAAGTCATACTGTCTGGATGATCCTAACCTTTAATTGATATTCAATAGCTCACATTCAAAGAGATGGTCCAATCTTGGAAAGTTTGAGTTTGTGAAAATGAAGGGGTCGAGTAGACCTCATGCATGGTCTGGATCATTCACATCTCACTATGGGTTTTTTGGTTTGTACATGTGGGGTAAATGGTGATCAAGCCATCTGATGGTGAAACTCAAGGGGCGGAGCATACCTCATGCATGGTTTGGATCATCATGCACATACGCATGGGAATTTTTATCTTTTATTTTTCTTTACAAGTGGGGTAAATGCCGTTGGTCTGTTGGTGAAAATCATGGGGCGGGGTACATCTTGGTTTGGATCATGCATTTTTTTTTTTTAATGGGTGGAGTACAACTCATGCATGGTTTGGATCATCATGCATATACACAGCATGGCTTGTTTTTTTATTTTTTATTTTTTATTTTTTTATTTTTTACACGCTTTGCTCAAGTGGGGTAAATGGCCATCAAGCCATTGGCCTTTTGGGCCCTACTGGAAGGACCATGCCCCATAATCCTCCATGATAGGAAGATCCTATACTGATTTGTGGCTAGGATTTTTCAACCGGAGAGATACTAGCATGGTCCACCTACATTAGGGTCCAACATTCACTTAAGGATGGGCCCGCTTGCTCAAATTGAAAACCCAATCATATACTGTGTTTGCGCAGTTCAATGAAATATGAGGCTACACATGTTAGTGAGGGCATGTATTTGGTTAGTGTGTGATTAGGATAGTATGGGTTTGCAAGAGCTGTACTCGATTTAAGTTTGATTGAACGTCGGTGCCTTTGCATTGAAACGGACCGTTCAAGACTGAATTCAAAGTCTTAGTTGCCCTCTCAACCATTGGCCAGAACTAGATTAGGTGATTTGTAGAAGGGCAAAGGTTTATCCTTCTGAATGGATTCTTTTGCCTTACGTTTTAAGGACCTTTTCTTTTACCACTGATTGCAGCCTACATATTTCTCAATGGAACAAAGATGAATAAATTCAAAACAGAAGAGACTAAAAAGAATGTTGATTTTATTGATGTGTAATTGATGCTTGGTACAATTGATATGGAGAAACAAATAAACCAGAGGAGAAATAAAAAAGAAGAAATAAATACTTGAACCGCCCATGTAAAAAAATGATCTAGGCGAATGGTCAGCAAGATGTGATCAAGGTTTGTTATTCTAAGTAAGGACTTAGTTGATCGGGATCCGACAGCAGAAAGTTATAATGATGGAGCTTGCAGTAGCGATCTAAGCTATCTTAAACGTCAAATGTTCTAAAATATGGTTGGACAAAAGTAGAGGGACTAAAACTAAGTTAAGATAAAATAAAGACAACGTTGCGCCGTGTAGATTGATTGCGTTTGACATGAGCTTTGAGCTCTTAATTGCGTTCTCCTCAAGCTATTCATTGCATTCTCCTTTTATAGCTTTGAGAGGTGATGAAACCCTGCCCGCGTTTCCTTTTAGATCGGGGTTCTTCATAGCCACTGTATTCAATTCCTTTCTAATCACTCTTACTTGGCTTAGAGATCTTCAAATATAAAAAAATTGTTTTCAAATCTCTTGCTGGTGTGGCCATATTGATCCATAGATCTTATAAGATTGGTCTTGCTAGATCTGGATCAAGACCTAATCCATTAGTTTTCATTCGCTCTAATGTTGATCATATTTTCAAATGTTCGTAATCGTCGTGAGAGCACTGAATTTCTTTGGGAAGATCTCCATTATTGAAGGATTGTGAGAGATGATCTTACTAAGCATATTGAGATTTGTAATAAGATTCTTATCTCGATGGATCTTTTATAGACATGTCGAACAAGCTGCCTTAGTCACACGTGTCATATGAATTAAGGCTACATGTCATTCCTTGCTTCGTCTTTCTTAGAGAAGTGTGTACAGTTTTGCGCCACTTTACTTTTGACGGGTAACGTGCCGTCAATGAATAAGGGGAGAAAGGTATCCTTGAGCTCGAGTACGCTTTTAACATCATCAGGTGCATAGTGCGCCGACGCATGGGGCATTTTATTGGTCAAGGTATGTAAAAAATGAGTATAAACACGTCGTTCAAGATACACGCCCATCAATAGGTGGCTCCCTTTGGCTAGATGTTTAGGACGGTCTAGGATGTAGGTTATAGAATGACTCAAGCTTAGAAAAAAAAAAAAAAAGGACTTAGGACACTTTACTTCTTCCTAAAAAGTAAGATTGTCTTCACATAAAATAATGATTTTACTAGTCTCATATCTAATAAGCGCACTTCAATACTCATTCATATGGATTGCATATAAATCCTTAAATTAGAATGCATATAATCTTTGTGAGAAAGCATTAGTTGTAACTCAGGTATTCATGCCTATGAGAAAGCATAAAGTGTGCCGGTCCCTTCCTTCACAAGGATTGCATGAATCCATGACAATTCGGGTCCCCACCCTTAAAAATTATAGCTAGACTTTGATACTCTGATAAAGTATGATGGATGATACACAGGCACTTAAAAATTACTTTGGAAGTGCAAACGTGGCATATGATTCAAATTATGTTTCTTAGATGAGATGTACCATGAACCAAAAGTTATGCTTAAATTATCTAATTATCAGATTAATCGACATTTAATAAAAAATGAAATATATCCAATGGTTTTATTTCAACTAACAAGTGTCCACAAATCAAGGGTCAGGATTCTTACTTGGACACAGTGCTTACCACAATTTGCTTAGTTTAATTCAAGTTAATGTACTCCATGTGTGCAATTTCTAAGTGCCTGCATATCAAGCTTCATAGCCGGCCAGAGTATCATACAACTCCCCACTCAACAGTCTTTGCATTGTATTTGGTGGTACAAATGCATTTGGTAGCAGTAAAATCTTGTATATTTCAATCACACCGGCTTTATATTTGGAATCCTACTAAGGGTATTCAGGTGGGCAGCACTACATGTGGCATAAATCCGGGCCATTCATTAGGTAGCGTTTATTCTGAACATGGCATGGATCAAATTTCAGGGCAGTGCATTCATTAAGTAAACCACACATGTGCGTTGAATGTGGACCGTTGAACTCTTTTCTTGGACCTGTCCATTTTTGGGTGCAAGGTCAGTATACTGATTATGGTCCATGGCATGTTCATGGTAAATATCCGATGAATGGTCAAGATCTCTAACACATGTTCAGCCCTTTCACGTTGGAAGCGGATAGCCCTCTGTGGGTCCCACCATCTCCTTTCATCCAAATTTTTTTTTTTTTTTTTTTTTCAAATCATTTTGAGGTATGAACTAAAAAACGAGGCAGATACAAATCTCATATGAACCACATCGGAAACAGTGGTGATTGAACGGCTATCATTAAAAACATTTTAGGGGCCAAAAAAGTCTAGGATGAAAGCTGATATTTGTGTTTTGCCTTCATCAAGGTCGGTGTGACCTAATCAGCAGGTTGGATGGCAAATAAACATGACAGTGGGCCCCAGAAAATATTTAATGGTGGGCATTCAACCACGACGGTTTTCTTGTGGCGTGGTCCACTTGAGGTTTGGATCTGCCTCGTTTTTGGGCTCATTATATAAAATGGGCTGAAAAAGTAGACAAACAGTGTGGGTAATGCACATACATCATGATGGGCCCACAGAGCACTGGACATAACTCAAAAATCAAATTCTTTGAAGCATCGGAACCTACGGTTGGTGCAGACTTGTTCACTAAATTAGGACGTTGGACTATTTCATCTCAACCGTCCACTAGTTTACAAATTGATTGTAGATTATCACATCAGTGTAATTTTTGTCTTATGATCCCTCTAAAGTGGACCTCACAGTTTGGATGGTCTAATTTGACTCCTTCACTTTCCACATTTACAATATCTTAGTGCTTGTGTATCAACCATCTTCTTCTCCTAGAGCATGAAAAGACATGAATTGGCCTCTTAATTAATTAACTAACACGCCTTTTTAATTTAAAACATTTCATGACTTTAAAGGAGATGCTCACACACAACTTGTAGTCCGCCCAACTAGTTAGCTTGTGGGGCCCACCATAATATTTGTATGACATCTCAAGCATCTAATCAGGTGGATCTAATTATCAGGTGGGGTAGACATAGAAAACCATGAATAACCACCCAGGAAAGGGATGCGAATGTTCCTGTAGTTGGAAGCTTTGTGGGGCCCACAGAGATGCCCATGACAAATCCACTCCATATATCAGTTTTGCAGGACCATAATAAGACAGGAGTCTAAAAATCAGGCAGATTAGAAACTCATGTGGGGGCTACACCAAATGAAACAGTGGAGATTGGACACCCACCATTGGAAACTTTGTGGGGGGCCATAGAAGTTTTGTATCAGGATGATATTTGTGCCTATTGTTTATCTGAGTGGTAATAACCCTATGAACGGTTTGGATGGCATATAAACATCATGGTTGGCTCCAGGAATAGTTGAGTGTTTCCATTCCCACTTGGAACTGCCTGATTTTTATTTCTTGTCCTATTCTGGTCTTTCAAGATTGGTGTAGGGAGTGGATCTGTCATGAGCATCTCTGTGGGCCCCACGCAGCTTCCGACTACAGGAACTTCCACATCCCAAAATACTACGTATTCATGTGGGGCCCACCATTTTTATAGTGAGACAACCCACGCGTTATGGATGATCAAGCGTCATTGTATATGCAATCGTTATGCGGGATTTATCCAATCAACAAACAATCTATCTCACACCCAGTGGTAGATTGAGTGGAGATAACCTTATTTCAACACTGAGGTCTTGGTATTGAATCCCAACATGGGGGTTGCTAACATTGAAGTGTGACTAAGACTGTGGGTGTGTGGACTAACAGGGGTATGATGTGTGAAAAGTAAATCAAACTTTAATTGACGAATCATCTCATCGTGATGGGGAATTTGAATGCCTATGTACATATATTATCACGAAATAATCACATCAATACATATAAACTCAAGTATCGAAAGAATTTCAATATAATTCAATGAATAAATACATGTCACATTCCAAAATCCTCAAGTTAGGCTACTCAAAAACCCCAAATCCCAAGCTGAACTATATATATATATATATATATATATATATATATATATATATATATATATATATATATATATATATATATATAACAAATATAATTAATCTAGATTCAAATGTAAACGAGAATGAAATAAATGGGAATTCGAATAAATTAAATTTCAATCCAACTAACGTCTACTAGTCATATATTAATAGATGGAAATAAAACTATCTTATTACACTAGATGAATTAATACAACTTTTCTATTAAATTAATAACTTGAACTCAAACTAGTCTAATGTACAGGAAGAAGTAATGTAAGATGCCTGCATGCTTGAAGAACTCCATCTTTGAACTTGAAATTGGTAATTAAATGGGGTTAGCACACCACCTCTATAAGATCACGTCTCTTCAATCCTTGAAATTTCGAGCTAAGTATATAAATACTATGAATGCAAAATAAACTTAGAACCAAGGCATCATCATGTGCGTAGTTCTAAACATTAAAAAGTAAATCATGTATTGGGACTTTTAGGGAATTTAGGGTAGAGCATTGATCATGTTCGTTTCAGATCTTTTAGAGCTGAGCACCCATGCATATATTTTAAGAGTCCATGACAAATACCATGCCATTTTTGTCCAAGGATATAATGCAACTCGTGCATTTTCCCAGTGTCATAAATACATTAATAATAATTCACACAATCTCCCTTTCTTTCTAATATAACGTAAACACATATTCAATTCATCATGACGTCCAACTTTACTTGAAATAAAATAATAATGATACGAAATATACTTAATATTAACAATAAAATAATGCATGTAGTGCTCAACATTTTTTTTTTTTTTTTTTTTTTTTTTTTTTTTTTTTTTTAAATCTTGGATTTTATGAAATCCAAGGCAAAGTAACATGTTTATTTCGGATCTACCAGAACAAGGAACCCGCGCATATATATATATATATATATATATATATATATATATATATATATATATATATATATATATATATATATATATATATATTTAGTAAGTCCTGAATAAAGCGCCATGTTCATTTTTTGTACCCCTAGGGCAGTACAACCCGTGCTATTTATTGTGTAATGAATGCATCAAATAAAAACAAACTTTCTTCCTTCTCAATATCGTGTAATCCCATGACTGATTCATCATCGTATCAATTCAACATCATATTCGCACATAAACTAAAAATAAATCATAACATCTGGAATTTAAAGATGTACACAAGGTTCATATAAGATATCCATTACCAATGCATAACTCGTAAACAATTCACATCAACATTGCATAATTTAAAATAAATTCAACTTAACAATGTAAGCAAAAAATAACAACAATATGGAGGATCAACCACTTGATTAGGTGTATAAGGGTCTGAATTACTGTTGGAAATCTCACACACTCAAGCGGGTTCGGTTCCCTCTTAAACTCACTTGGACTTAGTTCGACTCGATGCGACTTAGTAGGGTTTTGATACAAATTGGTGGAGTTTCTGATAAGTGGCTCATACGAGGTCTAGACTAAGCATTGGAATTGGCTTAGACAGTTAAGCAGCGGGTCAACTATGTTCAAGCTTTTTCTTATCTTCTTTCCTTTTTGTTTCTGTTGGAAACGAACGCCACAAATCTTCAATGCACAGGGGCCACCGGCCGGCCGGTCACAATGAAGTTGGGCAGCAAAGCTGCTGGAGCAAAAAGAGGCCATCCAGCCGGCTGGATGACCGGTCGGCAGTGTCCTATTGCAACACGGTTTCTTACGTGGTGTTGTGCAAGACGGTTTCTAAATCCGTTTTTTCTACCTATTTAAGGGGTAATACGGGATTAGAGGGATCTAAGGTTGCAAAGGGGATTGAGAAAGCTTCTAGGTGAGAGAAAGAGCTTGAAGAAGAGAGTTTTCTTCTTGGGGTAGCTTGGATTTCTCTTGTGGGCTTGGGTTTTGGGGTCTTGGGTTCCATATCTTGTAACTTTTGATATTATAGTGGATTGGTGTCGCTTTGTGCTTGGGTTTTTTACCCGTGAGGGGTTTTTCCACGTTAAATGTGGATTGCCTATGTGTGGGTGATTGCATGCATTGTATTTGCATTGTGTTGCTTGTTTGATTCAATTCGCTGCTTGTGTTCAGCTTTGCTTCAGCTGCCGGCCCTCCTATCCCACCAGTTTCTTCCTCCCTTTCTTCTCCTTTTATTCTGATTCTCCTCCCTCCAACACATACAACAGTCAGACACTGGACTTAAGCAATTGAAAATGACTCAGTGAGTTGAACCTGACTCTTCTCTCCTACTTTCTCTCGTTCCTTTCTTCTTCTTTTTCTTCTTCTTTTTCTTTTTTATTCTGCTTTTGTCTTCTCTTTTCTCTATCATCTTCCCAAAGACATCCAGCAATGGCTGCACCTAATTGAACTCAAACAAGGCCCAACTTGATGGTCGACTCAAGGGTTGACCCGATTCTCTCTTGCTGTCAAATTTCTCTCTCACTCTCGAATTCCTCTCTTACTATTGTATATATGGTTTTTTTATATAACCCTCTTCTGGTTCTGGAATCTGGAATCCAGGTTATAGAAGGATTTGTGAGTGGAAGTTAAGGTTTACACATTAGTTTTGTGACCATTTAAGTTGGGATTTCTACACCTAATCATGTCCTTATGCATGGTGAACTTAATTACTTCTCACCGTGTGATGGGCTAAAGCCGTTGGACTTGAGAATTGATCATACCTTAAAGCCCATATGGCCCACATTAAGAATTCTGTCCATATTCTGAAAACACCAAAACTCAGCTGGACTCAAGACCCAATTGGATCGAGTCAATTTGAAAATTCAGACAACTTCCTCAAAAACCAGTAAGTATTAATATACAAATTATGCGAGTTGTGCTGAGTTGAGTCGAGTTCTATTTTATTTTTCAAGTCAAGCAATTCAAGTTTTCTTCCGTCTTGGTGAAATCTGGTCAAATTGAGTAAACTCGGGCGACTTTATTTGAGTCGACTCAATTGAGCCAAGTCAAGTGGGGTTTTCAAGCTATGGTTTCTCCATGCAATGGAAAATAAACTTCAAATTCTAAGAGCAGATTATTAAGTTATTGTAGAAAATTAATCCATACAAATAATCATTCATCTCTACCATCCAAAAATGAAAAACAAGGATAAAAATAAAAGAAAATAAGAGCGCGCACACCCAAAAAAAAATCACCTACAAATTCCATGTCCCCATCATGGTCATCCCCGATGCCATCACACCTTCTATTTGTGTTCTGGTCTATGACTGGATTCTAAATCAACATGTACAAAGGCTCGAAAGACTTCAGGAAGTTGCTCGAACTTCTCTTGGAGGGTCTCTCCAATGTTATGCATCTCGCTCAGGAGCATGTCCCCAGGTAAGACTATGTCCACCTCTACAAAGTACTGTGAACCGAAAGCATACGCTCTAATGGTGTCCATGTGCTTTATCTGTACATGGTGTTTTCCAAATGAGGTATGTCATCTTGATCTGTTCACTGTGGTTCCAAACGCTAAAATGATCTGGGGGTGGTGGCCCACTTTTTTTTTTTGGATCTGCCTCATTATAATGTGATATGCATGAGATCAGAGCATTCCATCAAATGATCTACACCATGTATAGGCCTTCTTTGATAAAATTCAATCCATTTCACCTATCAAGTTAGCCACAACAAATGGAAACTAATTAATGGCTGGATTTTTTTTTTATAACAAATTTACTTTATATTTTATGCCCATCACAAATTTACTTTATATTTTATGCCCATCGGAAAAGCCTCGTGATAAGTCAGGGAGTCCATGGATAAGTACAGTCTGCAATTGCGCTAGAGAATAAATAATTGGACCCAATTTCTGCTACAAAAAGCTATGTGGGGCTCACCAGGATATTTACTCCATCCACTATTGGTGCTAGCAAATGTTAGGACTGAGATATCAGCAGAGACTCTTGGTCAACCAAAACAGTCCTCGGGGAACATCACAACATGCTTCGGTCGACCCATGAATTTTTCAGTCAACCGAACTATACCTGCAACAGTCTGAAGGCAGAATCCAAGGCATCTTGTACAACACTAAATTCCAGATTTGAGTTTTTTTTCTAGAGTTGCAAGTTCCATAATGATAGCTTGTTGACAATAGAAGCTTCTTCGTATGTTCAAGGTTCATCATAATTGATAAGAATATACAACTATTGAGTCTTACATGCTAGGGAAAAGCATTAGAGGTCATTAAGGAAATCATAGCAAGTAATAGGTATATGCTTCTGAAGAGGATACCTTCTAGATATAGCAGAAGAATCACCTTTCACAGCAATGGGAAAGAGACAAGTCTTTAAGGATTGACAATTTATTTTATTTTATTTATTATTGGCAGTGATAAACCTTGAGAGAAGGACCTAAGGAGAAACATAAAGTAGAAGAAGAGGAATTATTATAAGGGAAAAAAAGTCGGGAAGGAAAATGGAATATGCTCAAGAGCTCTGACGTATCTAGAAATGAGAAGACGAAATACTTTTCTCATAACATCTAAAACCTTTATGTTCAATTCCATATCCCAAAATTACATAGATGGCTGAGCGAGGGGACAATTTGGTTCTTTTGTGTTTAGGGAGAACAATAAATCATGTACAATATCTCTAAAAATAAAAAATAAAAAATCATGTACAACCAAAGATCCGAAGATGACTATAATTTGGTTATTTTTTAAATAACCAAATTCAAACAGGTTGTAGCTGGAGAAAACAAATGATGAGTTTGATTGATTAAGTAAACAATAGTTAAACCAGCTTCTCCTCAAAAAGAAATAGGAACAAGAAGAACTAAAAAGAGAATGTGCCATTTCTAAAATATGACAATGTTTTCTTTCAGCAATACCATTCTGTGTTGAGAGGTAAAAGGGCATGATAATTGAAGTTCCATTTTCAGATAAAAATGCACAAAATTATAATGAAATACATTCACCCCCTTAATCAGATCAGAATATTTTGAAGTTAGCAGAAAACTATGCTTTAATCATGGAAATAAAAGAAGGATGGATATAAAAAAAATGTTTTAATCATGGAAATAAAACAAATTCAAATATTTTCTTCATTAAGTATATCTATGTGTAACATGACTAATCATCACTTGAGGATCCATAGCTCATATGGTAGACTGAGTGAAGATAACCTCGTTTCAACACTTGAGGTCTTGGTATCGATTCCCAAGTGGGGGTGGCTAACATTGTGGTGTGGCTAACATTGTTGGTGGGTCTACTAACAGTGGGGTGTATGTACTAACCCTTCAAAAAAAAAAAAGGACTAATCATCAATAAATAAAACCTAATGAACTGCCCCTCCTTTCGTAGGTTGGGGTGCCAGTTCCCAAACATCTAAATGAATCATATGAGAAGACTCTAAAAAAATAGAATCGCTTTTATCAAAAGAAAAAAGCTGATTTTTAGACAATTTTTTGTATTATTATTTTTACCCGCACGCACCACAATGGGTACTTGAACCCATGACCTCAATGTTGAAACTCTTGTGAGTCTACCACTGAGCCATGAGTAGGGACCCAGACAACTGACTGCAATATCCTCATCTGGTGTACTCGAACCCATGACCTCACTGTTGAAACTCTTGTGAGTCTACCATTCTGTGCTGCAGTAATAGAATATTAGTAACATGGAGAGGACAACTATCAGCTGTTTGAATGGAAATAGGAAAAGGAGCTTGAGCTTCAATGAAAAGAGACAATAGAAGTCTGTGGCATGATGCTCTAGAATCGAAAAAACCAAGAAATAGGTATTTTACCTTAATGAAAAGATTGAGATGTAGGAACCATCACAAACATGTCTGAATCTGCAGGTGGACTAGACACAGATCCTGAATTTGTTAGATACTTCTGCTGCATATCAACAAAGCTTTGAATTTGATTGTGAGCTCAAATGGAAGAGAAGAGTTCTGGTTCTATGGACATATCAGCTGTGACCCTCCTATACTGAGGGCGATGCTGAGAAGTCCTATTATGCGGATCATACTGGGGAGGCAACGCAAGAGGTCGAAAGAATCGAGTGGGTGGATCCTGAGGGTGATACGGACAGTTACACTTCCAATATCCATATTAGTTACAATAGTTCCAAATATCACGTCCATGACTACCAGTTGACATATTATAGTAAGAATCAGCCTGATTAAAATCTTGGATGGGCCACAAGGCATGGATTTAGAGGTTCTAGTCATGATTTTAAATTGGTCCCCTGCCAACAACAGGGTTTGAGGGTTCATGTCCCTTAAAGCAGCATTCCCTACATTTGCATTTTCCACTAGTAGCAAGACTTGAGACCAATCTCATCAATTTGTTTCTAGTAAGCAAAGAAGGATGTTATGATGTGATCATTTGTGGACTCAACCATACACATGTGAAAATGTCTTATGGTGATCCGTACGGTTGATCTAGTAGGCCAACATCTCAATTGGCCACCTTCTGTTTGTTCGATCTAGTGATGATAGTGGCTACCACCTTCCATTTGTTTGAATCATAGGTCCCATTGTGGATTAGCAGCCCAGACTTGGTACTGATCAAATGATCTTATGTGTATGATTTTTGTCAGTTAATTTGGGCCACTTATCATTTTTGTTTGCACTGTCCATTCATAGCAATACAATGAGGAGTGAGGGGGCATTGTGTCAGCTTGATTTTAAGGCTATGCTCCATCCACAACTAAGGCTAGCAATTGGCCAGTCCCTGCCAGGTTCTAGAAATTTTTGAATAGGGTGTGCCTGCCAATTCAAAATCTAGCTCTAAAACAACCCCAGGCCCACCTGTTGCCAGACCTATCCAAGTCCTACATTTTGGTCAATCTGGATTGACACGAATGTATGCCTGATGGAAGGACCAGAGTTTTTTTTTTTACATTGACCAAGCGGACATCAAATGAATGTCTGGGATATTGCAATGTTGACACATGTGATGCATTTGTATTTGGCTGTTGAAGACATCCATCTGGAATTAGCATTCCCTAGTCCTTACCCATGCCGTACAATTGAGATTCAACCGTTAACTTTGTCAATCCCTATACAGGTGGCACATCAGAATTGTAATTAATCTTGCATGCCCAACCATGGATGGACCAGATCCATGAAACAGTCTGATTGCAAAATGCTACTGCTATATTGCTGCATCTTATCTTTTCCAAAGTTTATTAAGGGAAACCTCTTGTTTCCTAAGTTTCTTGAAGGGCAATTTCTCCCAAACAAAGTCCTTTTCTATCCTGGAATTACATCTTCCAGGCACATAATGTAGCATATACCATCAAAATTGCCAGATTTATCATCATAACTTAAAAAACGCAGTTGTCCCAACAGAGGGCCCCACATGAAACATTGCTGGACCAATCACAAAAATTCCATTTCCTTTTATTGAGCAGCATGTATATGTAGTACCTGAAAAGAAGTGTTATTATACAATGTAAGAGTTTCTTCAATTAATTTGCAGTGGGTTCTGTAGATGAGTGATCCTAACTGTTGATAGGATTGGCCCATTTGGATGGCCGATGCAATTTGTCAATCCTTCAAGTAGTCTTCAAGAAACCACTTCTTTTTATAGGGTAGTTACTCTCTAGTCTACAAATACAAATAATAGTGTGAAATCAAATTGAGACACCTCGCTGAAGTGTTCTTCTCCATTTTTTATTTTTTACTTTTATTTTTTGTCTTTTGATGTTTAGCATGAAATTATCAAGTGACATGTATTCCTTGAATTCATCTTCTTTATATTTTCTTTTGTTGTTCTTCTTATTTCTTCTTGTGGTGGTTCTTGGGCCAGTGCCACTTTCTTATACTATTTGAGAAGCAGATTTCTCTGGGTACTGCAGAGATGTGAAATTCCTATTCAGGAAAGACGTCAACAAAGAAGAAATATTTTAATCAACAAAGAAAATGTGCCGACAGTCTACATTCAGTGGAGAAAAGGGTAAAGAAAGAATGGCTAGGACATTCGTGGTCGGACTAGTGGAGCATTTGCCATCAAAAGTTCTTGTTTCGGCTTTCAACAAGAATATACATGCAGACATGCATATATATAGGAAAATAAATCAAAAGTTATTTAAATTTTTTTAATTTGTAAATTGAAATGTAGTACATATCGTAACGAATAATAGCACATTGTAGCATTTCGAAAGATAGGTAGAAAAGCTACAGATCCTCATGCTACAATTTGAAAATATGTCATCAAAACATCTCACTGCCATTTATGACAAAAGTGACAAAAGACGCCTTTAAAGGGAAATATACTCCTGTGCCACCACTCTCCACATTCATCTTGTCATCCGCATGTGCCAGTCATCGCAGTCTCTCCTATGACACACACACACACACACACACACACACACACACACACACACTCCCTGCTTAAAACTATAAAATCAGTCGAGGCATCTACTTTAAGAGTAATATTGAGGAAGTATAAGTTCCTATCCATTTGGTTGAAGTGTTCTTGTGTGAGCATTGCATGCAATCGGGGCTGTAGTTGGGAGAACCAAACTGATATTTAATAGGTTCTACTACAGATGGAAGGTGCTCGAAACATCTTTCTGATTAAAGCTCCTAATCTATTGATCAATGTCCTACAAAAGACGGTTAGGAAAGAAATACATAAACTGTCTGCAAAAATAATGGAGTAAATATTAGATGGCAGGGAACTCCCATTTAGATTTATTTGAAATTTACTAAGACCGAACCAAAGTTTAAGCTTGAGATATGAAATTGATATTTTTATCTAGCACTTCAAAGGATGGACAAACTTCAAACAAATTCAAATGCATTGGCTCGTAGACATTCATTTGTTTGTGAAACAGCTTCACTTTTAGGCCAGAAGTTTTAAACAAGCATGGCCCACTTAATGGAAAGCTCTGTTCTTGCATGTTATGCTATATGAGCACATGTGGTTGCATGTTGTTGCACAAGGCTCCACCCACATGAGGGCTTAGCAAACCTCAACCAGAAGGTATGCCTAGGTCCAAGAATAAGGTTGGGCGCAAATCAGATGAGCCAAACGTATGCTAAAGAAATGGACGGTCAACATTTAATCTATATGTATGGCCTATCAGATGATTAGAATCAGACTGACCTCAATTTTGTACAGGGGAATCTAGATTGTGGCCCACACCTAATAAGTAGCTTTGATCATGCTCCCATGTAAACTCCCTGGTGAATCATTGTGGGCCTCCTTCCAAGACTACACTCTAAATAACTGCTTCCACTTTGAATAGAAATATTACATCCAAACATAGACATAGTCATACAGCTCAAGCATTACAGAAACAGATTATTACATCAAAGTATTGAAGAATAGTAGCTAAAAAAGAAGAAGAAGAAAAAAAAAAGCTACACACGTTGTCATGCTACAGTTTGAAAACATCATCCAAATATCTCACACATTCATACATGAGGAAGTTACAATACTGCCACCGAAAGGAAAATTTCAATATATTCGCGACCCTGTCTTGAAGATATGTATGTGCAAAATTTAGGCTAATCCACTCACAAGGTGGCCTCGCACAGAAAGGATCGACATTTTAAATAAATTTGCTAGCTGTGACAGTTGAACATACATGCCTAGCCTGCTTTGTTTGTTAACCAGCCTGATTTTTTTCATAAGGTTATCTTCATGATGTGGGCCACATTATACACTGCTCAGATGTTTGATACATTTGCCATTGTGATGTCTATTGCAAAAACCATCCCCTAGTGTTGAGCCTATGATAAAAGAAACAGATACAGAGGAACATGATGACATGATTCATGCAAAGAGACAATCTGCAGCACATATGCCAACATGAACGGGTCTGAAATGTTCATAAGGTGGGACTGCTATAAACATGCCATATCCCATATAATGATCATCCATCCATCAGGTGATGGTGGGCCACATGTACACATTAAATTTTGACAATTATTTGCTTCAACAATCCATTTCTCTTATACAGGTATGGGCCACCTAATGAGTTGAGTCATCTGATTTTTGGGCTAGGTCATGTTCATGGTGGCTCTCACCTGATGAGTGTTCTAGATTTCACTCACATGTGCCATAATGGCATGTTTGATGCACAACAGCCTGTTGATGAAAAAATAGCTTCAAAACAATTTAAAGAGGAGCATACCCTTCGTCGTGACCATGGTAGTTGTTGTGGCCATGATAGAGGACGACAATACCCTAGTCGATGTCAGAGAAGCTAATAGTCAGCTAGGTGGTGAATGACCAGGTAAAAAAAATTAAAAAAATGCAAGTCCTATTGTTGAGACCACCCTTCTTCATGGCCAGAAGATGGTTTTTACTACTGTTGCAGCCAAATCATGAAAAAAAAAAAAAAAAAAATCATACATCTAATGCAAATTACATATTTATTAGAATTGCACTTGAATTGGCAAAGCTAACATTCTTTCTTCCCCCTTAATCGAGGAAACAAGGTCATGGGAAAAAAAAAAGGTGCCCAGTAGAAGAAATCCATTTGTGAATGCATCCTCATGCCATTCTAGACTATAAAGTTCTGTGCTAGTAGATTCCTTGAGATGATTTGCTTGGCCTATGCTTGGATGAAGCCCATGTGGCTACATATTTCGATGACCCAAGACGTTGAAATTGACAAGATGATCTTGAGCATCTGATCGATGGCCTTCAAATCAGATGGCTGACAATAAACATGGTTAATGTGATGATCAAACAACTAAATATTGTCCAACCAATGTGAATTTATATGATGCCTCACAGAAGAAAGCCAACAGCCAACTAGGTAGATGATACAATGGTTCCGTCCAACCATACAATGCCCCAATTATGGAGCATCAAATTGGAGGACCACTAGCATCATTGATCGTCAAAACCATTCTTGGTTAAGTCATTTCATTAAAGAATAATTGGCATGGAGATTTCCATTTAAAATAATAAGAAACCACTTGAGCAAAATTATAGAATGCTTTTTCTGACTATGTATGTATGCTGATGATAAAAGGAATAGAGAAGTTAGCAGCAGTTGTGATATCAAGATTGTAAAATATTGTGAAAGAGACTAAATACCCTTGATGAATATCTAACTAGAATTAAAATTCATATGCTTATATTAACTTCAAATAACAAGGAAATAAAAATGATGAGGGGAAAGAAGTCTGTATTATATTATGTAAGAAGGGGACTGAATAAAAAAACATCAAACTTGCAAAAAAATCTGAATATTAACATGTATGCATTGAATAAAAAAAGCATCAAACTTGCAAAAAATCTGAATATTAACATGTACAATCGCATCCACATGTATAAGTAAAAACATCAGATTTTTTCTTCTCACACGCAGGCTTAGACAACACATTCCACGCTTCCGTGACAAGCATGAAGGCCACAGCAACCGCTGCTGACCCATTCTTTTCAGGGTGCACCGAATGAACTTTTCTCTTATACTGATTCTTGATTGTTTTCAAATCTGCCGAAGAATCTACGCTGAGAACCGCATACCAATCAATTCTGCCGTTGATTTTCTTGGTGAAGACCGCAGTCATGTAAATTTTGTAGGCAGCGATGATCTGATCAATGCCGTCGAGGTCTGGATAGAGATCTTTAGCAAGGCGAGCACACTCCATTGCACCTAAGAAGTCAAAGTACTTGAATTTCTTCTCAGAAATCTTCTTAGCCCAAAGCGCAGATTGATATTTCTTGTCATATTTCTTGTCATTATCTCGTCCTTCTTGGAATTGCACCCTCCTCTCGTCTTCCATGTCATTACCCCTTCCTCTCTTCTGGCCTGCCATTTTCGACAGGGCATTCCATGCCTCCGAGACAAGCTTGAAGGCCCCATCTGCTGCAGCAGACCTGTTCTTATCTGGATGGACCAATAGAGATTTCCTTTTGTACTGCATCTTGATCGTCTCGTATTGGGCTGAATGATCTAAACTTAGAACTGCATGCCAATCAGTCCGTCCATTGATTTTTTTGGTGGCTGCGGCAGCATGAACTTCGTAAGCTGCTAGGAAGTTATCAATGCCATCGAGGACTGGAAAGAGAGCTTTAGCAACGTGGGCAAACTCAATCGCACCGTTCAAATCATGGGACTTGAACTTCTTCTCAGCAATTTTCATGGCCCGATTGGCAGAACATCTCGTACATAACAAACATATCTCTTCTTCCATTGAGAGAGGAAAACTTGGAAGAAAGAGAAGCGTGAGAAAACTACAAAAAGAGAATGTGATGAGAATCTGATCGAAAGTGAGGCTTTCTTTTTATAATAGGAAGATCAGATGGACGTAGATTGCGTGCGGAAGCCTTTCGTTAGTGGGCCCACCTTGTTGTTTGATAGAAATCCATCCCGTCCATCCGTTTTGATCAGATCATGTTAGGACATGGTCCAAGAAATGAGGTAGATACAAAACTCAAGTGGACCACTCTACAGGAGAATGTGGGTAGGAAATTCCTACCGTTGAAACCTCCCTGGGTCCACTGTGATGTTTATATGCCATTCATACCATTAATAACGTCATTCCTACTGGGATGAACTATAAACACAACAATATTAGGATGATCCAAAACTAACATGGCCCAATGAATGTTTCAACGGTGGACGTTCAATCCACACTGGTTCTTGTCTTGCAGTTCACTTGACTTTTGTATCTGCCTCATTTCTAGGCCCATGCCCTAACATGATCTGAAAAAACGGATGGACGGTGTGGATTTCTGACTAACATCTAAGTGGGTCCCACTTAGCTTCAGATAGCAGGACTAGGTGGGAAAGGATTTCGGAGGTTATCCGAGTCCTATTGGGTTTCAAGCAGTACGGGAAAACGGTCGCGGATTTCCCCCCGAAAGCCTTTCGCACGGAGTTCCTGTGATGGGAAATTAGGTGGGGCCCAGATTGATGTCTGTGAGAAATCCACCCCGTCCATCCAGTTTGCAAGATCATTTTAGGACATGCGACCAAAATCGAGGTGGATCCAAAAATTCAAGTGGCCCACAAAAAGAGGAAAAATGTGGGGAAAGATCAGCTTGGTCCAAGGCTTCCTGTGGCCCCCCGAGACCAGGCCAAGCTGCTAGACGGAGTGGATTCTTTTGTGGTGGACACCACCTGCATATTTTCAGAAAAATAAAACAAAGAGGCGCAGTGCTGAATATGGCTGCAAACCCGCCTGCGGGGTGCAGCCCACTGGTGGCCCACCATGATGTATGTGATCCATCCACACCGTCCTTTTACGCCAGGGCCCCCAAAATGAGACAGATCCAACTCTCAGATAGGACACACCATATATAGGAAACAGTACGGGTAGTAACGTCCACCCTTGAAACCTCCTTGGGCCCACTGTAATGTTTATTTTCAGCCCAACCAGGGGTTGTGGGGCCCACTGTAGAGTCCCACCATGAATCACGATGCACATGTTTTGCTCCAAGTGGCCCACTAATCTGATTGCCGGAAAGGCCCACGAACCAAATACAAGGCAGATCCTGATTTCAGGTGAACTACATGTGTGGGCTGGGCCCACTTAGTTTTCTGTTCACCACCCATCTGGGGTCAGTGGGACCCACCATGGACTACCGTCATGATGTACATGGCTTATCCAAGTGGCCCATCCAATCTGGCCACCGAAGTGTTATATTGTTCTGCTAGATCCTTTTAGTGCACGGGCACGATTATGGGGCCGAATTTGGGTCCCAAGTGAGCCATGCCACATGGGCGGTTAACCCCACTTGTAGGGCCTTCACTTAGGGCTCAATAGGATTCCTTGTTTAAACCCACACCTGGGCCATGTTTAGTTTTGATGTGGGCCGCTATCTCAGGCCTTGCCCTGGGCAGTCTTTAGGGTCCACCTTAATGCGCCCTTGTGGGGCCTGCCATGATCTCCTGTAGACCCCACCTATAGCTCCATGCTTATGCACCGCTGGGAGTATTATTAGGTTTGTTTTAGTGCACGCTTATTGATCGGGTCCGTTAGCTTGTAAGCCAACTTAAGTGTAGTCTTCTGGAGCTCCGTTAGACTTAGATTCCAAGTGGACCTCGCCTCTTGTGCATGGTGTAATTTGACCATGTTTAGCATAACATATTTAGCAAAATGTGATGACTTGATAGTCTAGTTCAATGTGACACTTAACATAAAACACTTTTAAGTTAAATGCAGTACTTCTTTTGTGCCAGATATAGCACTACTCTTACGTTTGATTTAGTACTATTTGTATACTTGATGCGGTGTTACACACCTTGTGCATAGTGGTTATAGGATAGGATTGTACGTTATCATATCTTATCCATATCATGGGTGGATGATTTGGGTGATGACTTGTTTATGATTGAGTACACTGGATTTGGGACGTTGTTCAACTAGTGGCGCCCTTGCTAACTAGCGGACCACCGTTTTATACTCATGTCATGATTTGGCTTGCCTATGTGCGACAAGGTTGCATTGATGACCTTATGGCTTAAGGCATTTCAAGGGACTCCGATGAGTTAAGCCCGCCCTACTTGTATGCATGACTTGCATGACATGATTGCATGATTCAGGTGATGGACTCATGCATTCATGCATTTGTATGATGCATTTGCATCTACACCCTAGCGACATCAGGGTTGCAGCCACCGCTAGTTTTTTTTGTAGCTTATGTATATGAGTATGGACATCGAAAATTTAGTAATGTTTACTGGATGCTATGGACGTCCTTGAGTGAAAGTTCTGAAACCCCTATGGGTCGCAGGATGCTCCAATGTTTAAATTAAGTGGATTCATGAGCACCCGTGTGCTGATTACTAATAGGCCGTATATCTCACTTTGTCGTGATCGGTTAGAAAAGGGTACGGTCTCACTTGCTCGAAGTGTGTGGTAGCGATTGAGACTAAGTATGACTTGCTTGGAAATGGGTCCGTTACTAGTGAGCCGAGTAGGCATTGGCATACCACTGACGAGGCGAGTAGTGAGATCTCTTATGCTTGCATGTGCACGTGCTGTGATATTCAATGCTTGTATACTAGACATCGGTGATTCCAATTGAGAACCGTACTGAGATGTGGATTAGACATTAAGATTGGTAAGATTGCATCACATGATTGCATAGAACATTCAGTGGCATGATTGGCCAACCATCTTTGCTACTTACTCTGATATTGATATTGATATTGATATTGTCACGCCCCAAATTCGGTTTCTAGCGTCCATTCGCTGTAATCTGAATCCAAAGGTGATAGCTCCATAATACCTCAATCTCGGGTCCTAGCTCCACATGCCGGGTTCCGATCCTGGGATATCACAAGGAGGATTTTAGGGTCTGATTTTTTTTTTTTTAAACATGAGCATCACCATATGAGTACCATCAAAGACAAATACAAATTTTTCACTAAATCATTTCTTTTACATACAGTACTGAAGGTAAATACACAATGTGTAAATATAAAAGCTACGCATAATCCAACACCTTCTGCTACTACACTTACAACTTTGGCTCAACATTGCTGATACACCCTGGTATGACCTGCAGCGTAACAAACACGCATAAGCTTTTTACGAAGCTTCGTGCATGCGTGTGTGCGTGCACAATGTGTATGACAAACATGATAAATATCAGAGTAAGCAGTGAAGCATGATGAGAAATCTAAACCAGAACTTGGCTTAATCAGGCCGTATGATCATGTAATATGAATAACCAGCCTACCACGGCTATGCAGGCATGCAATATAGATAACCAGCCTACCACGGCTATGCAAGTATGCAATACAAGTAACCAACCTACCAAGGCTATGTACTCATACTATACAATGGCCCACCGGGCTTAATGTCACATACAATGATCCAATGCATGTATGCAAATTACCACATCTCAGTACAATGGTCCAGATATGAACAGTCATATCGTGATCGAATAAGCGATGTGGGATTCAGAACTGGTAGCTCGCCCAGGCTTACAGTCCCGCCTACGTCACACTCACCCATATCAGGACCGTCCAATACCATATAGAACATCAGTCATATCGCTGATACCAATACCATCTCTGAAATGGAACATCACCAGGATCTTAATTATAGACCTCACTACTCACTAGTAGAATGCCAAAGCTTATCTGGTGTAGTAGCAGACCTACTCACAGCCAGTGTTCGCATTGTCGGTATCGCTACAAGTTTCGCTGGCCAGAGATAAAGATATAATATCGTTATCGTCGATAATATCGTCGATAACCGGAAATGTGAGGAAAAAGGGGGAAACATGATGAAAATTGTGGAATTTTTCAGTGAAACTTCAGGAAATGCCTAAATACACATATTTGCATATTCAGGAATAAAAAAACTGCAAAAAGAATGCATTAAATAATAAGTTTTCATTCAATGGGGCCCAAAAAGGCATGCGTTCATAAGAAATTACTCCAATAGCAACGAAAATGAGTTTATATAATACAAATGCATCCACCATATAATAATTAAGACATTAAATTAAATGAATTCGAAAATAATACTTTTCTGCCATATTTCATCCCCACATGGAGTGACGAGGTGGCTCATAGTCATCATCCGGATCCCGTTCCCGTTGGTTGTAGTGTTGTTCACCAATATATTGACAGTACTGTTCCCATGTCATCCTCTGCTCAAACCAATGGAGGTACTCTCTTATGTATCTTTGATAGTCGTCCTCCCCAAACTGTACGAGATAGCCCAAACGTGGGTACTGCGTGACATACATCGACGGCATTGTTTGAGTAGGGTCCTGAGGGAATATATCAAGTCCAACCCCGACTCCCTGATAGTATTGCTGCCAGTCATACGGGTACCCTGAATATCCTCCTGTCAAATGACCATAATTCGAAGAGCTATCTGATGGCTGCTCGTATCCACGAGTAGACGAATGCGACTGAATGTCAGAGCTGCCATGCCCATACTCGTGATATCCCCCATGCATATAAGGTGGGACGGAAGTGGAGCTCCCCCGCTCTGAACTGATGTCCATAGATGACAAGCTACGTGCGAGAGCATCCGCCGCGGCACGTCCGGCTTTTTTCTTTGAACGACGCTCAAACATATGTGTGGGCTCTGATGCTCTCATACGCGAGGGTGGACGAGATCCATGGTCCTCGTCTTGAGTTGCATGGTCAAAGTACTGCTCCTCAGTGAACTAACCAATGGATCGCTGGCTCTGACCTGTCATGTACCCCCCACCACTGCCACCTCCACCCCCACTAGTACCACCTACATCAGTGTCGGTGCCTCTATCACCTCCCTCACCACTGTCGTCGTCATCGTCGTCGTCGTCCCCACGACCAGTGTCAAGTGGGGGTTGAGTCTCATCATCATCACTCACTACGACTTGATGATAACGAGGCGGCCGTGAAGATGCCTCCTCGCCATCATCATGACGTGTCGAACTCCTCATCAAAGGATCAAAGGAGTCTGTATCTACCCTCTGTTGGCTTACTACCTCATCGACATCGATACCAAGAGACGCTGCTCCCTCGGCTACTTGCGGTGCAGGGCCTCCATCTGCATCGTCTAAATCAGCTGACTTGACCCACTCATAAAGTGGGTCCTCAGCATCATCACCTATTTGTGCCATGGTACCTATCGACAACAGGTCCAGCGGGTCCAGATTTTCCACCATGTCTTGGTCTACCCGTAACTGCCTCTCCCTTAACTTCATATTGTAATGGCAGTAAACGAGCTTCTGTAACTTTTCGTATGCTAACTTGTTCCTCTTGCTCGTGTGTATGAGTGACCACGTACTCCAATTCCTCTCACACGGGGAGGAGGATACAGTCTGTGCGAGAATACGGACTGCAAGTACTTGTAGTGCAGGTGTGTCGACTCCGTACATCGCCCACCACTCACCTATATATCCATGAGCATCTTGTGTTAGTTTGAAATACGGACTTATAATGCAGTTACCTAATAATATACCATATTACCCAATAAAACATTATACTCACACGGCATCATCGTTTCTCTAGATGCTTTGGCTAGTGCTGATGAGAACGTACCCCTAGCATCTTTAAACCGCAACAACTGTAACATATGGATTCACATGTCACCATTTTAAGTATCCATATATCTAAAGACTATGAGGAAGAAAATATATTTTATCGATTACCATCAGCGAGATCTACTCAAATTGCATTACCTGGTTACCAAATTCTGATCGTGCTGGCGATTCAGGGAACAACCGTTCGAACACCTCGTGGACGACCATCGTCAAATCACTATTTTCATGAAGTCGGCGTTTGTAATGGAATCTAGGATTCAGATAGTATGCTGAAACTCAAATATTATTTACTTAGTTGCATTAACTTGTAAACATAAGTGATGCTTAAAGTGCAAGTGCAAGTGGTAAAAAATACAGGTGAACGTAACAAACTTACCAGCCTTGTGGAGTTCATGATCAAGGGTCCTGGTCCATCGTTCATCGATGATATCGATCACCCACTTATGTGCATTGGGGAGAGCAGTCCGTATCCCTTCTTTCATAATTCTCATAAGCTCGTACATTGACCCCATTGAAGGACACATCTCACTATCTACGGCGCGTAGGACACTGTAGATCGGTTTTAGAAGGGAAACAACATCATGAACTCTATCCCAGAAGAAATCAGAAAGCACTATTTTCGATGTATTCTTTGCACCATCGGTCTTCCTCTGATTCCACTCCAAGTACTTCTCAGATCTAAACAAATTCCTAAGACCCACACGGTGCCTATACAAGCTGTCGAGTGCAATAAAGTTCGTGGCGAACCGTGTTGCACCTGGTCTAACGATGTCCCCTCTACAACACTCACGCATTGCAGCCAACAACCAAGAGTGATTATATATGAAGTTCATCACTCTCCTCGCATCCTCGATGGTTTTCCTGATCGAGTCCCTTTGGCCTATCTTCTCGAGCATCAAATCAATGCAGTGTGCCGCGCAAGGGGTCCAATAGAGATGGTACCTTGTCATTAATTTCTTTCCTGCCTTAACAAATGCACTACCGTTGTCTGTCACAACTTGGATGACATTTTCAGGCCCAACAGTTATGATGACTTTTTTCAAGAGATCATATATGTAATCATGATCTTTTATTTTGGCAGATGCATCAATAGATTTGAGGAAAACGGACTGCCCTTTACTGTACACCATAAAATTGATAATGGACATTTTCGTGGGTCCTGTCCACCCATCGCACATGATCGTCACCCCATACTGCCTCCAGTTCGGAGTGAGTGCGCATACCCAAGCACGCATCTCCTCGTATTCCTGATCAAGGTAAACACCAAGAATCTCTTTTGGCGTCGGGGGCTTCACACCGGGCCCATGTCGCTGCACCTCCTCAATCATATTTGTGAAGTGAGGACTGGCAGCTGCATTGGCTGGTATGTGGCTCAAAATGAACCATCTAGATATGGCGCTACCCACTTTCTCTCTGATCCCCTTGTTCCATATATTTTTTAACCTCTTCTGATTAACACCCGCAATGGGTGCATCTGTAACGCGGGCGCTCTGTGTGCGCTGTAATCCATGCCCGCCAGAACCACCGCTACCCATACTGCCTCCCCCAAACCTTCTGCTGCTCCCACCGGCCTCATAACGGGAACCCCCAAATGACGGCCTAGTCTCGTTAAGCCTTCTCCTCTGCTCCCCCTCCCACCCTGATGCCCGAGACTCGTGGATCGCCTCTCTGAACTCCCTCTTCTCCCGCGTCGTAACACAGTCATCGGGATATGCAATCCCCTCGTCGTCGTCGTCGTCGTCCTCTTGCTCCTCAACAGTACGTAGGCCCTGTCCAGGACCCCGCAGCTGTTTCCTGAAATCCTTCTCCCAATCCTTCTGTTGCAGCTTGTGTGACTTCGCCTCAGCCAAAACTCTTCTCATCTCCTCTCTCACTGGCTTTGTTACACTTGGGCAGTCTTTCACGTTTCTGAACCCCCCTGCCAAATGCTCCTTCAGCCTAGACACCCCCCCACTCCGTATAACTTGGCCGCAGTATTTGCATATGGCCCCATATTTATTCCCCTCCAATGGTCGTCCATGTTTCCACCCAATATCCCTTGCTCCTCCTTTTCCGGATCCAGACGACATTTTGATCCCTAATAGCATACAAAAATGAAAAAATACTTGCACTAGCATTGGAATCAATGGCCATAGGGAAAACACGAGTATTGGCTTGATTCAAAACTAGTGGGGCCCACCAGATGTGGACCCCACTGACGTGTGGGTTGTTACACCGTCCAACCATTTTTTTTTCAGCTCCCGTGCTCAGTGCACGCCCAAAAATGAAAGTAGATTTAGATCTCAGGTGGCCCACGTCACAGAAAACATGTGATTGAACGCCTACCCTTCAAAACTCCTACGATCCGCTGTAATGTCCATTCCATCCAAACCGTTCAAATGTGAGGCCCACTGTGGACCCCACCGTGATGTGTGTACTCAATATCCAGCCGTCCATCCATCTGGACAGGCCCATTTGGAGCATGATTCCAAAACTGGATCAAATCCAATCTTAAGTGGACCGTACACCTGAAAACAGTGTTGATTGAACGCCCACTGTCGAAAACTTCCCAGGGCCCACTTCAGAAACAATGAGGATAACCTCCATTTGAAAACGTTTTGTGGGCCACTGGGTATCATGGTGGACCTGGGTATGTTTTAACGGTGAGAATCATTGTCCCCACTATCTTAATTGGTGTGGTCCACTTGAGTTTTGGATATGACACATTTTAGGTATCATGCACTAAAATGATCTCTCTAAATGGATGGACGGTTTGGATGTACTAAATACATCATTGTGGGGTCCACAGAGGCTTAAGCTTCTTTGAACCGTTCGTACAAACACGGTGCTCGAGGACTGCGCACTCACTCTGCGTCCGCCACGTTCTTACGGAAACGTAGGGGTGGGGTGAGCGGATTAGGTGCGACCCGGATTCACGCAAGCCGGTGCGGCCCTTACGTACGTTCACCGTGGGGCCCACATTGATGTATATATTATGTATCCACACCGTCCAACTGTTTATACATATAATTTTATGGCATTAAGCCAAATATCATGCAGATCCAAATCTCAAGTGGACCATACCACTAGAAACAGTGTGATTGAGTGCCCCACCATTAAAAAATCCAATGAGCCCATTGTAAGGTTTTGGTAATGTTTATTTTCAATCGAAGCTCTTAATAATGTCAATAAGGTCTTGATGAACGGAAAATATAAAGATCAGATTGATCCAAAACTTTTGTGGCCCACAAAACATTTTAAATGGTTATTCATCACTATTTCTAGTGGTATGGTCCACCTGAGAGTTGGATCTTCTAAGGGTTTTGGATTACATCCTAAAATGATATGAAAAAATAGATAGACGGCGTAGATATATAAAAACTACATCAATATGGGCCCCACACGGTTAGGGTAACACCCACTACGCTGTTCCAGGGGTCGTCCGCACGCTACTCGTGCGGAGTAAACTCTGTGGGGCCCACCGTGATTTACTTATTTTATCCACTCCGTCCATCCACCTTAACAGATAATTTTAGATATGGTGCAAAAAAAATTAAGCATATAAAAATATAAAGTGGACCACACCACTGGAAAAGTGTGAACTGAATGTCTACCATTGAAAAATTCGCGGGGGACACAGCAGTTTTGGATCAAGCTGATATTTGAGTTTTCCATTCATCCATGTCCATGTGATCTTTTGAACAGGTTGGATGACATATAAACATCACTGTGGGGCCTGGGAAGGTTTCAACGGTGGAAATCATTATTCCCATTGTTTCCTGTGGCATGGTCCACTTGAGATTTGAGATGCTTAAATTTTGGGCTCAACCACTAAAATGAGATGGAAAAACGTATGGACGGAATAGATAAAGCACATACATTCTAGGTGGGCCCAACAGAGTTTACTCCGCACGATAAGAGCGTGCGGAGTAACACCGCACGGGACGCCGTTTCAGCAAAAGGGTTCGACTGCCCTTCTCTTGACGAAAGGCTTCCGCGACAGAGGGGGAGATTCGTGAAATCCCTAAAATTCCTCCTAAATCCCCCCAATGTCGTCGGAAATTCCCTGTTCCTCCGCTGATTCTGTACGGTGGACGGATCAATTGCGAAAAAGGAAGTAAAAAGTGGTGATTATCGAGCACTTACAGCGCACGGAAGCTTGGATTGGCCCACTGCAACGTTCGATGAGCGATCCTCCTTCAAGGTATGGAAATCCCTAATTTTCTCCCCTTTTCTGTCGATTTTTTTGGGTATTTTCACAATCCCCCCATTATCGGCCCTTTTATCGACAATAGGGGGTTGTTGGCTACAGTGTTTGCCCCCAACTTGGCTACAGAAGTCCCGTGGACGGTAGGTGGCTACAGCGACATTCCTTACGGTGTCAGAGATTTTCGGCAGATATCGACAATATCGCCTAGTTATCGGCGATATTCGGAAGAGAAACGAATATCTGGGGTTTCGTTGTCGCAACTCCGGCGATACCGATAATATCGGCGATATTGTCGATATTTCGTCGACAATGCAAACACTGCTCACAGCTAGTGAAAATCAACCCACTTTGCCAACATGCTTCCAACAGGTTAGGTTAGACCTCCTTCCAAACTGACCACGTGCAGTGGAAAACACAGCCGTCTGATATTCGGCATATTGGTGTATGATTAAACCACCTAGTCCTTAAATGGAGCACCCACACTTTGTTGCCAACGGGATCAGAGACTTTCACCCAGGGACATCTTTGGCATCCAGTTTAAAGATCACATATTTTCGGTATTCTGCAAACCACGATGGAGCTGTGGTTGTAATGTAGTAACCATGCTATATGTGGCACAAGCAGATGGTGCGAAATGTAACCATGCATGCAAACGTGGGATGACATGCCCATGTAAGTCTCCAAAGAGCACCCTAAAACTATAGGGTCTTAAATACAACGTCACCATCAACTGGAAATGAATTGCACGAAAATTGCAGCCACTATGGCCGACTGATACAAGATAATCAGATGAGCCAAGCATTCATGATGCATGAGTCAAGTATACAATATGAGTGCCGACAAGTGGTCAATCTACCACGAAGGAAATGAAGCAATCTAGTCCAACCTATTTGAGATATGGTTAAGATGAGGGGACACATATGAATGGTCAAGTCATAGTACGAGATGTCGCTAGCCAGGGAATCTCGCACCAAGGACTACAAGGTATGCCAAGCTATTCCTGGCATACAATGTAAGCCAGGGTAATAGACACCCCTCCTCGAATAGTCCCATATCTATTAGAGAGGTTCGCAATGGAAGGCACGTGAATTATATTTGCGCGATTACATCTCGAATGCTGTATGAATGTATTTATACCCTAGTGGTCCCCAATTATCAATGGTGAATCCGGATGCATACTCATTACACATGCAGGATGGTTGTCAAAGTATATAGTATATAAATTGTATGAGAGTATTTCAAACAACACTATGTGTGACAACAGACATACTAAAAACAACATAAAACGATAATTCACTTATAACACAAGAAAACATAAAGAGGTGGGACCATAAATAGACGATATACAATAACGCAGAAGGTCCAACAATTGAACGGTGCGGATCATCCTCAACATCAACATGGCTCAAAAGAAGGGGAATTGTTGAATACACTATCGACATATTAAAGGTGAACCCTACTCGGGAAATCGAGGGTAGAATATACAAAATCATGCTGGGCCCCATGGTTTAGCAATACAGTTGAGATACAAACAATGGGTGGTCCCTAAGAGGGACGACATGGATATAAGACAAATATCCTAGGATGGGCTACAAGACAAACAAGCAACATGACAAGTTGATATAAATGATAAGATAGTCTTAAAATAATGGACAACACAATGTGATTCCAAGAAAGATGATAGATCAAACCCGTACGTCAAGACGGGCTCTACATGGTGGATGGCCTAGATGACATGCTAATGTCGAGGATGGACCCTACACTCGTCCAAAGAGGTACATGGACGATGTGGATGAGAGACACATGACACTGTGGTCCAAATAGTTAGGTACAAGGCTAGGACACACCTCACTGTGTGAGTCATAAAAGTATACACCAAGGAGAGTCAATAGAGCGAGTCAATAGGGTGAGTTAATTAACAAGGCGAATTGACAAGGCGGGTCAACAGGGTGAGTTAACAAGGTGAGTCCTATGACTTGGATGAAGCATACTTGGGGGAATTTTCATGCATTTAGATCTATGAGAACTTTCATCAGGTTGGTTAGACAAACAGTGTCAAGGTGGGTCCATAGAATGGACAACATTGGTATACAAACACTTGTACTAAGGTGGTCTCAAGGCCATCTTACACTAGATATAACATGGCGGGGTCCATTCATTTGGATAGATTAAATTAAGCTCAATATTAAAGCGATCTTGATAGAAGGTCAGACATACACATCACATCAAGTGGCCCATCAGATGTTTTGGACGAGTAGTGAACACTTCGGATGTGACCCTACACAATTTCCAGGTTAAACGGATTTTAATGAAGAAATGATTTCGGGCTAAGTTTGGGTCCAATTCGTGATCACAAGAGGCTAGTGTTAGAACTAAAAAAAATGCTTAAGGCAGTTTTCTGTGTATTGTTGTTCTGGGGTTCTGAGTAATGAAAACATTCATAGACGATCATATGCATTCACAAAAGGTACACAAAAGAGATATCGCAAGGCAAATTTTATTCCAAAGATTCTGAGATCTTGTACATTTCAGGCCGTGATCTGGCACAAACCCTTAATTACATCGAATGATCGATGACCCTTGATTAAAAGGCAGAAGACTAGCCAGCAAGGATTATGGTCTTAGAGTTTATGGTCATAGAGACCTATATTTATTTTGTTATGGACTAAACCAACTTTGTATTAGTCAAATGTCTATGTCCCATGTTTTGACCAGAGATCCGGGCTGAGACTATCAGGGTTTATGGCTGAGAGGGACTTTGGGCCCGCGCCTGTCATGTATGGACAGGTGACCTCAGGAAGTCCAATCTACAATTGTGTGTACCTGAGTAGTCAACCGACGAATGCCGTTCGAATGGGTAACGCATCGACTGTTGTGTTATAGCAGTTTATAACAATTGTTTTGTAGAGAATTGAAACTCTTTTGATATGGTTTATCGCGGTAACCATTATCCCATTTGTTTAGCTTTCGACCCAAATCAGATCATATTTTACAGCAAGTATAAATAATGGTATAGTTGTATGGTTCTGGATACGGGCGGCTTCTTTCCGAGAAGTCATTTCATTCATCGCGTTGAATCGGGTCAAACCTCGAAGGTACGTAAATTTGATTATTTAGATATCCCGAAATGCCCATTTGACCATTCCATTGCGTCCGGAACGCTCGAAATATCCAAAATAGGCTCAAATGGAATTTGAAAGCACTTTAAATTGAGTCCGGTGCACCCATAAACATTTTCGGAAACGGCTTATTTTTTGGGTGTGTGGGGGCTTAATTTATGAGTGCATGGGCTCCAACGCACCTTTAAATTAAGTGCCTAATTTTTTTTTGAATTTATGGATGCGTGGGGCATTTTTCAGGTGCGTGGGATGCCAAAGCACTTGTCCAAATTACGTCGAATTTATGAACGCGTGGGACCCGAATTTATGGATGCGTAGGACATTTTTCGGGTGCGTGGGACACCAAAACACTTGTCCGAATCACATCGAATTTATGGACGTGTGGGACCCGAATTTATGGACGTGTGGGACATTTTTGGGTGCGTGGGAGTCCAATACACTTGTCTGATTCGTCATTTTATGGATGCGTGCCCACACTTATGAATTTTCATAATTCGGACTTGTGGTGGTTGGAGTAAGCTTCCGATGGGGAATGTCAGTGATCGGGAAGGGATTCCAGTGACCGAGAAGGATTTTTTATGATCGGAAAGGGATTCCGGCGAGGGTTTCCGGCGGAAATCTCAATTACCCAGAGGATAATAACTTTATCTCTTGAAAAAAGTACAAATGAATAGTTGGACAGGGTATTTATACCCGAAAATACCGAAATTCGGCCAATGAGGGATTGCCACGAGCCACGCACCCCTAAAGTACCTCCAACGCACCCCAAAATCGCCTTGCGGAGGTCCAACGCATAAAAAAATGTGTTTTGGAAATATCTGATTTTTTTTGGGTGCGTGGGACTTCGATTTTTTGGGTGTGTAGGACTCCATGCACCCTTAAATGAAAATCCTGAAATGTGTTGAATTTACGGGTGTGTGGGCCCATTTTTTGGGTGCGTGGGACACCAATACACCGGTAAATGAAAATGCTGAAATGCGTTGAATTTATGGGTGCGTGGACCCATTTTTAGGGTGCGTGGGACACCAATACACCCTTAAATGAAAATCCTGAAATGCATTAAAGTTATGGGTGTGTGGACCCATTTTTGGGGTGCGTGGGAATCTATGCAACTTTTAAATCGATTTCTGTTTTTGTTGATTTTTCGAGTGCGTGGGTACCCGAATTTATGGATGCGTGGGAGTCCAATTTTTTGGGTGCGTTAACGGACTTTTGAACACTCTGAATTGGGTTTTCGATTTCAATGGGTTTGTGGGGTCCATTTGATAATGAAATCACATGCATTGTTCATCATAAATCATAATGAAATTATGGGTTCGATTTTAAACGGTTCCAATCATGGTGATTTGCGGGGCCCGCCGGAGATTTCAGCCAAAATTGGCTAAGGGGGTTTCTTTGTAAATTTTCATTTTACGTGCATTGGGAGGCATTTTGTGGTATTCTTTCGGAGTTGTGTGGCCTTTCGGAGTTGCGTGGCCATCCTGTTTATTTTGGGGGGCCCCACATTTTGGGACTTCAACAGATGTCCCTCCGGTGTGTTGCGATGGATATGCGATCATCTAGTGCGACGCACAGACTTTTTGCGTCCCGGCTATAAATATAGAAGATAACCATTTCTCGTCGTTTTCTCATTTCGCATTGGCTTCTCGCTCTCCCTTCCACGCATCCTTTTATTCGCCAACGCACCTAAAAAATCCCTCCAACGCACCAAATAATCCGCATGCACCCCGATATTGAAGGTGAGGTGATTTTCTGGGTGCGTGGGATCTCACGCACCCAAAAATTCTAACTTCGGATTTTTGGGCTTTTTAGGGGTGCATGGGATATCATGCACCCAGGAATTTTCGAACTTAAGGGAATTTTTAAATTTTTTCGTTAGAACATTTGGAGGGTTTGGCCCTTCACGCACCCGAAAATTGGTTTGGGTTTATTTTAAGGGTGCGTGGGGTCGCAAGCACCCTTCGTCGAATTCATCGGAGGGTTTTACCCCCCATGCACCTAGTAATTGGGTTTTGATCTGTTTTAAGGGTGCGTGGGGTCATACGCACCCAAATAATGGTGGACTTAGCATATTTGTATTTTATGGGTGCATGGGACCTCACGCACCTGACTTATAACTTTGTGAAATTCATCATTTTTTTTGGTGCGTGGGATATCACGCACCCAAATTTGAACTTGGTGATTTCTAGACATTTGGGGTGCGTGGAGGAGCCCCATGCACCCAGATTCAAGACTTTATGAAATTGAAATAATTTCTGTTTTTACCATGTTCATCCTATCTGGTTTTGGGAGGGTGTTAGGTCTTACGCTTTTATCTTATTTCTATATGTTATTTCGAAGTGTTGGGCTTTGCATGCTCGAAAATCTAGATCGCGCTGAGCCGGTGCTGAATTCTTGGCGATCTAACTTAATTCGAGTTTTAAGCATACCTTTGCATGCTTTTCTTTCTTTCGAAATGTACCTGAACTTCCTGTCTGCTTTTTGCAGATTGCAATGGCTAGTGATCCTTCGCAAGCTGGTCCTTCAGGTCCACCATTGACTCCGTCGAAGCATAAACAGGCGGTCCCAAAGAAGATTAATTGGCCGTCTGATCAGAACCCTCAGTGGTTCCTACCTCTAGAAACCTTCAATTTTTACGAACGCATATTAACACTGTCCAAAGATATGCAACGGAGAATCCTTTGCGATAGAGTTGTGCCACCTCCTCCAGACAGGGGCACACAAGAACAGTAGGACGCTTGGTATGCTCCCTTGCGTGGTTTTCGGTCAGATGGGACTGTAGGATCTGAGGACGGTGAAGTGAGCCCGTTAATTCCTGTGCAGACCGCTAAGTGTGGTTGTCCGAAGAGAGCTGGTAAGGGTGCCAAACAGGTGTACTTGGAGAACCAGGCCAAGTCTAAATCCAACAAGATGAAGGTGGCTTGGTCTACTGTGAAGCTCGTCACCTCGTCTCTCATCATAAGGAATCCTTATACGCAAGAATACATCCGGTATTCGAAGAGTTATCAACAACAGCGCTCCCTTCCAAGTATCGAACCGTCTGACATCTGCCAGAGTAATTCTTTCTACAGCGTGAATACTTGGACATCCGGCTCGGCATCATTCCTCAATTGTTCTTTGTCCAAGAATGGGAAGTGCCAATCCGTCCTCGCTATAAAGGACATGATCTTCCTAGAACCGAATTATAGCCCTCATCAACCTTTCCTAAGCATTACTTCGAGACCCTTCGTCAGAGGTTTCATCATTTAAGGGATACTCAAGTCTGGCTGACCGAGGCATTCCGAACTCGTGGCCATTTGATTTTCCATCCTGGTTATGAAGCATGGGCAAATCGCATCTTGGAACAGTATAGGGCCACTCTATGAGCAGTTGGCTTATACAAGGCCATCGAGACGACATTAGGCTATTTCTGTCGGGAATCGTGGGTTTACAAGGGCTTTCTTAATCATTGGTGTTCTATCACCAACTCCTTCCATATGCCATATGGGGAGATGAGCATCTCGCTTTGGGACCTTAACCGGATCGTGAGTCTCCCAATCCGTGGGAGGATCTATGACGAGTGGGTCCTGAGCGACGACGAGTTGTCGCGGAAGAAAAATGGCGTCAATGAAGGCTTCTTCTCTGAGGCCTGTTACGAGTTGTTTGCGGAGCTTCCACAGTTCTGGGGCTTCAAGGATAAGCTTCCATTCGAAAATTGGCTGGTCTACTTCAATCATGGCTTGGAGTAAGTGTTTCGTTACGAGTTGCACACCATCACTTTGTTCTGTCTTTCTTTCTTTCATTAATATCTTGTTTTCTTTCTTTCAGCTTGGACTATGCGGCTTACGATGAAGGCCGTGGGGATAAGGCATTTTTAGAGAATTGAATGAAGGAAAACTTCCCTCGCCCCAACAAGCTTTCCCCAACCTTTGAGCTGGCCGGCTTCTTGGCATATTGGCTCAGCTGTGTAGCACTACTGAGCTCCTAGCAAGCTGGCAATATAAGAGTATCATGTTTTGCCGTTGCAGGAGCTCTGGCGAATGGTCACCGATATGCATTAGCTCCAGTGGTTCTATGCTCTATCTATCGGGCCTTTGGCTACATCATCAGTAATAAGGAGCGTGCCGCTTATGGGATGAATTCGGCCTACTATGCGTGGCATTTCTTTTCTAGCTGGCTCAGGGTATACTTTCCTTGGGTCTACGGTGTACAGCGTGGAGATGATATTAGAGAGGGGAAGCTTCCGTTACATTTCTTCCAGAAGAAGAAGATGGTCAGTCATAATTTGACCAATATCAAAGAGAGTATTGCGCGATTCGATGACGTATATTTCTATCATTTTTTCGGCACCCGAAGAAGAGAATCAATTTTGTGCACGGACGATGATAGCATTGATTATTACGAGCGCCCGTTCTTGACAGCGATTTGTCCGTCATCTCTGCCACTGCGTGAAGGGTTGGAATTTTGGAGGGAACCCTATTATCCTAATCGTTTCGCCCATTAGTTTGGATATGACCAAGGGGTGCCTGAGACGCTGGAACCAGCATACGGTGTCGGGCCCATTCATTGGAAGTGGATGTGGCGACAACTCATGTTGATTGGGACTGGTTGTTCTTTTGTCATTTCGGGGACGCAGTACTGCACTGGGGCTTCTTTTGGATGGATGAGATGGTGGGCTCACCAATATATGCTGGTTCGGAATAAACTTCTTGTTACTGAGCTCGTTTTCGTCACGGCTCCTATTATTACTCCCATTCCTGCTGACGGGCTTGGCTATGTATCGGAAAACCTTCATCAGCCTGCGGTGCCAAGTATGCAGAGACTTAAGACCTCCCTGAATGTGGTGATCGACCACGAAAAACTTGAACATATTTTGGAAGGTTGGGTCGCTCATGGCGAGAGAAATGTGACACTGGAGGAGCCAGAGTTCCCACCCCTCGGGCCCATAGATGAGTTACTCGAAGAAGGCAATGTTCCGAGAGGGGGTGATGAAGGTGATGATGAGGAGGGCGATGATGATGATAATGATGACGTTGGCAATGTTGGTGGTAATAATGATGATGACGATGATGCTATTGATGGCGATGGTGGTGGTAATGGCGAGGGTGATGATGTTGTTGATGGTGGCGATGGGAGAGGTAATGATGACGTTAATGGTGGTGATGGAGATGGTGATGATGCTGTGGGTGGTGATGATGCTGCTGGTGGTGGTGATGCTACTGGTGGTGGTGATGATGGTGATGGGGTGTCGCTTGAACGAACTGGTCCTCGGGTGAAAACTGCCCCTAGTCTTCCTGTCACTTGCGGGGTTGAGAAGATCAAGGAGATGTGGAAATTACACAGAGTTGAGCATTTACGAAAATGACTCTCCAAGGATACAGGCAACGCTCCAGCTGACAATGCAGATGAGGTCAGGGAAGAGGGTGAATTAAGTTCTCAGGCCAATATAAGTAAAGACCGCCACACAAAAGAGAGCAATGATAACGAGCCAATATATGAGAGATCTGTCCCTGAGGAGAACACTGGAGCCATCTTTATGGATTTGGATGATGACGCACCTATTGAATCTATTCTTCCTCCTAATCCTCCCGTGGCAGAGACTGAAGTTAATCAGAGCGTTGTTCCCGAAACGATTGTCACTGTTGCAGTGAAAGGATTGCAGTTCCTGATATTGAATTAAGTGTGTCTGAACCTGCTATGGAAGCTCCTCCTTCTGTTAAGCCATCATCAACTGAACCTATCATGAATGCACCTTCTGTTGTTGTGCCATCATCAGCTCAGCTTGTCGCTGAAGTTCCTCCTATTGTTGAGCCAACATCTAATGCCAATATTCCCGAGGTTGTGGTGCTATCTTCTCTAGAATTACCTGAACCATCAACCGAGAGAATGACCGAACCTAACCCAGTATCGTCTGTGCCCACTGCCTCATCCAGTGCTCTTGTCGTTGGCGTTCCTGAAGTCACTAGTATATTACTTATCTTTGCTATCTTGACTGCTTTCTTTCTGATTGTGGCTTCCCTGTACTGATGTTTATCGTTTATTTTATCAGCAACAGTTCCGATCCGTGCTCCTGCCCCTGTGGTTTTGCTTGAAACACTCATTTCTTCCCTTCGAGGCTTATCGAAAATAAAGACGAAACTTTTGAAGAGTCTTTTGACGAATATCGCCAATTCTTTGAAGAATGAAGACGAATGGTGTATTCTGGATGAAGGGTTGCAAGCACTTGAACATAATGCTATATGGCTCGGGATTGACGTCTCCTCAATGGTCAGTCACGTGGTCCGGTTCAAGGAAGGAATGGGTCGTGTCATTGGTGCAAAGCATCTCAGGCCTGATCCTTCTGTTGAGGAGAAGCACGGTCAGTTGCAGTCCCTTCTTCCGAAGTTAGAACTTCACAGGGTAGACGTGGCTGCGGTAAGGCAAAACTGGCAAGTTGCTAGCACTGGATGTCAAGGGGCCACGGAACGTCTAGAGGAGATTGATAGTGAAATAGCACGGCTGCAGGCTGAGTGTTTGGTTGTTCACCTCAAGTTTTCTAAGTTTAGCAGTCAGAAAGCTCGCTTGCAGTCGTCTATTGATCAACATGAAGTGAAGTGTAGTGCTGTAGAGGCTAAGATTACAGAACTGCAGCAGTTTCTTCAGAACGTTCCTGATCCTGCTCAAGTTTTGGCTGAAGCAAAGGCGGCACAAAGGGATATCCAAAGTTCTGCAATTGATATGTTAGAACAATGTATGAAAAATTTAGATGGTTAAATTGTAACAGTCTCCATTTGTTATTTAGAACATGTTATAATAGATATTGTAATAATATGTATACTATTATAATTTTGGATCTATATATTGTGCCTTTAGCCTACTCGTTATTTCTTTATTTAAGTTTGGATACAAATAGATTAGGCCATTTGGAAAAGAACGTCCCCCTGTTAGGACTCAAACCTACGCCCATGTGAAAAGGATATGATTGAGTTTTGATTTAGGGCTTATCCCAATTCTCGATGGTCTTAAAAAGGGCAGGGTGCCATACTTAACGTGTCCTGAGTCTTAATGACTTTTCTGATACTTGTGTAATCATAAAATAGATGATTAGTATTTAGATTTAATCATTGTCTGGTATTATTTCTTTTGGTATCTGTTTATTACACTTCCCTCTGATGGGGTGTTTACAAATCACAACAGTAAGCTTATGTCAAGTATAATATCTTTTAAAAAACCGGCCATTCACCAACGAACTGATGCCCTGCCCCTTGCAATTAATTACTTGATAGGCCCCGTTGGTATAAACTTCGTCAATGATACACACTGATCCCATTTCGGATCGAATTTACTTTTGGGGCCTTGAGGTAGTGCCAGACATTTCATCATTAGCACCAAGTCACCCCTTTTGAAGGATCTACCACGAACTCGCTTATCGTATGAGGCTGAGATTTGTTTCTGATACATTTCGAGCCTTTGTTGAGCGGCGAGCCTCTTTTTATCTAGATCATCAAGTTCGACCATTCTAGTCCTGGCGTTTTGCTTGGATGTCAGGGAGTGCCGGAGTGCAACCCCTAACGACTCAACCTGTATCTCCATCGGAACTACTTCCTCTGTACCATATACTAAGGAGTAAGGTGTGGCTTTAGTAGCCTTGCGATATGTGGTCCGATATGCCCATAATGCTTTGGGCAGATGCTTGTCCCAATCTTTTTTTATTTTTCGCTACCGTTTTCTTCAAAATTTTCATGATAGTCTTGTTAAAGGCTTTGGCCACCCCATTTGCAGGAGGATAATAATGCGTCGAATAGCAGTGCTTGATCTTGAATTTCATGCACAACTTGTTGATGGTGACATTCTTGAAAGGTGTTCCGTTGTTGGTGGTGATCTTCTCGGGGATACCATGCCGGTATAATATAGTATGACGGATGAAACCTTCGACATGTTTAGCCTTCACATTCCTAAGTGCCACTACTTCAGCTCATTTGGAAAAGTAATCCGTTGCGGCCAGGATGTACTGATGCCCCTGGGAAAAGGGTAAGCTGAACGGTCCAATCACATCCATGCCCCAGGCTGCGAAAGGCCAGGACATCACTGATTGATGCAACTCTTCCGGTGGCGAGTGTATAATATCTGGATGGATCTGGCATTGATGGCATTTCTTGACATATTCTATCGCATCTTTTGTCATCGTGGGCCAATAATATTCCATGTATCGAACACGGTGATGTAAGTTCTTGCCTCCTTGGTGAGCACTGCACTCTCCTCCGTGAGCTTCCTTTAATGTGGCATACGCTTCATCTTGGTCCAAGCAGCGCAGCATCACTCCCTCAGACGAGCGCTTGTACATGTAAAGGATGTCATTCTACATTATAAATGAACCGGCGTGTCTTCTGACTTGCGTGCGCATCTTGGAATCTTCTGGTAAAAATTCGTATTTCAAATAGTCGACAAATGACCTTTTTCAGTTATTTTCTTCTGTAATTTCGAAGCAACAGATGGGGTTCACACTTGATTCACCACCACGCAGTACAATTGTCGGTAGAATCCTTCTTTCTTCAATTGTTACTTGAAGTGGGCTGCCCTCGGGATTAGCCAGAGCAGCGGCCAGACTGGCCAACGCATCGGCCTGTACATTCTCCTACCGCGGTATATGTGAAATGTTGCTGTTACGAAAATGGTCGAACAGTGATTGCACTTGACAACAGAAAGGTGATAACTCCAGTTTGCGGACTTCGTATTCTATTGTCAACTATCCGATGATTAGCTTGGAGTCACCATAGATCTGTATTGCTTTGATTCGCATCTCTAAGGCGAGCTGTAGTCTGATGATGAGGGCTTGATACTTTGCTTCATTGTTGGTGCAAGCTGGCACGATCGTAAATGAGTAGGGCAACAAATCTCCCTGCAGGCTGATAAATATAACTCCTGCCCCTGCTCCTGTTGACCTGGAGGCTCCGTTAAAGTACATCTGCCAGAGTCGTGGTTCTCCAATCATCATAACCTGGTCATCTGGGAGGTCGCATTCCATTTCTTCATTACTCAGGACTGGATGCGCAGCGAGAAAATCTACGATCGCACGTCCTTTAATAGCTCGGGCTGGGACATACGTGATGTCGGATTCAGAGAGAAGAAGGGCCCACTTAACTAAGCGTCCAGATAGCATAGGCCGGTTCATGAGAAATTTGATTGGGTCCGCCTTGGATATCAACGTTATTTGGTGCGAGAGGCAGTAATGCCTAAGTTTCTTCATAGCGAAAATGAGAGCGAGACATATCTTCTCAATTGCTAAGTAGTTGAATTCGGCTCCCACCAGCGTGTGGCTCAATAATATAGCACATTCTCCTTTTCTTTTTCATTCTTCTGTGCCCGAGTGCCTGTTAATGTCAGATTTTGTAACGAGATCCTCCGGTTTTTCTCCTTCACTCCAGCAGGGATTTCCACCACCAGACCTGAAAGAAGACAGATAGCAACTAAGGGTGGCTGGGGTCCAGCCGTTAGCCTTCCGATGCTTAAGTCAGGCCAAAGAAGGAAAGAAGAGGCACCAGGCAAAACAAGGCAGGGATTGAATATATTGTGTGCGTACCTTTCTCTTAATGGAGTCACCCCCTTTATATAGATCTGAAGCAACCCAATTTGTTACGTAAGATATCAAAATCCCGATGATGTCGCGTACGATACCGAAATCTTGCTGATTTCGTGGGACAAGATCCTTATTCTTAGAGGCAAGATCTAACCCGATGACTTCTTCCGGTAATCACGTTTCTTGATAGCAATCCCCTGAGATTCGGTACCACCAGAGAAGATAAGCCCAAAAACTGACCTATGCGGGCTGCCGATCGGCGTAGTAATAGTGCTGATTGCTCGTAGTTGGAGTCATAGCTACCGAAAAGGAAGGAGACGCCGAAAGGGTGAAGACCACCGTGCTGGGTGTAAGTCTGCTTGGTGTCGCAGAGGGATTGACCAAGCCGCTCGACGGGAACCGGGTGCTGGAAGTATGAAGACCATCCAAACAAAAAACGAAGACTCATGACTATTCTGATGTCGGGAGCTGCTTGTGTCAGGGATGCTCACATTCGTGAGGTGCGACCCCTTCTGACGAGCCCGAGCAGAGCTGCTCGCATCCGAGAGATGCGACCTCTTCTAAAGAGCACGATCCGTGCTGCTCGCATACGGGATATGCGACCCCTCTTCGCGAGCACGAGCTTGACTGCTCGCATATGGGAGATGCGACCACTTCTGACGAGCACGAGCCGTGCTGCTCGCATACGGGATATGCGACCACTTCTGACGAGCACGAGCCGTGCTGCTCGCATACGGGATATGCGACCACTTCTGACGAGCCCGAGCTTGACTGCTCACATTCATTATGGCCGCGATCCTGCACTTCTCGATAGACTATATTTGCCTACAACAGTGCCCTCAGTGAATTATCACCTACTGCGATGTATAAAATCAGCGGCTTTCCTTTGACTGGGGCGGCGAGGACTGGGGAATTTTCGAGCATTTCTTTCAATGAATCAAAGGCTTTTTAGCAGGCATCATCCCATTCGAATTTAACGTCTTTCTTGTTGAGGCGGGAAAATGGCTGACAACGACCAGCTAGGTTCGAGATGAATCTTCTCAGGTATGCCACGTGGCCTTGAAAACTCTTCAACTGTTTCAGGTTCTTCGGATGCAGCATTTCTATGATGGCCTTAATCTTCGTGGGGTCGATTTCTATGCCCTTATGTCTGACAACGAAGCCTAAGAATTTGCCAGACGCACCCCCGAACGCGCACTTCAACGGATTCATACGGAGACTCTTCTTGTGCAACCGTTGAAACACTTGCCTCAAGTGTTCTCTATGTTGTTCATGATCGGTTGACCTCACAACCAAATTATCTACATAGCATTCAACGTGTTTGTGCATCATGTCTTGGAATATAATGTGCATTCCGTGCTGATATGTTGCCCCTGCGTTCTTCAACCCGAAGGGCATTACGCGGTAACAGTAGATGCCGAGAGTTGTGCGGAAGGCTGTAGCTTCTTCATCTTCTGGAGCCATGCGAATTTGATTGTATCCCGAATACCCATCCATGAAGGACATCACTGCATATCCTGTTGTGTTCTCAATCAATAACTCTGGAATCGGCAAAGAAAAATCATTTTTAAGGCAGACTTCATTAAGTTTCCGAAAGTCGACGCAAACCCGGATCTGTCCACTATTCTTCTTAACTGGCACGATGTTTGAAATCCATCGAGGGTACTTCACCTCTCGAACGAACCCGGCCTGAATCAGTTTCTTGATTTCTTCCTCAATCTTAGGTACAATGTCAGGGTGGAATCATCTTTGAGATTGCTTCAGTGGCTTCTTTTCCTTCATGATGCTCAGCTTGTGTATGGTGATTGTCGGACTGAGCCCTATCATTTATGAATATGTCCAGGCGAAGATGTCTTTATTCTCCCTCAACAGTTGTATGTATTTCTCTCTTTCATTTTTCGGGACATTTCTGCTCAAATATGTGTTCTTGGGTTCTTCGAGGGTGCCCAAATTTACCTCTTCAAGTTCATCAATCATCGGTTGTCCACCATATTCTAGTTGCACGGGTGCGACACTTGGCTGGATAATGTCGATAGGCTCTTGCAACTGAATTTCTTCTACCGGGCCGATGGTCACCATGTTCACACTTGCCTTGGCTCCTAGACCTTCTCCGTTTCTGTATATTTTCTTGTATTCTTCAAATGGAGCTAGCAATCTCTTCTTTGTGTTTGAACCTTGGCCGAAGAATCCCATATTTCTCATAATCTTTCGGCTAGCTCTACTATATCTCTTCTCTTTTATCGGTCGGGGTTGGGCAGATTCTCTTCTCTCCTCTCTCTCCTCTGATGATACTGGCTGACTTGGCCCCAAGTGAAACTTGATATCTTTTTGGGTGATATCTCTTGATGGCATGATGAATTGGCTTGGAGCTTTCGGGAATGGCTTAGCTCTTCCTATCTTGGGTACCGACATGTTGAAGCTGGACTTGAGCACACTCATATGTTGATCTGAGATTAGTTTTAACACAGACTGCCCTGGTTGACGCAAATGTTGAGGTACTACATAGAATTTCTTCGTGATTGGTTGAGGTTGGTTTTCCAACTGATATTGGGATCTTCCCTGAGTGATGGGCTGAGGTTTACTTTTTTGCACAAACTTCTCAACTCGAGGTTTTGCCCTTTAACCTTTCTTATTACATCGGACTTTTTGCTGATTTTACCGCTATCGGACAGGTTGTAATATTTTACATCGGCCAAAAATGACTCAGCTATTGTGTATGGCCTTGGATCTGCTGTTACCCTGTATTGGACCCCGTCTCTGTTGTATTTGAAGCACTGATGATATGTTGAAGGGATTATACAGTTTTAATGAAGCCAGGGCCTCCCTAAGAGGAGGTTGTATGTTGTCACTGCATCAATCACTTGACATGTTACTTTCGTCGTCAGTTCTTCAATCTCTAACATCACCGCGATTGATCCAAGTGTACGCTGACTGTCTTGGTTGAACCCTTGAATCATTATGAGACTCAGGCATAACGCCGATTGTCTATAACCCAACTTCTGTAATGTCTTCAATGGCATAATATTTACGGCAGACCCATCATCTAACATGCACCTTTTGACCTCCGTGTCCCTGATTGTTCCTGTGACCATCAATGGGCGGTTGTGGTCTGTTAATTCGATCGTGCGGTCTTTTTCTGAGAAAGTGATTATCGAGGGATGGTCAACATGCATAACTTGTGACACCAGTATATACCCCTCCCAAAATTTATCTGTATTATTCATTTATTCTTCTATTTCTATTATTATAACCTCCCTGACCTCACTATCAAGTAAGGCATTTATTAACATTTCTCTATACAGTTTTGAGAGACATAAAGCATCTTATATACTTAAGCGGGCGGAGATCTTTCGTAAATGCGACACAACGTCGTATGCTACTGGTTTCGGGCTTGGTTCACTGGTCGTGGCCTTAACAACCTTTTTTTTTCTTTTCAGTTTTTGCATGCGGGTTCCCTCTTGCGGCCTGTCAGGGATACCGTCTTCTTGCATTAGGTCGTCTGATCTTGGAGGGGTACGGTCAGGCATTTGCTTTCTTAATCGTAAGATGACTGCGTCAACTTCTCCCTCAGTTGCTTGCGGCGTTCCCTCGAATGGTGCTTACTTGACGAATGACACCATTCCGCAATGTGCCATGTTCATCGCGGGTCGTATCTGCCCTTGTAATATTTATCTCCTTCCTCTTCCCCTGTTCTTTCTCAGGCTAATGAGCCTTCGTCTATTCTCGAGTCTTTTCATGCTACTAACTAGAGTCCATGGTTCTTTTCGCTCGGGGAATAAAGTTGGTCGGTTGATGTCATTTCCTATCAGGATTGCTGAAATTATCCCAGTTGTTTCCTTTGCCGTCTCGAGTACTTTCATGCTGATGACCCCTTGATTGATCAACCCCTGTATCCTCTCTTTCAGGGAGAAGCAATCTTCTGTCTTCTGGCTGACACATTGATGATATTTGCAATATTTGGGATCATTTAATCGTTCGACTTCATGGGGACGGACAGGTTCTGGTAGAAGTATTAAGCCTTCCTCGATCAATTGTTCCATTATATGAACTGGATCGGCCATATCAAATGTGTATGGGCCATTCTCCCTTTCTCTCTCAGCTATCGATATGCGTCTGGGTACATAGGGCCTTTTACCCTTGTCTTGCACGACTGTTGTCTTCATCTTTGGCTTATGATCGGCAGCATGATGTTTTCGATCTTTCTGGTCCCTGCTCTTGATGACCTGATGGGTCTCTATTACTCTTCCCATCTCTCTCTTCTGTCTCTCGGGTCTGAAGTTTACCAGGGATGTTGCTTCTTCCACCAGATGCACTTTCGTTGCCAGCTCGCGAAAGGAGTTGGAGGTATTTCCTGACAATCCGTATGAGATCATTGGGTCTAGAGCCCTTAGGCACATTTTCATCTGCTCACCTTCACTAGGCAGTTCATGACATTAAGCTGCTGTGGTCCCCCATCGGTCGATGAACTTCTCAACCGGCTCGCCGTTTAATGAGATCTCCCTCTCTGTCGCAAAGAATTTTGAGTTGAAGGTGTCTTGCATTTTCTCCCATGTCCTTATAGAGCTGGCTGGTAACGACATGTACCACTGAAAGGCTTTTCCTGTCAGAGTTGATCCGAATAGCAGCATGCAATACTGCGAGACTACAGACCAATTGCCTAATGTAGTCAAGAAGTGGGTGATATGTTCTTTCGAGGATCCTCTGCCGTCAAACTTTCCAAAGTCCGGGCATCTGAAATTGGCCAGGAATGGTACCTCTTCTACCTTTGCTGGGTACGGGACCCGATATTTATAGCTGCCTCTCCTCTCTCTCTTTTTCTTGTTGCATCATGTGGACTATCGTCTGGGATAACTCTTCTCGTGACATGTGCAATATAGAAAGCGGTGTGCATTCTGTTGGCGCGACTCTGATTTGGACGGGTGGTTCAGGTTCAGCCGGACCTTCTGCTGCCCCTTGGGATTCCTCTGCTGACTGACGGGTGGGCGGCGCGATACCTCTGGTGGCATTTTGGGCTATTAGAGTGGTCAAGGCTTCTTGAATAGCCCTCATCCGATCGTTTGTCTCGCGATTAACCTCAACCAATCTGTCGATTTGATCTTGGAATGAAGGTAATTTTTCTGCTTCATATCGTCCTTCTTCTTCTTCTTCGGCCACTTGGACCATTACCACTTACGCCGATGGGATTTTCTGAGTCGGCCTTTGTCTTAATTTGATAACTACAACAGGTTTGGAACTCCTCACGTGGGTGGGCTTGGTTGGTTTCTGTGAGGTGTGAGTGGTCTTGGTCAACGACGGAAACTATTCGACTGTCATCGCAGGCACCGCAGACTTGGCCGGTACGACAAGACTATTGACAGTGGATTTTTGCTCTCGCTTCGGCTGCCATTGTTTCCTGACCACAGAGTGGAGTTTCATAGCATTTGCTCTCCTGTATGCAGCTACGACGGCCGCTTTCTTCTGCTATTTCTTCTGTCTTCAGGTCTCAACCAACTGCCATTCTAAGCTTGGGTTGGCTGTTGTAGTTGCGGTGAAATGAGGGAAGCTGAAACCCCTATTGGTAAGGAAGACACACGGACTTGTCATCAAGTATGCCATCTCTTCTATCTGTGGTGGTATCTTGCTAATTCTGCGGTGTTAGAAAATCATCAGAACAGTTCATAAATGCGGCCGGGAGTGTGAACCCATCGATCGCGGTGCATAAACTAAAAGAAATAAGCAAGAAGAAGATAAATACGTGTAGTTGTGGAAGTTCGTGGCTTTGAAAACCTTTAATTTACTGTCTATTGCCTTAAAGATGAAGGGAAGAACGTTCCCGTTAAGAGTCGCCAGTTTGGCGCCCAAGGGCACCGAAACATTATGCCTCACGATAAATACCTTACGTATACGTTCGTGTTTGCAAATGATTAATCTTATAACGTTTCGATACTCAAACATAACTAGATATTCTAGTATGGTTCGGTCCCCAGCAGAGTCGCCAGTTTGTTAGAATTGAAAAAAATGCTCAAGGCAGTTTTCTGTGTATTGTTGCTTTGGGGTTCTGAGTAATGAAAACATTCATAGACGATCATAAACATTCACAAAAGCTACATAAAAGAGATATCGCAAGGCGAATTTTACTCCAGAGATTCTGAGATCTTATACATTCCAGGCCGTGATCTGGCACGAGCCCTTAATTACATCGAATGATCGATGACCCTTGATTAAAAACCAGAAGACTAGTCAGTAGAGACTATAGTCTTAGAGTCTGTGGTCGTAGAGACCTGTATTTGTTTTGTTATGGGCTAAACTAACTTTGTATTAGTCAAATGTCTATGTCCTATGTTTTGACCAGAAATTCGGGCTGAGACTATCAGGGTTTATGGCTGAGAGGGACGACTTTGGGCCCGCGCCTGTCATGTATGGACAGGTGACCTCAGGAAGTCCAATCTACAACTGTGTGTACCTGAGTAGTCAACCGACGGATGCCGTTCGAATGAGTAGGGCATCGACTGTTGTGTTGTGGCAGTTCATAACAATTGTTTTGTAGAGAATTGAAACTCTTTTTATATGGTTTATCGTGGTAACCATAATCCCTTTTGTCTAGCTTTCAACCTAAATCGGATCATATTTTACAGCAGGTATAAATAATGATATATTTGTATGGTTCTGGATACGGGCGGCTTCTTTCCGAGAAGTCATTTCATTTATCGCGTTGAATCGGGTCAAACCTCGAAGGTACGTAATTCTGATTGTTTAGAGATCTCGGAATGGCCGTTTGACCATTCCATTGCGTCTGGAAGGCTCGAAATACCCAAAATAGGCTTAAACGGAACTTGAAAACACTTAAGATTGAGTCCGGTGCACCCATAAACATTTTCTGAAATCGATTGATTTTTTGGGTGTGTGGGGGCTTAATTTATGGGTGTGTGGGCTCCAACGCACCTTTAAATTAAGTGCCTGATTTTTATTAAATTTATGGATGCGTTGGATATTTTTCGGGTGCGTGGGATGCCAAAGCACTTGTTCGAATCACGTCGAATTTATGGACGCGTGGAACCCGAATTTATGGACGCGTGGAATCGAATTTATGGATGCGTGGGACATTTTTCGGGTGCGTGGGACACCAAAACACTTGTCCAAATCACGTCGAATTTATGGACGCGTGGGACATTTTTGGGTGCGTGGGAGTCCGATACACTTATTTGATTCGTCATTTTACGGATGCGTGCCCGAATTTTCATAATTCAGACCTATGGTGGTCGGAGTAAGCTTCCGATGGGGAACGCCGGTGATCAGGAAGGGATTTCGGTGACCGAAAAGGGTTTTCGATGATCGGAAAGGGATTTTGGCATGGGCTTCCGGCGGGAATCTCAATTACCCTGAGGATAATAACTCTCTCTCTTGAAAAATGTACAAATGAATAGTCGGACAAGGTATTTATACTCGAAAATACCAAAATTCGGCCAATGAGGGATTGCCACATGCCACGCACCCCTAAAATACCTCCAACGCATCCAAAAATGTGTTCTGGAAATATTTGATTTTTTGGGTGCGTGGCACTTCGATTTTTCGGGTGTGTGGGACTCCATGCACCCTTAAATGAAAATCCTGAAATGTGTTGAATTTACTGGTGCATGGGCCCATTTTTGGGATGCGGGGGACACCAATACACCCTTAAATGAAAATCCTGAAATGCGTTGAATTTATGGGTGTGTGGACCCATTTTTGGGGTGCGTGGGACACCAATACACCCTTAAATGAAAATCCTAAAATGCGTTGAGTTTATAAGCGCATGGACCCATTTTTGGGGTGCATAGGACTCCATGCAACTTTTAAATCGATTTCTGTTCTTGCTGATTTTTTGGGTGCGTGGGTACCCGAATTTATGGATGCGTGGGAGTTTGATTTAATGGGTGCGTTGACGGACTTTTGAATGCTCTGAATTGGGTTTTGGATTTCAATGGGTTTGTGGGGCCCATTTGATAATGAAATTACATGCACTGTTCATCATAAATCATAATGAAATTATGGGTTCGATTTCAGACGGTTCTGATCAAGGTGATTTGCGGGGCCCACCGGAGATTTCAGCCAAAATTGGCTAAGTAAGAGGGTTTCTTTATAAATTTCCGTTTTACGTGCATTGGGAGGCGTCTTGTGAGATTCTTTCGGAGGTGCGTGGCCATCTTATTTGTTTTGAGGGCCCCTACATTTTGGGACCCCAACAGCTAGCTTCTGGAGAAATAAAATGATCATTGGGTAACCCTATGCATGGGCTTCAAAACACACAAGGCGGACCTCCTTGGTAACATGCATTCAGATTTTTATATTGGCCCAAACATGGGTACTTGAAAGAGGTGCGCAGATAATAGTGCAGAAATGGTTTTTAGTCCAACCTTGGGCACGTCCCACCATCAAATGGGGTCACCTTTTGACGTTCCGTCAAGTGCACATGATAGACATATATATGGTCTTCAAATCCGGTAAGGTGGGGCACGATGATGCACATGTATGATTTTACGCACATGTCCAGATAATGGTACCAAAAGTTTCTGCGCAATTGTGTCGGGCCTCATTTTGGGATCAGACTCCAGATTACGTGCGGTTTGCCTTGGCTCAAATAAAATGTCATTCTTGTAGCTACCTATGCTGAGGAAAATTCTCAAGTGGTGGCCCCCACATAGCTCCTACATGGGGCACACCACAATCACCCAAAGATGGCCCAAAGCACCATAATCCAGACATTTCTGGAATGAAAAACCAAACTTAGCAAGGAACATCATACATTCATCAAGGTGGGACCCCAAGATGGCCCGCTAATCTATGATTGAGATTGAAAAATAAACAACACAGTGGCATCAGAGGGATTTTCAATGGTGGGCATCAATGACTACTGGTTCCTGCAGCGTGGTCCACTTGAGATTTGGATTTGCCTCATACTTGGATCCACGGCCTAAAATAATCTGGGAAAACAGATGGACAACGTAGATGAAGCATATACATCACAGTGGGGGCCACAAGTGGACCACCAAAAAGGTCCAGCGTCGCTGGATGCTAGTAATTTCCCGCGCCTCTTACGCTTGGGCTGCCAGCGTTCCAGGAGCTGGTGCGTTTGTTTTTTATTTTTATTTATTTATCTTTCACTATATCAATAAGTGTGGCCCACTAGTGGACAATCCAATCCGTTTACAAGTTTGGCCAGCCCATGAAGGTCCTAAAAAGCCCTGACTTGGACAGGTTTGGTTATGTAAAAAACATCATAGTGGGCCTTAGAAATGTTCCAACAGTGGGAATTATTTCCCTTGGTAAGGCCCACTTGAGATTTGGATCTTCTTCATTTTTGGGCTCTCTATCTAAAATAATCTAGAGAATTAAATGGACGGCGTGGATCAAACATAAACATCATGGTGGGACCCATGAGTGGACCACCAGTCTACGCCCAAATTGGGCTCCCGCCTTATGCACGCTGGACATCCATCAACCTCCTTCTCACACACACACACACACACACACACACACTCACTCACTCTCTCTCTCTCTCTCTCTCTCTATATATATATATATATATATATATATATATATGGGAAAAGGTACTATGCGGTCGACCTCATGGGAACTTCCCATGAGGTTGAGTTGTGTGGGCCCCACTGTGATGTGTGATGGGCATCCACACCATCAATTAGATGCACCATTCCGTGGTGGGCCATGGGCCTAAAACTCAGGCCAATCCATTAGTTGGGTGGGCCACACCACAGACAACAGTTAAGAGTAGATATCCACTAATTCAAATCTTTATAATCGTTTATAGGACCGACTGAGATGTGGTTGAGAGATCTAGCCCATCCATTGTTCCCATCCCACTTAAATAAGAGGTCACACCAAGTTTCAACCGTATCCAAAACTCAGGTGGGCCCCAGCAAGTGCTTTTAGATGTTGTAAGCATGATTGTACACTCTTTTAGTTGGTATGGCCCACGTGAGTTCTGGATACAGATTATTTTTGGGATATCCCATAATCAACCGGGGACCCACAAAATGTATGGTGTGGATGCCCATTACACATCACAGTGGGGCTCACAGAGCTTGACCTCATGGGAACTTCCCATGATATATATATATATATATATATATATATATATATATATATATATATATATATATATATATATATATATAGAGAGAGAGAGAGAGAGAGAGAGAGAGAGAGAGAGAGAGAGTCACTCTCAAGTCCAACCAGTTGGATCACAATTTGCAGTCCACCCAATGAATTTCTTCCAACCTATTAAGTGCTTGTGAAATCCAATCCTATATATAATGAGCCGAGTGGATCCCATATGGGAGATCCACTATGTTCATTACATTGGCCAAACTATGAAGGATCTGAATTTATTGTAACAAAATATGATCGTGGGCCTGGGGAAGATTTCAACAGCCTACATTGTTTCCTTCGGCACAGCCCACTTGAGATCTAGATCTCCTTCATTTTTCGACCCCTGACCTAAAATTACCTGGAGAAACAAATGAACGCCATGGATATAACAGACAAATCATGGTGGTTCCCACAAGTGGGCCCTGTTCAAGCCCAAAACTTTCCGTCCCAACTTTGTTTATTCTAGCAAGCTTCTCCTTTTATCCTTAATTTATTATTTTGCTTTTCTTTATGAAATAACAAGAGGTGGGGTCCATGCGAGAAATCCAGTCCATTCAACAGGTAGGCCATCTAATGGTAGGCCCAATGAGCCCTGTCTTGGGTAATTTTCATGGCATATAAACATCAAAGTAGGCTGAAGAATGTTTCAAGAGTCATTATTTAATTTCCTTTAGTATGACCCACGTCAGATTTAGATGTGGCTGATTTTTGTGGCCAAGAGCTAAAGTGGCCTGGGAAGACAGATGGATGGCATGGATTAGACACATGCATCAAGTTGGGGTCCACAATTGTGGCCTCCCCAAAATGCATAAACAATGTAAATAAAACACAAAAACTTCCGTAGAGGCTTGCACTTTTAATACGTCTCATTTTGGACTTGTGTCCTCAATGATCCAAGAAGATAGTTGAGGTGCGTGGAGACATTACACATACACCTAGGTGAGGTCCACATATGTGGCCCACTCATCGCCTTAACACGGGTCATCAAGTGAGATACACACCATCAAAATGGTCGGTCTCACTCGAGCCTTTGCTTCTACACGAAACCTACAGTAAAGGGATGCACTCACTTCAAGATTGAACGGTTGGATCGGCAATTGGATGGTCCACCAAGCTCCCTCACTAAATCTCTACTAATCTCTCTTTTCTCTTAAACAACCTCTCTAATCTCTCTTTCTTTCTCTATCTATCTCTCTCTAATCTCTTTTCTCTCTTGCTTTTCTTTGAAAATTAGGAAATGGGAGGGGTACGAGAGAGGAATGAGAGAGGAGAGGGGAGTTGTATGAATCTAATGGAGTGGAGGCATGGGTAGAGGAGTTGTATGAATCTAATGGAGTGGAGGAATGGGTAAAATTAATGGGCAAGCATGACCTTGGTTGACTTTGAGAGAGAATTAATGAGTGATGGCAGGGGGCATTGATGAGCATGGGCTAGCTTGACTATTTAAAGGAAAGAGATGTGATTGATGGGATGGATTTGATTGATGTGTTGATTTGATTGATTGGTGATTGATGGGACAATCTTGATATACCTGCAAGTGGGGTCCACGCCGCGTGTACGTTGCGTGGTCCATCTCAAATTGCGCTAAATGTTACAACTTCTAAACTGGGTTTCGTAATAAAGCATGCCGCGCGGCATTGGAATCGCAGCGCCTACGCGGTCGCAAGGGTACAAGTCTTAGGTCATTCCGGTACTAAATCAAGGTCGTGATCAGAGGTCGTTGATCTGGTCCGTCTGGAACATGCCGGAGCTGAAAACTAACTATACGATCAGTTAATCAGGGTATAGGTCTTACATATATTGATATTGATGTGATATATCTGTCATATGCATTCGTACACACACACACACTCTTTTAAGCTTCTACAATAGTATTGAGGCTAGAGCGCGTGCCTAATCTTTTAGATTTTGTTATACCATATATTTTCTATTCCAACATTTTATATAATATTTTGTATAGTGGAGATGCATGTTACTTATAGAGTTCTATTGGTTATGCTTTATTTCATAGCTTTTTAATTTAGTTCTCCTTATGGAAGGCCGTCTTCGTGGCTTCGTGTATAGGCGCTGAGTGCCGGAAGAGAACATGAGACAACTAGAAATAGATTAAAGAGAATGTGATGAAAAGGACCCGAGAGAAATGTGATCGAAAGTGTGGAGTCCATGCTTTCTTTATTTCACAGTAAAGAGTTGGAGGCAAAAGCTGACGCTGATTGCCTGCGGAAGCCTTTAGTTAGTGGGCCTAACGTGTTGTTTTTTGAGAAATCCACCCCGTCCATCCGTTTTTACATAACATGTTAGGATACGGTCCAAGAAATGAGGCAAATGCAAAACTCAAGTGGGCTACTCCACAGGAAAATGTGGGTAGGGAAATGCCTACCGTTGAAACCTCCCTTAATCCACTGTCATGTTTATATGCCATCCATACCGTTAATAAGGTCATTCCTACTGGGATGAACTGAAAACACAACAATATTAGGCTGATCCAAAGCTGACGAGGCCCCATGAATCTTTCAACGGTGGAGGTTTAACCACTGTTTCTTGGCACAGTCCACTTCAGTCTTCGTAAACTCTGGTCGAATCGAGTCAACTCGGGCGAGTTTATTCGAGTCGACTCAATTGAGCTGAGTCAAGTGGAGTTTTCAAGCTATGGTTTCTCCATGCAAAGGAAAATAAACTTCAAATTATAAGTAGAGATTATTAAGTTATTTTAGAAAATTAATCCATACAAATAAACACTCATCTCTACCATCCAAAAAAAAAAGAAAAAAAAGGAAAACCAAAATAAAAATCACCTATAATTTCCATGTCCCCATCATAGACATCTCTGCTGCCATCAGGCCTTTCGTTTGTGTTCTGGGCTGTGACTAGTTTCGAAATCAACGTGTACAAAGGCCCGCTCGACTTCGGGAAGTTGCTCAATCTTCTCTTGGAGGGTCTCGCCGATGTTATGCGCCTCGCTCAGGGGCATGTCCCCAGGTAAGACTATGTCCACCTCTACAAAGTACTGTGAACCGAAAGCATACGCTCTAACGGTGTCGATATGCTTGATCTGTTCATGGTGGTTCCAAATGAGGTATGTCATCTTGGTCAAGAAATCCGGCGGTGCTGATCTCCCGATCAGTGACCATACATTCTCGATGACGGTCCTGGCCCATGTGCCCATTGTGTATAGAGCTATCTGCATCAGCATTCCGGCAGAGCATCCTTAGCTTTATACATTTTAGTTGGATGAATCATGGTTAGTAAAACCTGGTTCAACTTGGAAGATGTGAGATGGATTCAAGACTAGGCAACTCAGCTCAACTCATCTGGTCTCGAGTCAAATCATGACTCGGCCGAGTCTTGAATCTTCCAGATGGTATCGAACGGGATCAGTTCAGTGGGCCCACTCTGGCGATCAACTGGCTAACCATGGTTTGAATGGCAATGCGCTGAGTTGACTTGAACTGAGTAACTCGTTGAGTCTGTTAGGGTCAGGTCAGGTATGGTTCAACCACTGCGCAACCCGTTTGAAACCGGGTTTGGCCAATGGACCCACGGTGCAGATCCGATCCATCCCCACACAAGGAAAAACCAATTGCAAATGAAGAACAAGTATGCATATCAATATATACTTGAACAGGATGAATAGCTTCTCTACCATCAATTATTTAAGACCGTCCAATTCCAATCCTAGAGGTGGTGCACCAACTGGACGGTCCATATTTAGTTGGGCGGTTGAAATGTTCCAATAAATGGGTTGTGGATTGTAGACTAGATAATTCCACTTACCAAATTGGCTGTTCTTCTCTTATATTGATTAGCAAAATCCCTCAATCTGATTAACTCAGAAAGGCCCATTAAGTTAGACGGTCCACCATGCTTATTTCCTGGCCCAAAAATCAGAATGATCTCTCTCTCTCTCTCTCTCTCTCTCTCTCTCTCTCTTTATATATATATATATATATATATATATATATATATATATATATATATATATATATATATATATATGCTCATTATGTGGGCCATACGTCTGTGAAATAAATACTCAGTTCCCAGTGGTCCACATTTCACTTGTGGCCTACTTGATGAGTGGAGCAATTGATTTTCGGGTCAGGGAATGTTTACAGTGGGCCCCACCCTATAAAAGTCATGGATCCTTGTGCTTGTGTGAAAATTTACCAGTATGGCCCCAGCAGCATCCATCCACCAATAGTATCTGATTGCAAGGACTGTAGTGGCCAGACCCGTTGAATTCGTGATGACATCGAAGAAATGATCCAGAGCGTAGGCTCTCACGATCTTATTTTTGAACTGTCGACAATAAATCATGAGCGCAAACTTTACTATTGTGACTGAAGCCATGATCCCGATCGTCCATTTTTCTTTCTCAGGATCCACTGAAGGGCGAGTCTGCGATAGATAAAAACATTGTTATAAGATTCCTTGTCTACAAGATCAAGCTGATATAATCATTAACAATTGGTTAATTTCTCTTTACCCATCCATTCTTTTGTAAATGTATGGCCCACCTGATTATCAGATCATCCTATTTTGAAAAAAAAGACATCTATGGGGCGGGACACACTTGATTAACGGCTTGGATATGCTCATATTATTGTTCTATGTGGGCCACACACTTGTGTCCACACTATACAGTATACAATCAAGAAAGTAAGAATAAAATGATGGATGGGAATCCAAACACATCTCTCAAAATGGAATTTTCAGATCCGGTTTTGAAATGTGTTGGGATTCCCCTCACACTGTAAAATGTGAACAAATAAAAAAGTATCATAATTTCTAGACGATCTTAGCGCTCTAATGGGTGGCCATGGAATGTACGGTTTAGCCAACTGTTATGGTCCATCATCATCTCATGCAAAATGGATAGTTGAGATTCATTCTAACAAAAAGAGTAAATCATAGAATTTCAGTCCATATGATGGACCATACCTTAGATTGGTTAGGCCCAACAAGAACATGGGTCTGACCTAATCTGGGTCGACTCGGAGGATTGGCATGGGACTTGTCTGAGTCTTAAAACCATGGTCAAGATTCAATTCGATCTGATTGTCCTAGCCGTTGCATCGGTGGACCTGAGAGGAGATGATTACAAAAGAAAGGTAGTTTTGAATAGCTAGCTAGAACCACCCCATCAGTGTGATTCTCACATGGGACTCATGAAGAGTAGGCCGGACTGGACCTGATAAGGTAGATAACTAAAAGGAGGAAAAGAACATCGAGGTCTTGACCTTTTATCTGTTGGGCCCTCCCGTGCAAATGGTATCGACCAAGAATCATGCTGAATCAGGTGATCCTGGCCGTTGATTTGAGTTCTTTAGCAATTAAGTAGCCATTTGGACAGACTCTTTTGCGATTGAATATGGCTTTTGTCATCATAATGATCATCATCTCAGCATTATCCCAATTAATCAGGGTCCGCTACATGGATCTTTTTCCATCAGTTCTACTCTATCAAGGGCCACACCTTTATAATGCCTGGGCAAGAGTTTGGAATACTCATGTTATTAGGATTTTTTTAATGAAAATTATAGTGTAAGTTTGACGCCAGCTGCCAACCTGACGCAACCCTCCCTTACCCGGACAAAGATTGCCTAGTGACACTGCCACTAGTGAGGTCACTACCTTGCTACTGGATGGTGCTATGTAGGCCCCATAATGATTTATGTGTTTTATCCATGCCATCCATCCTTCAGTGGACCACACCACAAGGAAACAGTTGTGATAGAACGCCCACCATTAAAAACTTCCTAGGGCCCACGGTAATGTTTATTTGTCATCCAACCTATTGGTCAAGCCACACAGACCTAGACGAAGGAAAAACACGAATATCAGCTTAATCAAGAACTTTTGTGGCCCTCAAGAAGTTTTTAATTATAGGGGTTCAATCACCCTTGTTTCTTGTGGTGTAGTCCACCTGAGATTTGGATCTGCCTTGTTGTTTTGGCTATGCCTTAAAATGAGCTGGAAAATAGATGGACCTGTGAACAAAACACGTAACTCATGGTGAGGCCTGCTGAGCACTGACTACTAGCGAGTGCTCGCTACTAACAGTGTTAGTATGCAATCCATGTCCCCTTTATCTGGGCTAGAGACCAGCAATGAGAGTATAAAACTCCCATAGGGGCAATGTAATAAACTATTATTTAAGTTGATTACAAAAAATCCCTATCTAATATTCTGTTACAATATTAGATTGCTAATAGTCAATGAGTTCCAACATGGCAATTCAGTGTGCGTGATTTTGGCCTTTCATTAGGAGGGCCTCACATATATTCAGGCCCAAAATCAGGCCAGTTAGGTCAACAAGTGGGCCACACATATGTAACAACGGTACCGTAACTGTTCATTTGTGTAGTATTTCTATTTTAATTCTTTAATCGATACCACTATTTTAAATACTAATACCTACTTTGAATATATATTTAGTTTAAGGGCTATTGCTCAGCCCACATGGTCTTCATGGTGGCTCATATACATGTGTTAGCATTGGCACATTAGTTGAGATCTAATCCATTCATTATAGAAGGAATATTAGAACGGGAGCAATAGATGGTCTTGCCTCATATATATGAATATCGATATCGTATTAACTGATATGCCCTTAAAAGCCAAAATACGATATGGTACACAATATGGGGTTGTATAGGTCCGATACGAACAAATTGACTTGTATTAGTTTGTATCGATCCGTATCGACCGGGGTCAATATGCCCATAAAGGCCTAATTTTGATATATATATATATATATATATATATATATATATATATATATATATATATATATATATATATATATATATATATATATATATATAATTTTAGTCTTGTCTCCTCTTCTTCTTTTTTTTCATTTAAACCATGGAAGAATTTTAAAAACTTATTTTCGACTAGATCTAGACTTATTTTGGGATCAAAATGAATGATTTGCATAGCATACGACAAATCAAATCAAAGTTAATCTTTATGGAAAAAAAAATAAAAATTGAAGAGGATGAACTTTTACTTTCTTTTTAGATATTCATCTTCCTTTTATTGTATTTCAATGTAATGGGTCCAAGTTCGCCAAATCATGCTTGATTTGTGTTTAATTAGGGCCTATTTAGTTGACATTTAACAAGTCAAACCAAAATATAACATTCTAATCAAAGAAAGGTCCGATATACCACCATATGCATGTCTAAAATACAATAAGAAAAGAAAAAGATTCATTCTTGAATATTTTATTATTCTTTTTTTCCTTGATATTTTTCTTAATTCTTTTGGCTTAAAAAGATTCTGGCTGATACGGCCCTAATACCAATACGTGATACCATCTCACATAATTTTTCTATTGGACCATATGCCAAATGATACCGACATTCAGAACCATGACTTGCGTAGAAATTAGCTATCCATTTGCCAGATGTGCTATAGTTTATGAATCAAATTGGTCATCGTGGTTGTCATCATCAAAGTATTATCTCATCCAATTATTTCTGACATTGCACTCCTAGTGAATAGAGTAGATTTATTTAGATTTATTTTTGGGCAACATCTACTAGGTTACACCCACCTGATGGGAGGGCTTAGATATTGCATTTGTTAGCCACACACCTATGTGGGCTTAACAAAGTCTTAATTTATTTAGTAAATACTGAATCAAATCAAGTGAGTCTCGGTCGATTGAGTTGACCCAACGCGGCTGGAGACTCATTCATGACGAGTTTTAGTGTTTTGAAGTATGAAAAGATGTGTATTTGTCAAAATTACTGCAGAAAATAAATGTTTACTTAAGAAAAAGAAGAAAAAAACAAATATACTTACCTTTGAAATGATTTCTCGAACAGACTCGAGCAGTATTTGGAATCCCAAAGTCGCCATTACTGAAGCAAACACAATGATGCCCTGCAGATTAAGTCCCAATAATTTCAGTTTAGTTGCTGATGAACGTACTGGATTAACCCAATTTGCTAACACTAAAATCCCTTTAGAGAAAATATTTTAAAAAAATTCCAATAATATGAAAATTTTATCAGTGCACAATTTTAGCCGATGGCCCATCCAAGAGGTGACCGATCAATTGAACGGGTTGGATCTTATATGTGCACTGATCAGAGAGTAGAGATGGCCCATGGATCCAGTCTCAATGTATTGTTTACAAAAATAAGATCAAAATTTCATCTTATATGAAGTTTGTAAAAGTCTCGCATGTGCATAGACTATTCCTACCATCCAATCCTGCACATGGCCATCAATCTGGATCGTCCAATTGATGGTCGAGATCTTGAATGGGCCACTGCCCATTATATTTGCTGAAGTCCAAAAGAAAGCTATCAACCCCATAGTTACTTGATGGCCAATCCATAATTTGGCCCATCAATAGCACGGTTTAGATCAACTGGCCTGAAAGCTGATTGGATAATAGCTTACACACTAGATCATTCACTCTGTAGGGGTAGACTCAGATCATGAGACTGAGAGAAATACATCCCGAATTGGTGTATAAACTAATACCTCTAACATTCCATCAGACATACACCCATTCATCCAGACCATCCCTCCTATGATCAACATCTTGAGCTGCCCATCATCACCCAAACTGATAATCCAGAATTAATCTATCAATCCCACATTTCTAGTAATGCAATTAAGCTATTATGGCCAAACCAAGAGACGGCCAACCAATTTCATGTATTGGATCACTCAATTAGTAGTTGAGTAAGGTTTTAAGACTCGTCCAAGTCTGATGGTACTTCAACGAGTCGACCAAGACTCGGTGGGACCCAATTCAGTTCGACACCACAAGTCGTTCCCCCCGAGTCACCCTCAACTCGGGCAAGTCTGGCCAATTCAGCCCCAACTCGGGTGAGTCTCAACTCGACTCAGGGCTGAACGAGTCAATCGAAATCATGGAGTCTTTTAATCATGTAGATACACTAGACAAGACACAGGGAACATATATACACTGAGTTTCAGTGTATATTCTAAACACGACATTGTTCAACCTTGTGACTCACCACTGGCTGCATTCGCTTCTTCCCAACCGGATACCGGTACTGGTTTGGCTTTCGCATGGCATGTGAAGTAAACCATAGAATAAAACCTGATAAAAGATCCAATAGAGAGTCCAGCGTCGATGCAATCACAGCCAGAGATCTGCTCTCCAAAGAAGCATAGACTTTCGCCACAAAAAGGACTAGGTTAGCTGTGTTAGAGATGTGAACTGCCATTGTTTCGCTCTTTGCAAGCTTCTTTGACTCATCCTATGCAAAGAAAAAAAATATAAAAGATATATAAAAGAAGATGAGAAATGCATCTCTTATTTAAGTGAAAATATCAGTTATTATTTGATTATAACTAGGAATCTAATTCGTTTATTCTAAGGGAGGCATCCGCTCATAGAAATTAAGATTCAACCAAAAAACGGAAGTGAAAGCACATGATCCTTCACCATAGTATTAAAACTCGCTGAGTCCACCCGAAACTCGGCTGAATTTACAGAGTAGGAGAGAGTTATTGCTGAGTTATTGGAGATAAGACAGATTTCAAGCCGAGTTATTAATAAAGTTGGTTCTGAGTGTGACTTGGCCCTGACTCGGGAAGACTTGCCAAATCAACTCGCTAACTCGATGGAATTGATGTTACTACTGTCAATTCATTTTTTTTTTCTTAATTAAAATTGAAGAGAGGAGAGTGGAATCAGCAACTTGGATCTGCATGGTGAATCTGTTCCCTGACTCGGGAAGACTTGCTGAGTCAACTAGCTAATTAACTCTGTCTACTTGATGAGACTCATTGTGACTCGTTGATCCATTTTTATTAAAATTAAAAAGGAGCAGAGGGTGGTCAGAGGATGCTCTTAACTCCAAACTGTACAATACTAGAATGTTTTGGTATATACCAAACTTTAGGGCTGTGCATGGTTTGGTCAGTTCGGTTTTGAGGGGCGATACCCAACCGAACCGACTCAATCGGTTTTGAATATTTAACAACCGAATTGAACCGATGAAGCCTCACTAACTGAACCGAACCGGATAAATTCGAGTCGGTTCGGTTTTGCCGATTTTGTGGATTTCATGACAACATTAAAAAAAAAAAAAAAAAGAAGATCCAAATCCTTGATGCACCACACCAATGTAAAAACTAGTGAATGACCATTAAAACATTTTATAATTATAAGCCACAAAAGTTTTGGATCAAGCCAAAAGTGAAATTTAACTTTTCCCTTCATCCAGGTCTGTTTGACCTTATCAATGGGTTGGATGGCAAATACACATTGCAAATCTTCTTCTAGTAGGCCCGAGGACAATTTTAATGGTGAGAGCTCAATCAACATTGTTTCCTGTGGTGTGGTCCACCTAAGATTTAGATTTGAACACATCCTAAAATGGGTTGAGAAAATGATTAGACGGCCTGGATATATAAGATATTATTAAGGTGGACCATACGTAGGGGTAGCATTAATAAATACAATTCAAATATATATATATATATATATATATATATATATATATATATATATATATATATATATATATATATATATATATATAGTCGGTTCGGTTCGGTTCGGTTCGGTTCGGTTGAAAATGGTTTATAATTTTCACAAACCGACAAATGAACCGACGTTCTCAGTTTTTAATATAAAAAAACTGAACCGATCCGAAATAGAATGAAAAACCAACCGAAACCGACCGGTTCAGTTCAGTTTGATCAGTTTTATCGGTTTAGTCGATTTTTTGAACAGCCCTACCAAACTTCACTATTTTAATTGCCCATAACCGAATGTTCGCATAAAGTTGTTGGGTTGTAACTACAGTTCACCTAGTGAAGTCCATGGCTTAGGGGTCCACACTGTTGATTTGATGGAACCCACCGTGGATTTTTCCCCCAAAAATTTTCCCCAGGTTGGCAGATCTTAACCCTTTGATTAGAGGTTTGCAAACGTATGATGAAGGAGGGAAAGCAAGTGTCCACATTCAATAGAGAAAAGCCCAATGGTTGGACCGCAAGGATCTTCTAATTTGGAAAAATTGTAACACGCCCCAATCACAATGTGGCCAATCGTATCAATGGTTTGGATCAAGATGAAAGCTAGACACCACATTTAAGTTGTCATTGCAGCCTACATTCTATGGAAATCTAAACTTTTAACCCTAAAGGCTTGTTTAGCAGTAGCAAAAGTTTAGTCCTTTATCACCTATTTAGGTCACGTGTATGTTTATCTTAACTAGCTAGGTCATGTTGTCCAAGACTAATAGTTCTCATGGTGTTCTTCAATAATAATCTGTAATAAATAAAAATTCTTTGATGCATGTGTAGCACATGTGCACATTGAAAACCCTACGTATATGGTGCACGTGTTGTTTTTTTAAAACTAAACCACGAAAGACGGTAATTGTGATGCATGTAATGTGCTTGACAATTACGTAGAGTAGCACACATGACATATGCATCACATGTACAAATTGGCATATATAACAAATATGTAGGACATTTATAAGGTTGAACGTGGCACATCATAATACATGAAGATGTACAATGACAGATCCTTCCATAAGATAATGTCGGGTCCTAACGTTACATGAATAAATAACATCGTACTTCGGTGTAAAAAAAAATGTTCTTATTTTTATTGGGCTCTTGCATATATATAAGTAGCATGCAGACCATAGTTCAAAAGCTCAACTGGCCTCAATGTCTAGCCTGGTTAGGTCAACTCATAAACTAGACCCGGTTTTTAATTGACTTGACTTGGTATTGTAAGGATTAAATTTAAAGTATTTAAGGGCAGAATATCTTGAATTTCTTAGAAATTTAAGAAGTATTAAAATGTCAAAGAGAAAACAAAATTGCACTTAGTGGAGTAACTTGGTTGAATCATGTTGAGTCATGCCAAATCGAGCCAACTTGATAAGATTTGTCTAGTCTCGATCCAGTCAGGGACTCCAGCAAGTTTCCAAGAGACTTGAATTGAAATCTGGCTGAGTTGAGTTGACTCGGCTGAGTTTCGAGTTGACCAAGAGTTTTAGAACTATGATACAAACCAGTTTTAAAACTATAATACAAACCGTGTACAAGAGTATTGTCTTTGTCTAACTGATCAAGGATTAAACTTTTATTACCAAACGTAATCTAGAAATTATATGCCTGTGACAAAAAAGCCGGCGGAATGCCGAACGTGTGAAGCAATATTGCGAAATCAAACGAGAAAACAAGATGCAATCAATCACACACAAGCACTCACTACAAGAGACTCCGAATTTACGTGGAAAACTCCTCAACGGGTAAAAAACCACGGCACAAAATGATCCACTATGAATATCAGAAGATTACAGAGATTGACAACCCACAAGCAAGGAATAAACAGAGAAATCCCAAGTTTTTTCTCACACACACACCTCTCCCCTCTTCCTAGTAAGAATAGGAAACCTTGGACACCTTAGGATACTAATCTAGGACGGATTACAACTCCTTAAATAAGCAGAAATCCGAAATTAGAAACACCTTGCGCAGTACTGCAGACTGCGCAAGGAATTCGCGCGCACAGCTGACCGGTCGCCCGACCAGTCGCACCTCGCACAGAGACCGGTCTAGGGGAAACACCCAACGCTGCCTCACAACCAACCGGTTGGAGCCTACTAACAACCGGTCTGGGCACACGTAGAGGCTGCTGCCTTCTCTGTGCATCTGGGCCAACTCCATCAGACCGCTCACCCGACTGGTCTGAGCACCCTGTCCATGCACATAGTTTGAAGGCTCTCCAACAATCTCCATCGAGGCTTCAAACGTCGAATCAACACATCCTTGCAAAGTCATCTCATCTTTGATCATAGCTCCACCGCTTCTTGTGCCACCATCGAATCTATCCTTGCAAATTCACGCCATTTTCCGCTCTTCTCATGTGGCCCTTGGGCACTTGCCACATATGAGCAACCGTGGATCTCGCTGCCGTTCCCGCAGCTCCACCTTGAATTGTGTTACCGATCAACATGTAAAGATGGCCACACCTCTGTGCCTTCATACACACGAGTACCCCCTTCATCACTTCACAACAACGATCGCGGCCGATAAACACGCACCCTTTTGCCTTGAGTGCACCAAGAGAAATCACATTCATCTTCATCTTGGGAACGTGCTTCACATCTTCTAGGACTTGTTCGACTCCATCAAACATCCTGATGCGCACAGTACCAATACCCACAACCTTATGAGCAACTCCATCGCCCACAAATACCGATTCTCCACAATACACCCTATATGTCGTGAATGAACTCCGGTCAGGACAAACGTGACATGAAGCCCCTGAATCAAGGATCCACCTACTACCTTGAGATTCCTTGCCAGATACAGTCAGAACTTCACACAGATCACCACCGTCCTCTACGGTATTAGCTCCCTCTCGAGAAGAATTTTCATACTTCTCTTGCCTCAACCTGGGATTCTGACAATCCCCTCTCATGTGGCCCTCCTGACCACAATTCCAACATTTCAACTTAGCTTTACCTTTGCCCTTGGCCCTAGATCCCAATTCTGAATATCCTCCATGCTCAGAACTTCTTCCCCTCATAACCAGTGCTTCTGAGGAATAAAGGGAAGCCACGTCATCGCTTTTCTTTCTCATCGCCTTCGACTGAAGGGCTGAGATAACGGTCTCGACGCTTATGGTTTCCCTCTCTGCGCACACAGAGTCCTTGAATGACTTATATGAATCTGGAAGAGAATTCAACAGGATGCATGCTTGATACTCATCCTTCATCGGTTCATCGATCTCCACCAACTTACAAACCAGCCTATTGAACGTGCTCGGGTGGTCCTTCACCTCCGTTCCCTCAGCTATCCTCAAGGTGAACAACTGCTTCAACACGTACATGCGATTCTCTAGAGATTTCTTGGCATAAACCTTCTCTAGTTTCGCCATCGTTTCAGCTGCAGTCTTCTCCTTCATGACATGATAGAGAACATCATCCGTAAGGTTTAACAGGATTGAGGTTCTTGCCTTCTTGTCGAGTCTCGTCCACTCATCTTCTTTCATAGCCTTGGGTCGCTTTCCAAGCGCTTCATCAAGCCCTTGCTGAATTAGGAACGATTCAACCTCCACCTTTCATAGCTCAAAGTTATTTTTCCTAGAAACTTCTCTACCTCGAACATTGCGCCCAGTCCTATCTTCAAGTCTCAGATTCGAATCTACTCCACCCCAACTTTTGCTTTGATACCACTTGTTGGGAAAGCTGACAGCGGAAGCGGAATGCCGAACGCGTGAAGCAATGCGAAATCAAACGAGAAAACAAGATGCAATCAATCACACACAAGCACTCACCACAAGAGACTCCGAATTTACGTGGAAAAACCCCTCAACGGGTAAAAAACCACGGCACAAAACGATCCACTATGAATATCAGAAGATTACAGAGATTGACAGCCCACAAGCAAGGAATAAACAGAGAAATCCCAAGTTTTTTCTCACACACACACCTCTCCCATCTTCCTAGTACGAATAGGAAACCTTGGACACCTTAGGATACTAATCTAGGACGGATTACAACTCCTTAAATAAGCAGAAATCCGAAATTAGAAACACCTTGCGCAGTACTGCGGACTGCGCAAGGAATTCGCGCGCACAGCTGACCGGTCGCCCGACCAGTCGCACCTCGCACAGAGACCGGTCCAGGGGAAACACCCAACGCTGCCTCACAACCAACCGGTCGGAGCCTACTGACGACCGGTCTGGGCACAAGTAGAGGCTGCTGCCTTCTCTGTGCATCTGGGCCAACTCCGTCAGACCGGTCACCCGACTGGTCTGAGCACCCTGTCCACGCACATAGTTTGAAGGCTCTCCAACAATCTCCATCGAGGCTTCAAACGTCGAATCAACATATCCTTGCAACGTCATCTCATCTTTGATCATAGCTCCACCGCTTCTTGTGCCACCATTGTTGAACCTCCAATTTATACATTGCATTGCCCATTACACGATATGGTTTGCATGATTTTCATGGTTTAAAGGCCCACCTAACACATGTTTTATAGGGATGAGAGCGGACTTCATTCAATTACGAGCCAAAAGAATGCTTTTAGAGTTTTTGGACGAAGGATGAAAGAGGATCAAAGAAAGAAGAAAGCAAGGAAAGGAGAGAGAAGAAGAAAAAGGAGAAAACTAAAGGAAGAAAAATCAAATGGAAGAAGGCCGACCGGTCTTGACCGGTTGGCCATGGAAGCTGATCACATTGATGAAGGGCCGACCGGTCATGACCGGTCGGCCATGCTCTCTGGACAAGGTGAAAACAAAGCCCGACCGGTCATGACCGGTCGGGTATGCACGCTGGACTGTTGGGAAGGTCAGTCCGACCGGTCATGACCGGTCGGCTGCACTCCCTGGAATGTTTATAAGAGCAGTCCGACCGGTCACGACCGGTTGGCTCTGCGTAAGGAGAGTTCTTTCTAAATCAGGACTCCGAAAATTGCTGCGCAATGCGTAATCTTTCGCAGAATCCGACGCAAGGGAGGTTTATTGCTATAAAAGGACACCTAGGGGTTCTTACTAGGTCATCTTAGAAGGGAAGGAACGTGGTTTTGGAGAGATGAAGCGAGCGTGGAGCGTCTGCAACTCTCCAACTTCTGGTTTTCTATTTTTTATGCCTTTATTCAGAGTTTTTAGTTATAGCATGACTATGCTCGGCTAGAACCTCTCAGCTAAGGCTGAGAGGTGAAGCTTGTAGTAAATTCTATGTTGGATTCAGTTTAAATCAAGTAATTTAAATTCAAGTTGATTTTTCTTTCATGTTTCAGTTCTAAAAGTGGTAGTTTGAGATGTTTTATGAGAGTTCATGTGCCCAAGACATGAATTCCTTGCAATTCTCTGAGATTATCACAGGATGCTTGTTTAGATTCAAATTATAGTAATCCTTGAGCAGGCCATAGTCCATAGGCATGGCTGTTACTCCGCAGGCTATGGATTTGAATTCTACATTGATTGTATGGGCTAGAACTTGGAAGTTCAACTTGATTTAGATTGAATGTGTGTGAATGCTTTATTTTCCAACTAGATGAGAGATAGGACTTCAAATCTAGTTGTGTTCTCTACTTGGATTGACTGAATTGACATAGGATTGCTACAAGTGGATCCTTGAATGCCTTAGTACTTTATATCCCTGATTTTTCATTAAGTTGCTGTTTTAGTTAAACACTCAATTGAATCTGATTTTCTTCCAAAAACTGAGTTGCTGGAGTGCTTTGGAAGTTGTTTCTATTTCCCTGTGGATCGACCTCGGTCTTACCGAGTTTTATTACTACATCGCAGCCTTACACTTGAGGCGAGCGAACATGTTTTTGGCGCCGTTGCCGGGGAATTAGATAACGGTTTTCAAATAGTTCAGTGGCTGTAGAAGTAGATAGGTTTTTCTGATTTTTTTTTAGAACTAACAAAGTTTTCTGTTTTGTAGGAATTCTTCTCTAAGTTCAAGCGCATCAGGTGATACCTTTCTAACTTAGTTTTCTCAGATTAATTTCAGATTTCATTTTTCTGGGTTAGGATTAGTTTTTATTTTCGGTTGAGTGGTTTATGTCCCGTTGGTAACGTAATCACTCAAATCGTCTCCAATCTGAAGGTGGTCTAGTTGGACCATTATCAGTCCATAGACGAGTCCGGAATTACCAAGAGCATTGTGAAAGTTTGGGGAGTATGGAACAAACACCTGTGAGGAATCCTCCCCCCCCCCCTACTCCAACTACAAACGCAAATCAGGAAGGAATAGGAGAGAATGAGGTACAGAATGTTCCTCCAATGAGATCACTACGGGACTACCTACAACCTGCCCGAGCAATTACACCTTCTTGCGTGGTTCTACCAGCAAACGGTGGAAACTTTGACATAAAACCGGGTGTAATTCAACTCTTACCAAAGTTCCACGGGCTAGACTCTGACCGCCCATACTTACACTTGCAAGAATTCGAAGAAGTGTTGGCCACCTTGCATTACCCAAATGTTTCCGAGGATACTATTAGACTTAAACTTTTTCCCTTCACTTTGAAAGAAAGAGCCAAAGATTGACTTCACTCTCTTAGACCACACTCGATTAGGTCATGGGTTGAGATGAACCGGGAATTCTTGAAAAAGTTCTTCCCAGCTCATAAAACAAACACTCTTCGAAGGGCCATAATGAATTTCTCGGCTAAAGAAGGTGAATCTTTCTTTCAATGTTGGGAAAGATTTAAGGAACTCCTGCTTGCCTGCCCACATCATGGCTATGAGAGTTGGCGAATTATAAACTTTTTCAATGATGGATTAAATTTCAATATGCGCCAATTTGTGGAGATGATGTGCAATGGCGAGTTTATGAGTAAAAATCCAGATGAGGCTTGGAATTACTTGGACATGTTAGCTGAAAATGCCCAATCTTGGGATACATCGGATAAACCCAATAACTCCAAGCCCACTCAAGAGAAAGGAGGGATCTATGTCCTTAAGGGGGAAGACGATGTGAATGCAAGGATAGCCAACCTCACAAGGAAGGTTGAGGCCATGGAACTTAGTAAAAGTGGAGTTTCCAAGTCCACTGAAGCTGTTGAAACCATATGTGGGATCTACCTCACCGACTTACACGCTACGCAAGATTGTCCCACAATTCCTGCGTTTCAGGAAGTGCTACATGAGACAGCCAATGCCACATATGGTTATCAACGGCCCTTCAATGGACCGGTAGGTAATACGTACAATGAGAGTTGGAAGAACCACCCAAATTTCAGTTGGAAGAATGCTCCTACGGGCAATCCCACCAACTCCCAAAGAGGGCCACCCATGCAAAATATGGCCCCACCTTAATTCTCATGGGAGGATACCTTGAAAGCGTTTATGCAAGGGCAAGCGCAAATAAATCAATCGAATCAGCAAATGTTCCAAGAGCTTAAAGTCTCGGTTGATGAGATTAAGGGACGCTTGAATGCTAGGGAAGGGACCTTTCCGGCCCAACCTCAGCCCAATCCAAAGCAAGTACATGAAGTGAGCATCCCTAATCCTTCCAACCAAAACATGGAGCAAGCTAAATCCATTACCACCCTTAGAAGTGGTAAACAAATTGACAAAACTATTCTGGTGAAGGCCGATGAGCCTAATGATCCGGTAAATTCTGAGGATGAAGATGGATCTAACTTAGCCCCACAACAACCGGAACGCATTTACAAGCCCGTAGCACCATTTCCTTCGAGATTGGTAGCCCCAAAATCTCTCCCAAATTCTCATGATATTCTAGAGATTTTCAGACAAGTCAAGATTAATATCCCTTTGCTTGATGCCATCAAACAAATTCCCTCTTATGCCAAGTTTCTAAAAGACCTATGCACAACAAAACGCAAATATAATGTGCAGCAAAAGGCCTTCTTAACTGAGCAAGTGAGTGCCATCCTCACTCAAAAGACCCCTCCAAAATTCAAAGATCCCGGTAGTCCCACCGTCTCATGTATCATTGGAGACTACCGGATTGAACGTGCCTTGTTAGATTTGGGGGCAAGTGTGAACTTGATCCCATACTCGGTATATGAGCAATTGGGTCTTGGTGAATTAAAACCCACCAAAACCACGTTGCAACTCGCTGATAGATCTATCCGTGTACCGAGGGGGATAGTTGAGGATGTTCTAGTTCAAGTTGACAAATTCTACTACCCAGTAGATTTTATAGTCTTAGACACACAACCGGTTTTGGATGCTAGCACCCAAATACCGGTAATACTAGGCCGCCCATTCCTTGCCACATCAAACGCAATCATCAATTGCTGGAATGGGGTGATGCAATTATCTTTTGGAAACATGACACTAGAGGTGAATGTGTTTCACTTGGGCAAAAGACATAGGGATGTAGATGATGATGAGTTCTTCGAAGTAAACATGCTTGAAACTTTTGAAGAAGAAGAACTCCTCCAACTTGAACCACTAGAAAGCTTGGAGACATGCTTAGCACATTTCATGGATTCTGAAGACTCCATCATTGGTGAAATTGTGCAGGCATTAAATATAGAAAGACCGGAGGTTGATATTAGCCGGTGGAGGCCCCATTTTGAGAAATTACCACCAACCACATCAAGGCCTCTGCCGCCTAACATCAAACCACCAAAGCTTGACCTCAAACCATTGCCATCCGAGCTTAAATACGTATATTTGGGTCAAGAGGAAACGTTCCCAGTTGTCATTGCCTCCCACCTTGAGAAGGACCAAGAGCTAAAGTTGATTGAGTTACTCAAAGAACATAGGGAAGCCATAGGTTGGACAATAGCGGATCTCAAAGGGATAGATCCTTCGGTTTGCACGCACCGAATACACCTTGAAGAAAATACAAAAACGACTAGACAACCTCAAAGACGGCTAAATCCAAACATGATGGAGGTTGTCAAAGCCGAGGTGTTGAAGCTATTGGATGTGGGTATTGTCTACCCCATCTCAGATAGCCAATGGGTGAGTCCTACCCAAGTTGTCCCCAAGAAATCCGGTATTACCATCATTGAGAATGCCAACAACGAGCTTATACCGACTAGGGTGACCACCGGTTGGCGTATGTGCATTGATTATAGGAAGCTCAACACGGTTACTAGGAAAGACCACTTCCCTCTCCCATTTATGGATCAAATTTTGGAGAGGTTGGCAGGTCATTCCTATTATTGCTTCCTAGATGGCTATTCTGGATACAACCAAATTGAGATAGCTCCGGAAGACCAAGAGAAAACCACATTTACATGCCCGTTTGGTACCTTCGCTTACCGAAGGATGCCATTCAGGTTATGCAATGCACCCGCCACATTCCAACGATGCATGTTGAGTATTTTCTCGGATATGGTGGGTGAGTTTCTTGAGGTATTCATGGATGACTTTTCTGTTTTTGGTTGTACATTTGATGAGTGTCTCAAGCACTTGAAGTTAGTCTTGATGAGGTGTGAGGAGAAGCAACTTGTATTAAACTGGGAAAAGTGTCATTTCATGGTACAAAGAGGAATAGTCCTTGGACATATCATCTCGTCCAATGGAATAGAGGTAGACCGGGCAAAAATTGATATAATTTCCAATCTACCACCACACAAAAGCATACGCAATGTGCGGTCCTTCCTTGGACATGCCGGTTTCTATCGAAGGTTTATAAATGATTTTAGTCATATCTCAAGGCCTTTATGCAACCTTCTACAAAAGGAGAACCAATTTGAGTGGAGTGCCGAATGTCAATTAGCTTTTTCAAAGCTAAAAGACATGTTGACAACTACTCCTATCATGCAACCACCAGATTGGTCCATTCCTTTTGAGTTGATGTGCGATGCGAACGATTTTGCTATTGGGGCGGTGTTAGGCCAAAAGAAGGATAAAAAGACCCATGTCATCTACTATGCAAGTAGGACCTTGAATCCTGCCCAAGTTAATTATTCGACTACAGAGAAAGAGCTCCTAGCTGTCATTTTCGCCTTGGACAAATTCAGGCCATACTTGATAGGATCCAAAGTTATTATTTATACGGATCATGCGGCGCTGAAATACCTTCTTTCTAAGAAGGATGCTAAGCCCCGTTTGCTTAGATGGATCCTACTCCTTCAAGAATTCGACTTGGAGATCAAAGATAAGAAAGGGGTAGAAAATGTGGTGGTGGATCATCTATCCCGCCTAATCCTACCAAATTCCATTGACGAGTCACCTATTGAGGACTCATTCCCTGATGAGCAACTCTTTGTTGCTGTGCATCCACCATGGTATGCTGATATAGCCAATTATCTTTCCACAGGTGCGATGCCGATTCATTGGACTGCGCAAGACAAACGTAAATTTCTAAGGGAAGTGCGCAGATTTTTCTGGGATGAACCTCTATTGTTTAAATATTGCCCAGACCAAATTATAAGGAGATGCGTCCCCGATGATGAACATAATTCAGTCATCTCCTTTTGTCATGATTAAGCATGTGGGGGTCATTTTTCAGCCAAGAAAACAACTGCGAAAATTCTGCAGTGTGGTTTTTATTGGCCCACGCTATTCAAGGACACCCACGAGTTTTGCAAAGCATGCGAGCGCTGCCAAAAGTTAGGAGGATTATCCCGTCGAAATATGATGCCTCTCACCCCAATTCAACATCTTGAAGTCTTTAACTGTTGGGGCATCGATTTCATGGGACCATTCCCCTCATCTTTTGGACATGTCTATATTTTGCTTGCCGTACACTATGTGTCTAAATGGATAGAGGCTATCCCATGTAGAACCAATGATCATCGTACGGTTCTCAAGTTCCTCAAAGAAAACATACTTTCTAGATTTGGGACGCCTCGGGCCATCATTAGTGATGGTGGTTCTCACTTTTGCAATGGACCTTTTGAAGCTTTGATGAAGAAATATGGTATTCGGCACAAAGTGAGTACCCCATACCACCCACAAACAAGTGGGCAAGCTGAAATCTCCAATAGGAAAATCAAACAAATTTTGGAAAAGACGGTGAGACCGGATCGCAAGGATTGGTCCTTAAGATTAGATGATGCACTTTGGGCTCACCGTACCGCCTACAAAACACCCATTGGAATGTCCCCTTATAGACTTGTCTATGGAAAAGCTTGCCACTTGCCTGTGGAGATAGAACACAAAGCCTATTGGGTAATTCGGGCTTTAAATTTTGACATGGACAAGGCTAGCTCGCTTCGCAAACTCCAATTAAATGAGCTTGATGAAATCCGGAACGATGCATATGAGAACTCGAGAATTTACAAGAGTAAGATGAAGGCTTTTCATGACAAACACATCTTCAGAAAATCTTTCCATAAAGGACAAAAAGTACTCTTGTATAATTCCCGACTTCACATTTTTCCGGGAAAATTACGATCTCGATGGACCGGCCCATATATTATCAAAGAAATTTTTCCTCATGGGGCTGTTGAGATTGAAAATGCAGCGAATGGTAACCGTTTTAAAGTTAATGGACAACGCCTTAAACCATTTGTTGAGAAATTCGATTCAGAGGACACATCCATCACTCTGATTGATCCTGTCTATCAGGATGATTGATCTCCTAGTCTGATGGAGGTATAGGTAGGTTTTTCTTTAGCTTTACTGTTTTAGTAGGTTTTAGTTGTTGGGTTGGAGACTCCCACGATCACTCTCTCAGGTACTATTGATTCTCACTCTCTCATTGTGTACCATTGCTCTCATGTCCTTACTATTTGCATATCTTTTACATTGAGGACAATGCAAGATTTGGTTGGGGGGTGAGATGAGATTCCTCATCTAGCATATTGCAACATTTCGAGCTTCATATGCATAAAATTTTTTCGAATTTTCTAACATCTCAAAATTCTTTTAGAAAATCTTGTTTCTATACATTTGAGATGCTACGAGTATAAGACGAGGAGATACGAAGTGTGTGATGTTGTAGGTCTTGATCTTCTCCCGACATAATGGTTTTATATGTTAGTTCCCCTATTGTTGTGATTGATAGAAAATTTGAACACCTTCACACCAAGTTCACATTACACGATTTTCATGCGTTGATGGGGTTATGTGATTTGTGGATTAGCTAGACTTTGATTTAAAGGTGTTGAGCAGCCAAGCCGGGGTATTTTGTCCATCCTTGTCCATGGGAAAATAACGAAAGATATGGATTTTTAAAAATCCTATCTAATTTAAAAGAAAAAGGAAAGAAAGGATGAAATCGGGAAGGAAAGAAAAATGGTGGAAAATTCCGAAAAAGACTACCTATTACCAACCGGGGGATGGTCGAACCGTAACCAAAGCCGAAAATGAGACGTAGTGTGAAAGCCGTCGGAAGGACGGTAAGGCAAATTCCTGTCATAGGCTTGTTGTTGCTCTGTGCACCTTAAAATCATTGGTTTACCTAATCTATGAAGAAGATGATCCCAGGAACTCATGAGATGAATTTTCACTATACACACTAGGTTGAATTTGTTCGAGTTCTTCTATTTATCAATCAATCAGCGGGAATTTCATGTAGACACTTCTTATGTTTTGAGAGCCCAAGGTTTCAGCTTCTATCACCAAATTTTTCCAAATTTTATACTTATATGTCTTGTTATGGATAGAAACATGGTTTCTGAAAGAGAGTTGGATTTGGAGGTTTGAACTTATTCACGCATGTTTTGCTTGGGAATAGCAAAAAGCTGGTTGGGGGGTGTGTTGAACCTCCAATTTATACATTGCATTGCCCATTACACGATATGGTTTGCATGATTTTCATGGTTTAAAGGCCCACCTAACACATGTTTTGTGTTTATAGGAATAAGAGCATACTTCATTTAATTACGAGCCAAAAGAATGCTTTTAGAGTTTTTGGACGAAGGATGAAAGAGGATCAAAGAAAGAAGAAAGCAAGGAAAGGAGAGAGAAGAAGAAAAAGGAGAAAACTAAAGGAAGAAAAATCAAATGGAAGAAGGCCGACCGGTCTTGACCGGTCGGCCATGGAAGCTGATCACATTGATGAAGGGTTCCATGCTCTCTGGACAAGGTGAAAACAAAGCCCGACCGGTCATGACCGGTCGGGTATGCACGCTGGACTGTTGGGAAGGTCAGTCCGACCGGTCGGCTGCACTCCCTGGAATATTTATAAGAGCAGTCCGACCGGTCACGACCGGTCGGCTCTGCGTAAGGAGAGTTCTTTCTAAATCAGGACTCCGAAAATTGCTGCGCAATGCGTAATCTTTCGCAGAATCCGACGCAAGGGAGGTTTATTGCTATAAAAGGACACCTAGGGGTTCTTCCTAGGTCATCTTAGAAGGGAAGGAACGTGGTTTTGGAGAGAGGAAGCGAGCGTGGAGCGTCTGCAACTCTCCAACTTCTGGTTTTCTATTTTTTATGCTTTTATTCAGAGTTTTTAGTTATAGCATGACTATGCTCGGCTAGAACCTCTCAGCTAAGGCTGAGAGGTGAAGCTTGTAGTAAATTCTATGTTGGATTCAGTTTAAATCAAGTAATTTAAATTCAAGTTGATTTTTCTTTCATGTTTCAGTTCTAAAAGTGGTAGTTTGAGATGTTTTATGAGAGTTCATGTGCCCAGGACATGAATTCCTTGCAATTCTCTGAGATTATCACAGGATGCTTGTTTAGATTCAAATTATAGTAATCCTTGAGCAGGCCATAGTCCATAGGCATGGCTGTTACTCCGCAGGCTATGGATTTGAATTCTACATTGATTGTATGGGCTAGAACTTGGAAGTTTAACTTGATTTAGATTGAATGTGTGTGAATGCTTTATTTTCCAACTAGATGAGAGATAGGACTTCAAATCTAGTTGTGTTCTCTACTTGGATTGACTGAATTGACATAGGATTGCTACAAGTGGATCCTTGAATGCCTTAGTACTTTATATCCCTGATTTTTCATTAAGTTGCTGTTTTAGTTAAACACTCAATTGAATCTGATTTTCTTCCAAAAACTGAGTTGCTGGAGTGCTTTGGAAGTTGTTTCTATTTCCCTGTGGATCGACCTCGGTCTTACCGAGTTTTATTACTGCATCGCAGCCTTACACTTGAGGCGAACGAACAACCATCAACGCTATCCTTGCAAATTCACGCCCTTTTCCGCTATTCTCATGTGGCCCTTGGTCACTTGCCACATATGAGCAAATGTGGATCTCGCTACCGTTCCCGTAGCTCCACCTTGAATTGTGCTCCCGATCAACATGTAAAGATGGCCACACCTCCGTGCCTTCATACACACGAGTGCCCCCTTCATCACTTCACAACAACGATCGCGGCCGATAAACACGCACCCTTTTACCTCAAGTGCACCAAGAGAAATCATATTCATCTTCATCTTGGGAACGTGCTTCACATCTTCCAGGACTCGTTCGACTCCATCAAACATCCTGATGCGCACAGTACCAATACCCACAACCTTATGAGCAACTCTATCACCCACAAATACCGATTCTCCACAATACATCCTATATGTCGTGAATGAACTCCTGCCAGGACAAACGTGATATGAAGCCTCTGAATCAAGGATCCACCCACTACCTTGAGATTCCTTGCCAGATACAGTCAGAACTTCACACAGATCGCCACCGTCCTCTACGGTATTAGCTCCCTCTCGAGAAGAATTTCCATACTTCTCTTGCCTCAACCTGGGATTCTGACAATCCCCTCTCATGTGGCCCTCTTGACCACAATTCCAACATTTCAACTTAGCTTTACCTTTGCCCTTGGCCCTAGATCCCAATTTTGAATATCCTCCATGCTCAGAACTTCTTCCCCTCATAACCAGTGCTTCTGAGGAATAAAGGGAAGCCACGTCACCGCTTTTCTTTCTCATCGCCTTCGACTGAAGGGCTGAGATAACGGTCTCGACGTTTATGGTTTCCCTTCCTGCGCACACAGAGTCCCTGGATGACTTATATGAATCTGGAAGAGAATTCAACAGGATGCATGCTTGATACTCATCCTTCATCGGTTCATCGATCTCCACCAACTTGCAAACCAGCCTATTGAACGTGCTCGGGTGGTCCTCCACCTCCGTTCCCTTAGCTATCCTCAAGGTGAACAAATGCATCAACACGTACATGTGATTCTCTAGAGATTTCTTGGCATAAACCTTCTCTAGTTTCGCCATCGTTTCAGCCGCAGTCTTCTCCTTCATGACATGATAGAGAACATCATCCGTAAGGTTTAACAGGATTGAGTTTCTTGCCTTCTTGTCGAGCTTCGTCCACTCATCGTCTTTCATAGCTTCGGGTCACTTTCCAAGAGCTACATCAAGCCCTTGCTGAACCAGGAAGGATTCAACATTCACCTTCCATAGCTCGAAGTTATTTTTCCCAGAGAACTTCTCTACCTCGAACCTTGTGCCCGATCCCATCTTCTCTTCTCAGATTCGAATATACTTCTACCCAACTTTTGCTTTGATACCACTTGTTGGGAAAGCCGGTAGCGGAAGCGGAAGCAGAATGCCGAACGCGTGAAGCAATGCGAAATCAAACGAGAAAACAAGATGCAATCAATCACACACAAGCACTCACCACAAGAGACTCCGAATTTACTTGGAAAAACCCCTCAATGGGTAAAAAACCACGGCACAAAGCGATCCACTATGAATATCAGAAGATTACAGAGATTGACAGCCCACAAGCAAGGAATAAACAGAGAAATCCCAAGATTTTTCTCACACACACCTCTCCCCTCTTCCTAGTACGAATAGGAAACCTTGGACACCTTAGGACACTAATCTAAGACGGATTACAACTCTTTAAATAAGCAAAAATCCGAAATTAGAAACACCTTGCGCAGTACTGCGGACTGCGCAAGGAATCTGCGCGCACAGCTGACCGGTCGCCCGACCGGTCTCACCTCGCACAGAGACCGGTCCAAGGGAAACACCCAACGCTACCTCACAGCCGACCGATCGCCCGACCGGTCGGAGCCCACTGATGATTGGTCGGCTGACCGGTCTAGGCACACTTAGAGGCTGCTGCCTTCTCTGTGCATCTGGGCCAACTCCATCAGACTGGTCACCCAACCGGTCTGAGCACCCTGTCCACGCACTTAGTTTGAAGGCTCTCCAACACAAACTTGAAGTTATTCATGTATTTCGTTAGCATATCTTCACTACAATAACTACACTAAATTAGTCTTTCCATGGCTAGTAATCAAATTCATTGAAAAATTACAAAGAAATTGGCCCACCTATGAAAATTGAAACGAAACAAGAGAAACCCATTTCTTAATTCGATGGAACTATCAGTTTTCCTTTGGATTTAAGCAACCAAAAAAAAAAAAAAAAAGATACGATAAGATAAACAATATACAGCCCATTTATAAAAAAAAATAAAAATAAAAAATAAAAAAAAGAGTAGAAGCAAAGCAACCTCAGTAATGGCTCCAGGAAAACAACCCAACTCAGTAAAGCTCTCCATTTCATTGAATCCTTCAAGAAGCTTCTCCTGCCTCTTGTAATACTGTGCAAGCTTTCCTTTTCTTCCTGATAAATAAATAACAAAAAAATGACATTTCTAGCTTTGAGAAATCAGCTTACATCTAACATTAGCATATGAGAGAGAGAGAGAGAGAGAGAGAGAGAGAGAGAGAGAGAACGGACTTAGAGTTCTCAAAATGAAAGGAGGGTCTTTGGGCCTCTCGGGGAGCTGAAAATCATTGAAATTGAGACGCCATGATTGCTCATCAGACGTGCATGGGGTCTGTCCGTCTGGGTTTGGCGAGAGAAGCTCTATTCTGTAATCAGATGAATCTGTTCGTAGATCCATCACCTCCTCACCTCTCTTCCAATCTCTTGTTTTGAAAGAATATCAACACCTCCTCTCCTCTTTTGTAGAAGAAGAAAGAGTACTTATTCTTCTTTTGAAAAGAGGATGTGATATGGTAGATCAAGTAGCACTGAGTAAAGTAGATCCATTGTCCATTAGCATACGTGGCAGGCTAAATTATCTATCAGAACCGTCCATTGAGTTTTTCCAACTGTTGATTGGATTTGGTTAATTAAAAACCATCAATCAAATGATTCTTTAGTTATTGACCAGTGGCCTTCAATTGGACGGTGTCAGAAAAAGGTAGTTAATATTTACATGATGAACGGCTAAGATTTCTTTAATGTCTGTTATTTTTGACAAGTAGTCTATAAATGATGAGTCCCACTGGGTGGACGACTATGATTGATGCATGATAATCCCACGTGTACTGTAGAGAGGTTGCTCTACCATAGCTTGGTTCTCCGGGGCCTATAGTATTGTATCAGCTCCATGTTTTCAGGTCGAGTGCGGATCGTCTGTTTTGAACATTGCTTCTCATTCGTCCACCTCATCGCCCGATGACTCCACCTACAAGATACGCCGGATTTCTCTCTCTCACAGAGATTGCATGTACACGACTTCTGACGTGTGGAACTTCTCTTTGGCCCACAATGATTTATGTTTAGATCCACACCGTCCATCAATTTTTACATATCATTTTAGAGAATGAGATAAAAAAATGAGGCACATCCAAAGCTCAAGTGGACCACACAACAGAATGCTGTGGGGAATGACTCGTGAGGTTTATATGCCATGTAACCTCTTCATAAAATCACACTGAGATAGATGAGGGGAAAACACAAATATAAGCTTGATCATAGACTTCTGTGGCCCGAAGAAGTTTTCAACAATAGGCGCCACTTCTTCCTATGGCCCACTTCAGCCTCTCTTTTTTGTCTCATACCTTAAAATGGTACGAAAAAAATAGATAGATTACGTGGATCTGATACATACATGGGCCATAGAAGTTCGACATGTCAACACTTAGGTTTTCTTCTACCGACTTAGAATGTGATGTACCACCACAACGGCTTATGTGAGACCTGGCCTAACGCAATAAATTGCCCGCCTCGATGTGTGCATTCTCTATCCTCTTAGTCCATTCGTTTTTTTCATATTATTTTAGAGCATTATCAAAAAAATAAACAGATTCAACTATCAGGTGAACCGTACCATATGAAGCAGTGGTGATAATTAACTATTAATGGGCCCAAGGAGCTACCACCTTTTTTATTTAGTGCGGCCCCCACTTGAGTCTTGGATATGTATGGTTTTTGTTCGCATTTCCTAAAATGAGATCACAAAACGGATGGACAGGGTGGATTTCTCATAAACATCACGGTGGGCCCCACCTAGGTTCCCAGTGTAGGAACTTCCTGCAAAAGGCTTCGAAATCCCCGTACAATTTCCTGAGCCTTCAACACACACGTTTGTAAGCTGCATCTTTTTATTTGGGTCCCACAAAGGACGGTTATATTCTGTACTGATTGAGGTTCATACTTCCCCGTTCATGCAAGTGAACCATGCATGAATAGAATGCCATAGGGGGAATTTGCTTTTAATTAGGGGAGTTAGTTGATTCTCCTAAAGATTGTTATACTTGAAGTGTCAATTGTTTAATTTGACTTCTTTATTTTACAAATGTAGAATATATCTGCGCTTGCCTATCAACCATCCACCTGTTCTAGAGCATGAAAGGAGTATGAATTGATCTCTTAATTACTCAAACGGCCTTTTAGTTTAAAGTGTTTTTACCCCAAGCACACTTAAGGTTTAATAGGATCATTGAAATAGCATTACTTTAGAAATCATTATTTTCTATATACAAGGGTTAAATTTGTGTTTTGTCAAGAACTAGATTTTAGACCCACTTTTGAAAGATTAAACGATGTCTAAATGAGATCATTCCAAAGTTATTTAAAAGTTTGTTGAATTATCTTTCTAATAAACCAAATATCACTGAATCGAACCTATAATAAGAGAGTAATGAGCATTCTTATTGAACCACGTGATACATTATTCAAATCATGATCGTTGTTTTTGGTTCACTTTTAAAAGGTTAAATGATTTTCAAATGAGATTATTCCAAAGCCATTTGAAAATTTGTGAAATTTATCTTTCCAACGAACATAAGATCACCCACAATCTAACTTATAACAAGCGAGTTATGACAGTTTTTATAGGACCACACAGTGCATAGTCCAAACTATGATCTAGGCATTATCCAAATCATGATCAAGATTTTGGGCCCACTTTTGAAAATTTAAACAATCTTCAAATGAGCTGATTCTAAAGCCATTTGAAAATTCATCGAATTATCTTTATAATAAGTATGAGATCACCATGATCCAACCTATAACAAGAGAGTTCTAACATTTTTCATGGAAAAGTACGATACATTGTCTAAACCATGAACTTTATTTTGTCTAAATTACAATTTGGACTTTGGCCTCAATTTTAAATTATCAAACAATATTCAAAAGAGAAAATTTTAAAGCTATTTGAAAGTTCATTAAATTATCTTTTCAAAAAGTATAAGCTCACCTGATCCAACCAACAACAAGAGAATACCCATTTCCATGAGACCATATGATGCATGGTCCAAACTCGAATTGCATAGTACATCAGGTTAAATACTAACAAATCATGTCAACTCAGGCGAGTCGGGCCAAGTCAGCTCTAACTGAGCCAATCTCAACTCGACCAAGAGTGACTCCATAAGATGTGTTGGATTGAAACAAGGAAGCATACGTAGTGCAGGTACGTGGAGGGCATTACTTTCACTAATGAAGTACCAAGTGGGAAAAAGTGACCTCATGAAGAAGGGTTAGATTAATGTTCTAATGTTCTAGTTTTGGACCACTAAGAAAAATGGTGGTGCCTCATTACATGTGGCACTGACGTATAGCTATTAAGGCCATCCAAGTTATGGGTCCCATTCTGGATGGTTTATACTTTTAAAATGACTCTGATCAGTTAATTCTACCATCCTTTTATAGCTATATTAAATGTATGGTAGAAGTAAAATAATGAGTCATCCAAATTTAAAGGGAAAGCTTATATAGTTAATATCTTTTGCTCTATGCAATTTTAGATTAGGCTCTATTCAAGGTCGTACAAGAGTTTCGACGGTCTGGATTTCCCTTACAAGTATGCCGTGTCTACATTTGAAGAGTCACCATCATTTTTCTTAATGGTGCAAAACTAACATAGGAGTCAAATTAGGCCTCCTGATATAAAATACCCACCATTTTTCCTAACTCTCTCTCTCTCTCTCTCTCTCTCTCTCTCTCAAAATTTAAATGAGAAAAATAATATTTGAATCTCTCTCTCTCTCTCTCTCTCTCTCTCTCTCTCTAAGTGCCCATTTGGATACTACCAAATAAGTTACTTTTCGACTGAACTTAAGATGTTATGTTACTTTTGGCACTTAAGTTTGTTTGGTAAGTATAATTGAAAAGTAACTTATCTCTTAAAAATTACTTATCTTAGTAAGTATTTTTTTTTTTAGCTTTTTGGCTTTTGACTTTTCTACTTATCTCTCTCATGTCACGCTTTTGCTTTCTTTTGACTTTTCTACTCATCTCTCTCATGTCACGCTTTTTTTTTTTTTTGTTTTTTACCTTTTATTATTATTTTTTTTTTAGGGGGGGCGGGGGGACACTGTTAGTCACCCTCCAATGTTAATTAACCACCTTCCAATTTGGCGTTTCTACTTATCTCACTCAGATCATGCTACATATCAAAGTTCTCTCTCATGGTTCACTCAATTACTACTCTCTCATACCGTCCATATCAAAGGAGGCCCCACATGATGGATTGTACCACCAAAGGTGGGGCTCACACAGTGGATGGCCCACAACAAAGATGGGCCCTACATTAATTGGTGCAAGATCCAATCCACCAATCAGGTTGATCTGATCTTCTACATCTTTACCAAAAATGGTTCTAGTCCACTCACCATGTGGACCGACTATTGTAAACAAGTGAATGGGTTAGAAAACTTCAGCCAAGTCTTCCAGAGCCATACATTTGTTTTGCAGACTGTGGCCCACCTGACCAATGGATCAACCTGATTCTTGTGCTTGGGCATCCATATAGTGGTCCTGTTCCGATGGATGGAATATATCTCGGACCAATCGTGTTATGCTGACATGTACATGAGCTTTATTGCACGTGGGATTAGAAAAGCTCATTCTGTTAGGAAAACTGCCTCAACGCTTAGCTTTTTCTTTTCATGTCAATATGTTGCTTATTATATGTAGATTTAAAATTTTCTTTGGAAAAGTTACTTATCAATGTGTTATTACCAAACATACTTATTTCCATATTGGCTGATAAGTATGTTGTTTACCAAACATACTTATTTGCTTAATAAGTAAAAACCAAGATAAGTAACTTATCTGATAAGTAACTTACAATCCAAACATGCCCTAAATCTCAATGCCTTGGCCCATTTATCAGATGGACCATAGGGTACCAAGTGGACCGTCCAAAAGAATCAGACCCGCTTAAATTTTTTGGAACGTAGAATCTACACATTTGGGCCACCTGATGAACGGTTTAGATATTGTTAACTGCACTAGCTTGAGCTAGTTTGGCATATGTGCCTGACTCTGTGTTGGATATAGACATATCAGACACACATGTTTGTCGAGGGATTTGTTAACCACTCTTCACTTTTTTATTATTTTTCTAACCACACATCCTTTCTGCTTTTGGTAAGATAACAATACGTGCATTACGATATATATATATATATATATATATATATATATATATATATATATATATATATATATATATATATATATATATATAAAATAAAAAAGTGGGTGCATTATCTGTTAGAGGAATATAAATAGTCGGTCACATTTATGATATACATTCTTATACTCCGCACAGCTTTGGTGGATCACTGTGATGTATGTGCCTTACATCCACTTCATCAGCTCATTTTAATGCATGATCCTAAAAATGAAGCTGATCCAAATCTTAGGTGGACCTAGGGCTCTCAATACAGCGGGTCAGATCCGAGATTCGATTTGCTCCGAATCCATATAATGAGCTAGGATTTGGATCTTAAAATAGGTCCAATTAATTAAATGGACCAGATTTGGATTCACAGAAATGGATCCGAATTCAATCTGAATCCGTCTATAGATTTTCGGACTTGGAGCCGGATCCAATCAAATCCGATCGATATCCAAATTGTCACATTACTGTATATGTTATATCCATGCAGGCCATCCATTTTCTGTATTATTTTAGGTCATGTCTCAAAATTGAGAAATATGCTAATCACAGGTCGACCCATCACAGTAAATAGTGGGATTTGCATCATTTTGCTACTAAATTAAATATATTATATTATATATTTTTTTTAAATTTTTGGTGGGGTGGATTCGGACCTAGATCCGACCCTCGAATCCAATGGTTATATGGATTTTGGATCGAAAATGGATCTGACTATTTATAAATGGATCAGATATGGATATCACCTTTTGGATATGAGTTGGATCCGAATCCGATCTGAATCTGTCTACAGATTTCGAACTTGGAGCCAGATCCAACTGGATCCGATCCAGATCTGACCCATTGAGAGCCCTAGGTGGACCACACCATAGAAACAGTGGGGATTGAATACCCACCATTAAAAACTTCCTAGGGGCCCATTATAATGTTTATTTGCCATCCAACCTGTTGATCGGGTCAAAAAACTCTGGATGAAGGGACCACACAAATATCAGCTTCCTCCAAAACTTTTGTGGCCCGCTAGAAGTTTTTAATGGTTAGTCGCCACTGTTTCCTATGGTGTGGTCCACCTGAGATTTAGATCTACTTCGTTTTTTTCATCGTGCCCTAAAATGAGCTTTCAAAATGGATGAACGGTGTGCATTTCCAAGTTAGATTAAAAAAAAAAAAACCATTTATTTATTTTTACAAACCTGCTCAGTTTGGAATTATAGAAAGCATGGTAAAAGAAATAATATTCTAGTTAACCATTATTTTAGGAAAGGCGTGAGAAAGGAAGCATTATCTTATGTGATTGTTTATTAATTTAGAGGGAAATAGTATAATATATAGTCTAATTTTATACCATAATGTGATATACATCCAATAACAAAGGGGCAGGTAGCCTATGAAATCATTAATTAAAATTTCCTGTTCTAATTCTTTTTTTAATCTAAAAGGTGCTTTTTAGGGTGATTGGATGCATGTCACATTGCTGTGCATTAAAATGACTCAGATTCGGTAGTGACCCATCAATAACGATCGAAGTTGGTACTAGAAAAGCTATGTCGGCTCCACCATGATGTTTGTGTTTTGTTCGTTATGTCCATCCATTGACTAGCTCATTTTAGGGGCATGAGCACAAAAATGAGGCAAGAGTGGTAATTGAATGGCCACCATTAAAGTTTTGGATGAAGCTGATATTTGTGTTTTCCTTTTATCTGTGTTTGTGACTTTGTCAAGAGGTTGGATGGTAAATAAACATTACAGTGGGCTATAGGAAGTTTTTAAGTGTTCAGTCACCACAGATTCCATTGTGTGATCACCTTAGATTTGGATTTTCCTTGTTTACTTGTACTGAGAACCCAATTCCAGTAGTCAATTCCAAGAGTAGTCATTAACTTTCAAGGAAGGAACCCTTCTTAGGGATTCCATCCACACACAAAAGTGTAGGTGCCCTTGGCTGAAATTGGAGGCGATCCATATATCAAGTTTTTTACTGGTTTTTAAAAAAAAATGGACAAATAAGGAAAGTATTCCTAAGCCATCTTTTGATTTATGTGGCCCATTTGATGAGCAGTAAAGGGCATTTATACATGGAGCCTGTCGTATGGACCGGATGAATCTTACACATATATGCCACAAGTGGAACGTGGGGTGGCGTGTAGATGGGCTTCCTTAGACAAGCGTGTGGGATAGGCAAACCTCATTGTCAGAATTTGGGGCCATCCATAGTAGGATGCAATAGAGCAATGGTCTAGATTACTAAATTGCCAAATTTTCAAACTGTCCGCCACTTCCCTCATATGATTTTGGGACTTGGGCCAACAAAATCTAGATCGGAAGCCTTGGTGGAGCCACACAACAAGTAGAAGTGCATATCGAGCGTAGGCGCTTCAAACCGTTGAGGGGCCAAAGAGATTTTGGATTAGGCCTAAAATTAGGGTGGTTACCTTCAGCCCACTGGTAATGACTTTCTGAACAGGGGGGAATGTTGTCAAAATTGGACCATTGATAGTTTTATCGGTGGTAAACAAACGACCCGCTTTTTCCCGTCGTGGGATCCACCTGCATTTTTCAGACCAGGCCCTATGATGGTTTAAAAGCTTGGATTCATGCATGTTAAGTTGTTCACTCCAAATTAAAGAAACTCCAGTGGGTTCAAACACCGACATATGCAAGCGTCTCCCTTTGGATTAGCCAAGGACAAGAAAAAATCATACATATGGGATACTCAGCTAAAATTGAACACTTAAAATCATGATGACTATAATTAGATGGTTTGTAAACCACAACCCATGCTTATTCAATTTTCTAACTGGTCGATTAGTGGACATTTAGTGAAGGTTGAAATGAAATGTTTGAATCCAACGAACATCCACTAATAAGAGTTTAAGATAACCTGATCAATATGATTTTGGGACGGCGACCAATCTAAAGTAGTTAACTTAGTTTGGGCAGTTTAATTTGGAAAAAATTATGCTAAGTGTACAAAATTTTTAAGTGCTTGCATATCAACCATCACACTTTGCTAAGAACCTATGGTGCTCTGTGATGTAGAGGGGGTCACTAACGATTACATGAGAAGAATGGACCATCGGAAGGAGGCCAAGCAGACCGACAAAACCCTGGCCAAAGTTCAGAAACTTCATCCCCGTCGGGCACCCGACCACACTTTACCGGGTGTCCGACCATGAGCCTGATTAGTCCATAGAGTTGCTGGATTGGTTTTTGAATTTTGGGCGCCCGACTATGCCATCAGACGCTCGACCATTCTTGACCGGGCACCCCAAATTGTTTGAATTTCTATCCAAACACTTTGGACAGTTTTGTGCACCACCGGGCACCTGACCGCACTCTCATTGGGCGATTGAAATTCAATCTATTTTCGGGAACAACTCACTGGACTGTTTTGGAGTTCAGTGGGTGCCCGACCATGCGCGAGTTTGTTGTGCAGTTTTTACAGAAACTTTCAAATTTGAATTTCTTTCTTTCCTAGTTTGATTAGGACTTTTGATTTACGTACCTAGGGTTTTTATTACTTATCTAGAGCTTTAAATAGTTATTTCTATTCGTTTTGAGACATTATTATTAATCTTTTTATAAAATTTCCTTGAGTTTTACTCTCTTTGCTTGTGGATTCAAGCAATCCTTCGAGAGATCGAAGAAGATCAGTTGAGGATTCCTGATAACTTCATGGATTTGGAGTAGTTATCTAAGTGAAGAGACGATGGTCGATCCCTCGCTCGTCTACGCCGCGCCACTCCACATCCATATGCGGCCCAAATAAGGGTCCGTACAGTTAATGTAGCCGAGGGTACTGACTTATTTTTGGGAATCAAGCTCGCCACAAAGCTCAATATTTCAAAGCTGGAAATTTCAAGGTGATTCCAATATTATCATTCATTGTCTAATGAATCAGGTGGAGGAGAGCTAGAGAAATACAACACTAATCTAAAACCCGCTACCACTAATGTAAAGGATGAGCAATTGGAGTGCAGGGCATGTGTAAAGAGAAGCTAATGGCATCACCGACATGGACACATATTTATAAGGAACGGAGAGGCATGCAACCTAAGTAATATTTATACCATATATAATGCAAATAGCTTTAGGACTTTTTTACCCCTGCAGTTAGTTTCATAGGGTGGAAAACTTTTAATATTCAACGAAAGGGAAAATGTTTTAAACAAAGTTAGTGTGTTTTGGGAACTGGAAGATATGGTTTTATCCATGTATGGTTCAAATTTCAACTGCAAAAAGCCTGCAACAGCTTAGATTTTACCAACATCTTTCCAATTCTTTGATTTGACTAGCCCACTTGAATTTCTCACCCTATAACCCACACCACGCATAGCAGTAGGGAGACCATGCGAAAAAAAAAAAATATATGGGACTTAACATTATGACTCTATGGAATGCTAGAATGCCAGCCTAGAATCGAAGCAGATCTAAAAGTAGGCTACAACACAAGAAAACATGGAGATGGGTAGCTCAAGGTTAGCAATCATGAGCCTCTCTCCCATAACTCATCTTCCAAGGGTTTGATAATTAAGTCTTCTTCCTTGAGCATGCAACAGGCTTCAAACCAGGCAATGATCTTTGACAAAGAGGAGTCTTCTTTGGGTTTCACGAAGAGTGAATACCGCAGTTGGTCTCGCGTCTTTTTTAGGACCTCCGAATTGACCCTTACCATCGTAGTTCCTCCTTGAACTTCTTTCCAAGCCCACATCTTCGCCCCAGTACTAATCTTCCTCCAACTGAGCCGTAGATAACAAACCTTCTTGTGCGGTCTTCTTTTGGCTTTTAACCACCTTTGCATACGATTTAGGGATCCAAATCTTTTTCATCTTCCCTCTTATGCCAGACTTGCCTTCCCTAATTTTCTCCCCTTTTAAAAAGAAGAAAAAGAAGACAATATATGGGTGTTCCCATAAATATATATGTTTCCAATCATAGAGTTCCATACCGTGCTTATGTGGATCCACATTCATAGACATGGGTTTATGTGTAGGTCTCATAGGCATAATAGACATGGGCAGTGTTCGAAATATCAATATCATGTTACATATCACATCCTAGGGATACAAATACATATCAGTTGTCGCATGAGATATATCATTTGTATCAAAAAATTTATTGCACTTTTTGGGAAACATTAGGGAAATGGTTGAATTTTCAATGAAACTTCAGAGATTGTTAAAAAATACCTTAATACACACTTTTAAATCATAACATCTCAAAAAAGAAGTGCACATAATAGGTTTCCTTTGTATAGGGTCATTAGTTATGCGTTGTCTGACTGAACTAATGCAACTATATTCAAATTGAATGTATAACATTTAGAGCATATGTGATGATCATTTCATCAAACACTCCTAAATACTACGAATTTAGTCTGAATTGATAGCTGGTTGAAGGGAATTTCAAAAAAAAAAAAAAAGTTTACTAATTTTTTATTAAAAATGATTTTTTTTTTCTTTACAAAAATTGACAAGGACTTTACAAATCAGTAGATCAGCCCTCATACATGATTGATTTCATGTTTGGAGTACAACATTGCAAGCAATTTGGGAGAAATTGGAAAATTTTCAAATTTTCCCCAAATCGGACCACCTGCACTCAAATTTAGAAGCTAGAGTGTATGTGATGATCATTTCATCAAATACTCCTAAATACTTAGAAATTAGTCTCAACTGATGGCTGGTTGAAGGAAAATTTCAAAAAAAAAAAAAAATGGAGAACATGAAGAAGCAATGAATATCGAAATCAAAGCTCTAATTACGTGATTTTTCATGCAAAACATGAAGAACCAATGGGTTTGTAACCATTTGACACTGATTTAACATAATTTCAACTAAAAAAGGGATCAAAATTTGAAAATGCTCACCGGATCGAACATGTGGGATATATCAGCACTATTTGTGCATTTCGTATCACCTAAGTGGGATACAAGATATATCGGCCGATATCGTTGATATTTAAAATATTGGACACGGGTTTATGCCTAGGTCTCATAGGCATCCTACACCCTTTGAGTGTATATTTTGTAATATAATTGTACTAGAAAAACAATAAAATGTTAACATACAAGGAAAAACACGCTTAAGAAACCCTTTGTAAGAATAAATGGGGGTGAAATCCCAAAACAAGCTCAAACTAGCCCAGAAATTGCCACAACCAGAACTGGTTTAGCTTGGTTCTACATAAATCAGCTTAACCGGTCCTAGTTTGACCAAAACCAACAAGAAATAGGATGGATAGAGCCTAGGAAGGCTAAAACCAACCTCGTCTAGACCTGAACTGGGATAAACGCTCGCAAGGCTCCACCCACATGAGGGCTTAGCAAAACTCAACCAGAACTTATGCCTAGCTCCAAGAATAAGGTTGGGCGCAAATCAGATGAGCCAAACGTATGCAAAAGAAATGAATGGTCAACATTTAATCTATATGCATGGCCTATCTGATGATTAGAATCAGACTGACCTCAATTTTGTACAGGGGAATCCAGATTGTGGCCCACACCTAATAAGTAGCTTTGATCATGCTCCCATGTAAACTCCCTGGTGAAGCATTGTGGGCCTCCTTCCAAGACTACACTCTAAATAACTGCTTCCACTTTGAATAGAAATATTACATCCAAACATAGATATAGTAATACAGCTCAAGCATTACAGAAACAGCTTATTACATCGAAGTATAGAAGAATAGTAGCTAAAAAAGAAGAAGAAGAAAAATAAAAGCTACACACGTCGTCATGCTACAGTTTGAAAACATCATCCAAATATCTCACACATTCATACATGAGGAAGTTACAATACTCCACCGAAAGGAAAAGTGGCCTCGCACAGAAAGTGTCGACATTTTAAATAAATTTGCTAGCTGTGACAGTTGAACATACATGCCTAGCCTGCTTTGTTTGTTAACCAGCCTGAATTTTTTCATAAGGTTATCTTCATGAGGTGGGCTTATACACTGCTCAGATGTTTGATACACTTGCCAGGGTGGTGTCTATAGCAAAAACCATCCCCTAGTGTTGAGCCTATGATATAAGAAACAGATGCAGAGGAACAAGATGACATGATTCATGCAAAGAGACAATCTGCAGCACATATGCCAACATGAACGGGTCTGAAATGTTCATCAGGTGGGGACCACTATAAACATGCCATATCTCATATACAGATCATCCATCCATCAGGTGGGCCACATGTACACATTAAATTTTGACAATTATTTTCTTCAACAATCCATTTCTCTTATACAGATATGGGCCACCTAATGAGTTGAGTCATCTGATTTTTGGGCTAGGTCATGCTCATGGTGGTTCTCACCTGATGAGTGTTCTATATTTCACTCACATGTCCCATAATGGCATGTTTGATGCACAACAGCCTGTTGATGAAAAAATAAATTCAAAACAATTTAAAGAGGAGCATACCCTTCGTCGTGACCATGGTAGTTGTTGTGGCCATGATAGAGGACGACAATACCCTATTCGATGTCAGAGAAGCTAATAGTCAGCTAGGTGGTGATCATGAATGACCAGATAAAAAAAATTAAAAAAATGCGAGTCCTATTGTTGAGACCATCCTTCTTCATGGCCAGAAGATGGTTTTTACTACTGTTGCAGCCTAATCATGAGAAAAAAAAAAAAATCATACATCTAATGCAAATTAGATATTTATCAGAATTGCACTTAAAGTGGCAAAGCTAACATTCTTACTTCCCCCTTAATTGACGAAACAAGGTCATAGTAGAAGCAATCCATTTGTGCATGCATCCTTATGCCATTCTAGACTATAAAGTTCTGTGCTAGTAGATTCCTTGAAGTCTTTTGCTTGGCCTATGCTTGGATGAAGCCCATGTGGCTACATATTTCGATGACCCAAGCCATTGAAATTGACAAGATGATCTTGAGCATCTGATCGATGGCCTTCAAATCAGATGGCTGACAATAAACATGGTTGATGTGATGATCAAACAACTAAATATTGTCCAACCAATGTGAATTTATATGATGCCTCACAGAAGAAAGCCAACAGCCAACTAGGTAGATGATACAATGGTTCTGTCCAACCATACAATGCCCCAATTATGGAGAGCATCAAATTGGACCGCTAGCATCATTGATCGCCAAAACCATTCTTGGCTAAGTCATTTCATTAAAGAATAATTAGCATGGAGATTTCGATTTAAAATAATAAGAAACCACTTCAGCAAAATTATAGAATGCTTTGTCTTTCTGAATATGTATGTATGCAGATGATAAAAGGAATAGAGAAGTTAGCAGCAGTTGCGATATCAAGATTGTAAATATTGTGAAAGAGACTAAATACCTTGATGAATATCTAACTAGAATTAAAATTCATATGCTTATATTAACTTCAAATAACAAGGGGCAGGCTGACGATGGCTGCAAAACTGCCAGACTAAATACCAATAAATGTGTAGGGCTGGGCCCACTTAGTTTTCTGTTCACCACCCATCTGGAGTCAGTGGGACCCACCATGGACTCCCTTCATGATGTACATGGCTTATCCAGGTGGCCCTTCCAATCCGGCCACCAAAGTGGGCCACAGGCCCCTGTGGGCCGTTCCATTATGAAGAAGACCCAAATCTCTGGGGAGCCCCTGTGGGGGTCCCACCTTGATGTATTTGCTTTCCCCACGCTTTCCAACCATCTTGACAACTCATGATAGGTGCGGGGCCCGGTTTTGGGTGGACCACACCAAAGAACAGTGATGATTGCACGCCTACCATTGAAAACTTCCCAGGCACACTGTAATGTTTATTTGTTAACCAAACCTGGGTGTGGGACCGGTTGTGGACCCCACCATGCTGTATATGTCATCCAGGCCGTCCATTGGTGGGGGACACCATGTTGTATGTATTTTATTCAGGTGGGCCATGCCACATGGGCGGTTAACCCTACTTGTAGGGCCTTCACTTAGGGCTCAATAGGATTCCTTGTTTAAACCCACACCTAGGCCATGTTTAGTTTTGATGTGGGCCGCTATCTCAGGCCTTGCCCTGGCAAGTCTTTAGGGTCCACCTTAATGCGCCCTTGTGGGGCCTGCCATGATCTCCTGTAGACCCCACCTATAGCTCCATGCTTATGCACCGCTGGGAGTATGATTAGGTTTGTTTTAGTGCATGCATATTGATTAGGTCTGTTAGCTTGTAAGCCAACTCAAGTGTAGCCTTCTGGGGCCCGTTAGACTTGGATTCCTAGTGGGTCTCGCCTCTTGTGCATGGTGCAATTTGATCATGTTAGCATAACATATTTAGCTAAATGTGATGACTTGATAGTCTAGTTCAATGTGACACTTCCTTTATGTTAACATGACACTTTTAAGTCAAATGTTGTACTTCTTTTGTGCCAGATATAGCACTACTCTTACGTTTGATTTAGTATTGTTTTTATACTGAATGCGGTGTTACACACCTTATGCATAGTGGTTATATGATTGTACGTTATCATATCTCATCCATATCATGGGTGTATGATTTGGATGATGACTTTTTCATGATTGAGTATACCGAATTTGGGACGCTGTTCAACTAGTGGCGCCCCTACTAACCAGCAGACCACGGTTTTATACTCATGTCATGATTTGGCTTGCCTATGTACGACAAGGTTGCATTGATGAACTTACAGCTTAAGGCATTTCAGGGGACTTCGATAAGTTAAGGCCACCCTACATGTATGCATGACTTGCATGACATGATTGCATGATTTAGGTGATGGACTCATGCATTCATACATTTGCATCTAGACCCTAGCGACATCAGGGTTGTAGCCATCGCCAGTTTTTTTTTGTAGCTGGTGTATATGAGTATGGATATCGAGAATTTGGTAATGTTTACGGGATGTTATGGACGTCCCTGGGTGAAAGTTCTGAAACCCCTGTGGGCCACAGGATGCTCCAATGTTTAAATTAAGTGGATTCATGAGCACCCGTGTGCCGATTACTAGTTGGCCATATATTTTACTTTGTCATGATCGGTTAGAAAAGGGTACGGTCTCACTTGGTCAAAGTGTGTAGTAGCAATTGAGACTAAGTATGACTAGCTTGGAAATGGGTCCGCTACTAGTGAGCCGAGTAGGCATTGGCATACCACTAACGAGGCGAGTAGTGAGATCTCTTATGCTTACATGTGCGCGTGCTGCGATATTCAATGCTTGTATACTAGACATCGGTGATTCCAATTGAGAACCATACTGAGATGTGAGTAGACATTAGGATTGGCATGATCGCATCACATGACTGCATAGAACATTCAGTGGCATGATTGGCCATCCATCTTTGCTACTTACTCTGATATTAATATTGATATTGTCACGCCCCAAATCCGGTTTCCAGTGTCCATTCGCTGTAACCTGAATCCAGAGGTGGCAGCCTCCATAGTACCCCAATCTCGGGTCCTAGCTCCACATGCCGAGTTCCGATCTTGGGATACCATAAGGAGGATTTTAGGGTCTAATTTTTTTTTTGAAACATAAGCATCACCATATGAGTACCATCAAAGACAAACAAAATTTTTCCACTAAATTATTTCTTTTACATACAGTACTGAAGGTAAATATACAATGTGTAAATATAAAATTAGCTACACACAATCCAACACCTTCTGCTACTACACTTACAACTTTGGCTCAACGTTGCTAATACACCCTGGTATAACCTGCAGTGTAACAAACGCGCATAAGCTTTCTACAAAGCTTCGTGAGTGCGTGTGTGTGTGCGCAATATGTATAACAAACATGATAAATATCAAAGTATGCAATGAAGCATGATGAGAAATCTAAACCAAAACTCAGCCTAATTAGGCCGTATGATTATGTAATATGAATAACCAGCCTACCACAGCTATGCAGTCATGTAATACAGATAACCAGCCTACCACGACTATGCAAGCTTGCAATACAGTTAACCAACCTACCAAGACGATGTACTCATACTATGCAATGGCCCATAGGGCTTAATGTCACATACAATGATCCAATGCATGTATGCAAATCATCACATCTCAGTACAATGGTCCAGATGCGAACGGTCATCGTGATCGCCTAAGCGATGCGGGATCCAGAACTGGTAGCTCGCCCAATGTGGTAGCTTGCGTAAGCTTACAGCCCCGCCCACGTCACACCCGCCCACATCAGGACCGTCCAATACCATACAGAACATCAGTCATATCATTGATACCAATATCATCTCTGAAACGAAACATCACCTGGGTCTTTACAAACCTCACTACTCACCAATAGAATACCAAAGCCTATCTGGTGCAATAGCGGACCTACCACAGCTGGTCAAACTCAACTCACTTTGCCAACATGCTTCCGGCAGGTTAGGTCAGACCTCCTTCCAAACCGACCACGTGCAGTGAAAAACACCGCCGTCTGATATTCGGCATATTGGTGTATGATTAAACCACCCAGTCCTTAAATGGAGCACCCACACTTTAGTACCAATGGGATCAGAGACTTTCACCCAGGGACATCTTTGGCATCCAGTTTAAAGATCACATATTTTTGGTGTTCTGCAAACAACGATGGAGCTGTGGTTGTAACGTAGTAACCATATTATATGTGGCACAAGCAGACGATGTGAAATGCAACCATGCATGCAAACATGGGATGACATGCCCATGCAAGTCTCCAAAGAGCACTCTAAAACTATAGGGTCTCAAATACAACGTCACCATCAACTGGTAATGAATTTCACGACAATCGCAACCACTGTGGCCAGTTGATACAAGATAATCAGATGAGCCAAGCATTCATGATGCATGAGTCAAGTATACAGTATGATTGCCGATAAGTGGTCAATCTACCACGAAGGCAATAAAGCAATCTAGTCTAACCTATTTGAGATATGGTTAAGATGAGGGGACACATATGAATGGTCGAGTCATAGTACGGGATGTCGCTAGTTAGAGAATCTTGTACCAAGGACTATAAGGTATGCTAAGCTATTCCTAGCATACAGTGTAAGCCAGGGTGATAGGCTCTTGTCCTCAAATAATCCCATACCTATTGGAGAGGTTCGCAATGGAAGGCACGTGAATTATATTTGCGCAACTACATCTCGAATTCTTTGTGAATGCGTTTATACCCTAGTGGTCCTCAACCATCAATGGTGAATCAGAATGCATACTCATTACACACGTAGGATGGTCGTCAAAACATGTAATATATAAATCGTATGAGATTATTTCAAACAACAATATGTGTGGCAACAGACATACTAAAAACAACATAAAACGATAATTCACTTATAACACAAGAAAACATAAAGAGGTGGGACCATAAATAGACGGTATACAATAACGCAGAAGGTCCAACAATTGAACAGTGTGGATCAACCTCAACATCAACATGGCTCAAAAGAAGGGGAATTGTTGAATACACTACCGACATATTAAAGGTGAACCCTACTCGGGCAACCGAGGGTAGAATATACAAAATCATGCTGTGCCCCATGGTCTAGTAATACAGTTGAGATACACACAATGGGTGGTCCGTAAGAGGGACGACACGGATATGAGACACATATCCTAGGATGGGCTACAAGACAAACAAGCAACATGATAGTTTGATATAAATGATACAATAGTCTTAAAACAATGGACAACACAATGGGATTCCAAGAAAGATGACAGATCAAACCCATATATCAAGATAGGCTCCACATGGTGGATGGCCTAGATGACATGCTAACGTCGAGGATGGACCCTACACTCATCCAAAGAGGTACATGGACGATGTGGATGAGAGACACATGACACTATGGTCCAAATAGTTAGGTACAAGGCTAGGACACACCTCACTAGTTGAGTCATAAAAGTATACACCAAGGCGAGTTAATAGAGCGAGTCAACAGGGTGAGTTAATTAACAAGGCAAATTGACAAGGCGGGTCAATAGGGTGAGTTAACAAGGTGAGTCTTATGACTTGGATGGAGCATACTTGGGGGAATTTCCATGCGTTTAGATCTATGAGAACTTTCAACAGGTTGGTTAGACAAACAGTGTCAAGGTGGGTCCATGGAATGGACAACATTGGTATACAAACACTTGTACGTATTAAGGTGGTCTCAAGGGCATCCTACACTAGATATAACATGGCGGGGTCCATTCATTTCGATAGATTAAATTAAGCTCAATATTAAAGCGATCTTGATAAAAGGTCAGACATACAAATCACATCAAGTGGCCCATCAGATGTTTTGGACAAATAGTGAACTCTTTGGATGTGGCCCTACACAATTTCCAGGTTAAACGGATTTTAATGAAGAAATGATTTGAGGCTAAGTTTGGGTCCAATTTGTGATCACAAGAGGCTAGCTTTTGAAGAAATAAAATGATCATCTGGAAACCCTATGCATGGGCTTCAAAACACACAAGGCGGACCTCCCTGGTTACATGCATTCAGATTTTTGTAGTGGCCCAAACATGGGTACTTGAAAGAGGTGTGCAGATAATAGTGCAGAAATGGTTTTTAGTCCAACCTTGGGCACGTCCCACCATCAAATGGGGTCACCTTTTGACGTTCCGTCAAGTGCACATGATAGACATATATATGGTCTTCAAATCCGGTAATGTGGGGCATGATGGATGCGCATGTATGATTTTACGCACATGTCCAAATAATGGTACCAAAAGTTTCTGCGTAATTGTGTCGTGCCTCATTTTGGGATCAGACTCCAGATTATGTGGGGTCTGCCTTGGCTCAAATAAAAGGTCATTCTTGTAGCCACTTATGCTAAGAAAAATTCTCAAGTGGTAGCCCCCACATAGCTCCTACATGAGGCCCACCACAATCACCCAAAGATGGCCCAAAGCACTAGAATCTAAACATTTCTAGAATGAAAAACCAAACTTAGTAAGGAACATCATACATTCATCAAGGTGGGACCCCAAGATGGCCCGCTAATCTAAGATTGAGATTGGAAAATAAACACCACAGTGGCCGCAGAGGGATTTTCAATGGTGGGCATCAATGACTACCGGTTCCTACGGCGTGGTCCACTTGAGATTTGGATTTGCTCATACTTGGACCCACGGCCTAAAATAATCTAGAAAAACAGATGGATAGCGTAGGTAAAGCATACACATCACAGTGGGGGCCACGAGTGGACCACCAAAAATGTCCAGCATCCCTGGTTGCTGGTAATTTCCAACGCCTCTTACGCTTTGGCTGCCAGCATTCTAGGAGTTGGTGCCGTTTGTTTTTTATTTATTTATCGTCCACAAGTTTGTCCAACCCATGAAGGTCCTAAAAAGCCCTGACTTGGACTGGTTTGGTTATGTAAAAAACATCGTAGTGAGCCTTAGAAATGTTCCAACAGTGGGAATTATTTCCCCTGGTAAGGCCCGCTTGAGATTTGGATATTCTTCATTTTTGGGCTCTCTACCTAAAATAATCTAGAGAATCAAATGGACGGCATGGATCAAACATAAAAATCATGGTGGGTCCCATGAGTGGACCACCAGTCTACGCCCAAATTGGGCTCCCGCCTTATGCACGCTAGACATCCATTAACCTCCTTCATTCTCTCTCTCCTATATATATATATATATATATATATATATATATATATATATATATATATATAAGGTACTATGCAGTCGACCTCATGGGAACTCGAGCTGTGCGGGCCCTACTATGATGTGTGATGGGCATCCACACCATCAGTTAGATGCACCATTCCGTGGTGGGCCATGGGCCTAAAACTCAAGCCAATCCATTAGTTGGGTGGGCCACACCATAGACAACAGTTCAAAGTAGATATCCACTCATTCAAATCTTTATGATCGTTTATAGGACCGACTGAGATGTGGTTGACAGATCCAGCCCATCCATTGTTCCCGTCCCACTTAAATAAGAGGTCACACCAAGTTTCAACCGTATCCAAAACTCAGGTGGGCCCCAACAAGTGCTTTTAGATGTTGTAAGCATGATTTTACACTCTTTCAGTTGGTATGGCCCACGTGAGTTCTAGATACAGATTATTTTTGGGATATCCCATAATCAACAGGGGACCCACAAAATATATGGTGTGGATGCCCATCACACATCGCAGTGGGACCCACACAGCTGGACCTCATGAGAACTATATATATATATATATATACAGAGAGAGAGAGAGAGAGAGAGAGAGAGAGAGAGAGAGAGGAATGCTCACCTGGGCACTTCTCGTGAGAGACACTCGTGAGCACTTTTTCTTGGCTCTTCGCACGTGATGTGAGCCCAAAATCTGAGCCGTCCATGTGATGCAGCACCCCAAAAAACCCGTAGGCCCATCTTTCAACTTGTTCCAGAACTTTGGTGGGCCATGAAAGAAGGAAACAGTTTCACGTGCCTTAATTTGCCTCTTGCTTTCTGTTGCGGCCCACCAGAGTTTTGGATCAGGTTGAAAGATGGGCCCTAGGGGTTTTTTGGGGTGCTGCATAACATGGATGGCTCATATTTTGGGCTCACATCACATGCGATGAGCCAAGAAAAGTACTCACGAGTGTCTCTCACGAGAAGTACCCAGGTGAGCATTCCTCTCTCTCTCTCTCTCTCTCTCTCTCTCTCTCTCTCTCTCTCTATATATATATATATATATATATATATATATATATATATATATATATATATATATATATATATATATATATATATATATATAATGAGCCCAGTGGGTCCCATATGGGAGATCCACTCTGTTCATTACATTGGCCAGACTATGAAGGATCCGAAGAGATCTTCTTTGGGCGGGTTTTGTTGTAACAAAATATGATAGTGGGCCTAGGGAAGATTTTAACAGCCTACATCGTTTCCTTCGGTATGGCCCACTTGATATCTGGATCTCCTTCATTTTTCGGCCCCTGGCCTAAAATGACCTGCAGAAACAAATGAACGGCATGGATATAACATACAAATCATGGTGGTTCCCACAAGTGGGCCTTATTCAAACCCAAAACTTTTCGTCCCAACTTTGTTTACTCTAGCAAGCTTCTCCTTCTTTCCTTAATTTATTATTTTGCTTTTCTTTATGAAATAACAAGAGGTGGCGTCCATGCAAGAAATCCAGTCCATTCAACAGGTAGGCCATCTGATAGTGGGCCCTATGAGCCGTATCTTGGGTAATTTTCGTGGCATATAAACATCAAAGTGGGCCAAAGAAGGTTTTAAGAGTCATTATTTTCCTTTAATATGACCCACGTCAGATTTAGATATGGCTGATTTTTGTGGCCAAGGCCTAAAGTGGCCTGGGAAGACGGATGGACGGCATGGATTAGACACATGCATCAAGTTGGGGTCCACAATTGTGGCCTTCCCAAAATGCATAAACAATGTAAATAAAACACAAAACTTCAGCAAAGGCTTGCACTTTTAATACGTCTCATTTTGGACTTGTGTCTTCAATGATCTAGGAAGATAGTTGAGGTGCGTGGAGACATTACATATACACCTAGGTGGGGTCCACATATGTGGCCCACTCATCGCCTTAAAACGAGTCATCAAGTGAGATACACACCATCAAATTGGTCAGCCTCACTTGAGCCTTTGCTTCTACACGAAGCCTAGGGAAAAGGGTGAAAGTACGTCGGTAGTCTAACACGACACCTACGTATGTGCAGAAGCTTAAAGAGCAACTAGAATTATGGCTAAACCTATAGGAGGGGGTTATTAGGACCTTTTTTTAAATTCTTTTCGTCTACTTATACAATTCAACAAATTAAACTAAGTAAGTAAGAACACTTCGGCTTCCAAGCCTAAGTGGGTCCAATCACAATACTAGCATATGATTAAGTGTTCGCTTCCCCAAGTGTAGGGTTGCGATGTAGTAATAATCTCGGTAAGATCGAGGTCGATCCACAGGGAAGGAAGCAAACAATTCAAACTATCCTAATAACTAGAATCAAAGAGGTTTGTGAAATTGATTTTTAACATAAAATAGAAAATCTGATAATGGAAAGATAACTAGAGCATCAAGGATCCACTTATAGCTCTCCTTAGATGCATAATTCGCTATGGTTTCTCACTTTCTCAACTAGAATCGATATTAAGATCTATCTAGTCGGATGATAGAGCTGTTAAACCAAGCAATCTATCATATGTAAGTTCAATGCATAGGATTCACTCAATGTAGGCTGAGCTGAGCATGCTCAATTGCATAGGTCATTCCCCATTCCAAAAGGTTCAGTTCACAATCATAACCATCCTCAAGTCCTGTCACAAGACAAGGCTAGATCATGATTTGAACTTGATTCAAATCACATGCACAATCCATACATATTACAGAAATTCAGAAAAGTAGAACTTTGGTAGGAAGTCCCCACATGAAGATCATAGTACTAGAGCGCACTCCAATTCCTCGGATCATACAGGTCTAGACTGATGCAAACCAATTAAGAATTTAAGTAATTCTCCCAAACATCCATGAGTCATCATAAGACTAAGAAAAACTACTTAAAGCTTGTATAAACTTCAAAACATAGTTCATAATCATGAATTCCAACTTTAAAACCAATAAAACGAATTAAACAATCTAAATAAAACTATAAGGTTCACCTATTAGCTCTAGCTAAGAGATTAGCTAATGAAAAGCATATTAAAAATAAAACTAGAACTAAGAAAAGGAAGAAAAACTAGCTGGAGGAGGCTAGGAAGCCTCCTATGACTTGAACTCCTTGCTCCACACGTCCTTGCTTTTCTTGGAATAGAAGAGAGCACCTCCTTTTATAGTGTAGCATTAGTACAGCAACATAGCAGAATTTGTTTCGCTTGGTACGGCTTAACCAATGGTCGGATTGCCTTTAAATTTGATTTGTAGCTTTCTTGTAATGTGATCTTCCTCATAGATGATTTAGATTTCCAAGATTATCCTCTGAATGGGCCCACCAATCATATCACCGACCGCCTCTCAAAATCGTGCACTTCGGATACCTTCAGAACCAGTCATCTTGATTCCAACGCTCCGGAGTGTACAGATGTCGGATTGATCCCAAATTTTGAACATTTGTAGAAAACTTCCTCCTCTATATGATAGATGGATTAGATTGTCCAAAACAATCTCAGAATATGGTCCGAAAATTAGAACACTTAGGGCTTTTATAAACTCTGCGCAGTTGGATCTTTCTGGATGGTCCATCTTTCTTCTACCGGTACGATCAAACCACACATCCTTTTGATCTGAAACTTTGTGGTTATTCATATATGGATGTGGTCTAAAAGATGGTCAAAGTAGATTCTTCATATCATCAATGATGGGCCACCTGGACCGGCCCAGAGTGGAACAGCGAAATCTGAAACTTTCTGGACAGTTCGTATTGTTTTGGCCACCACGATCAATCCGTAGCTCCAATCGACACGAAACCACTTGGGTTAATTCGGCGTCGAGCTCCTCTTCGACATGGATGTGTTGGATTTCCAAATATCATTAATATGGGCCCAAAAACTGGTTCGAATAATCAGAAACGAGAATGGCCTACTGTCTGGAATCTGGAAACTGAAATTTACATGGCCGACCGGTCAAGACCGGTCGGGGCCTGTTCCAGCAGCTTCTGTAGAGGGCAGTAGTGTTGGCCGACCGGTCTTGACCGGTCGGACCCCATTTTCTGCTTTATTTCTTCTTTCTTTTCTTTCTTTCTTTCTTTCTTCCTCATCCTCCTCTCTTTCTTCATCATTCTTTGGTCCACCTTGGGCCTTCATCAAAGGCTCCTAAATGTGCCCTTTTGGTCATCAATTGGGCAAAGCAACTCTCATTCCTACAACCACAAAACATGTATTTGATTAGTCTTTAAATCATGAAAATCTTGCATAATGAGTGATGAATTGGGGTTAGAATATGCACAATTAAGAGCTCAACATTAAGCAATAAACAATCCTAGTCTAAGCATGCATAGGTAAATAAATGATTTAACTAGTCAAGCTCCTAACCTATGCAAACTATGTAGACTTATGAGAATGGATCAATGAGCTCAAGTCTACACACTTAGTGAAAGTACATCTTGTGTGTGGATGTGTCAATCTAGTGCCTAGCATACATTCCTATCAAGCATTCATAATTAAACAATTAAACATCCAATGCTAAGATATCAATGTGCTCAAAACAATTACAAACACAAGCATGTATAGTGGTTCGACTTTGGGTCTACTCCACTCCCGGTTCAAGTACTCAACTTCTTTGAGCACACCAGCATTCACAACTGGAGGTTTTAAATGAGGTTCACCTCTCAACCTTTATACGGAGGTTTTACCGGTTCACCTCTCAACCATAACGGGAGTTTTGGACAAAGGGCTAACTCTCAACCCAAATGGAGTTTTGGACATAGGCTAACTCTCAACCAGACGCACGTTCACTCTCGTGTCGGAGGCTCTCCCTTGGAGACTTAGTTTAGTCCCGGCTAACGGGCCAAGGAACGGCTAACGTTCCTAGATCGAGTTTGACAAACAAACTCTAAATGGACTCTCAAAAAGGACAACCTAACTTGTCGGATGAGCCCCTTGTTTAGCACCGGTTCGGATTGCTTGATCTCCGCTCTCCCGTGCTTAAATCAGCTTCCCTTGCTCCCACGATCGTATAGCCGATGCGTCGCCAATGCCTCAGCTACACTCGATCAAACACCTTGCATGTGATGCCTTTGAGATGCTCAAGGTGATAGGAGGATGGTTGAATCTCCTACATGGGATATGTAGCTTATTCTAACTAGAAGATTCACCTAGAGGGTCTTCTAGAGGTCTTGAACAAGAGATATGCCTATATGGCATAGTGTCTTACCTCTAGAATTGAGAGAGGAATCAAGTCATCTCTTAGTTTGCATTTGAATGCCCTCACTTATGATTAAACACAAGGGATATGACTTGAAACTCCTCCTCTTTGAGGCCCCAAAAGATGTACAAAAGGTGTGGGCAATGGGCTCTCAAAAACCTCTCTCACATGCCAAAAAATCGAGCTCCATATTGTAGACACCCCAACTTCGGCTACACTGTTGGTAGAGATAGCTGGATGAATGGAGGACCATACCCCCCAAATCCCAAGCCAAACT